>OY821519.1:143812428-144412428 GCA_963682025.1 Cordilura impudica
AGGTGTATATTACGAGACTCTGAAAATTTCGGACCTAGAATTAACCATCATCAGAAATCGTTTATTGTTTCTGTCTCAACAGATCTATTTCCCAAATGATCTCAGCTGTTTGTTAAAAAAGGCCAAACTTCATCTCGTAGCCCATTGCTACCACTTACCCCATTTTTAGACTCAAATAATATTATTCGTGCGAACGGTCGTCTCTGTTCTACGAAATGTTTGTCCCATAATGAATGTCTTCCCATTATACTAGCATATGGTTGTTAGTTGATTCTTAACACTGTTCGTCGATAATGCTGGGTGTTGAAAGCTAAAAATCTCGTCAAGACGGTTATACACAATTGCAAGATCTGTGTCTTATATCGAAAAAAAAATGCAAGGGCAAATTATGGCTGACCTACCACCTGAAATATCTAGTTTGAGATGCCTTTTTAAAAAATACTGGCATCGACTTCGCTGGCCCTTTTGAAATAAAAAGTTTCACCGATCGATATTGCAAAATCACCAATGGATGCGTGTGCCCGTTTGTATGCTTTTCGATAAAGGCCATCCACTTGGAAGCTGTCAGTGATTTGTCAACCCCCTCCTTTATGGCTGCATTGGCTCGATTTGTTTCTCGTCGTGGTTGCCCTAATAAAATTTTATTCCGATTGGTGCAGCTAGAAAAATCAAATAGATATAACCAAATTTAATTCGCCTTTGAAGAATTTTCCACCATCGAAGCCTGCCTAAGTCCCCGACCATTGAGTCGTCTCACTGAAAATGTAACTGAAGAGTTGGCTCTAACACCAGGTCATTTTCTTATCGGCATAATGATATTGACCCCGATGGAACCCAAAGAATTACAATCGGCTGAAAGTATACTAAACCGATAGTTAAAGCCATGCAGCACGAATTTTGTCGACGCTGGAAAGAAGAATATTTAAAAGAGCTGCATAAACGTAATAAATGAAAATTTCCTCAACTTGATATTCAAGAAAATGACCCGGTTGTCCTAAAAAATGAACCCATTAGCCCTTCCGAATCGCGTTTAGGGCGTGTTATAACGGTTAACGAGGTACTGACTATAAGCTCCGCGTAGCCGAACTGAAAACTCAAAATGAACTGATTACCCGACCAATCCACAAATTGGTCCTTTTGCCACGTATTTCTGAATGATAATATATTTCGACACTTTCTTTGCCCATAAATTAATTCATGTAGTTCAGTTAAAATTTTTTATATATACGCCAACTAATCTACCAACCTCTTTCTCCAATTCATGTTCCTCATCATGTTCAAAAGACTTTTCAACGCCAATTACCGATGGCCGTTATGCAACCGCCTTCACGCCATCCAGCCGTGCACCCGGTTTCTCGATTTGATAAGTTGAGAGCAGTGGCCCACCATGGACTGTGTTCCAACTGCCTAGCGCAATCATACCAAAGAGTCATTTGCAAAAATCGTGAACGTTGCCACCGATACATGCAGGAAAAATTTGGTTTCCGATGACCGCCCAAGTAAGAACTAATGCCTGCCCAGGTGGTCAACCAACCGAAACGCGGCTCGTTATTGATCCCAATGCCGCCAGCTCGTCGATATCGGCATACTGGGCCGATGTGTGGAACAGCGTGGCCGCACTACCCTCACCATTTACCTCCGCCGATTGGAAGGAAAGCGGATTGACGTGGAGCATGTGGTGGAAGAGGAAACATACGGACGTAGCCCCTCCTCCCGTATTGATGCCGAATTGGAAACCGTAATCCCAAAAATTGCAGATGCTGACAAGTGGTGGTTTGAGCAATACCAAGGTTTCATGGTGTTAGGTACCGACATCACCGAAACGTGCTGATCGGACCCGCCGTCGGCCATGTATCCCAGGACACCATATTCGGCCGAACATATTTTGGTGAAGGAAGAGTGGCATAAACAGTGGCCCATTAATTAATCAATTAATTACTTTTTTTTAATCATTCAAGAAAAAAACCCTTTCTTTATGGGTACCCCCTTTAGATATATTTAATAAGTTTGGGTTGATGTTTGTAACTATCAATAATACTTCACACAGGCACTGTTTTCATTCTGATCGACTCTAAATCACTTTCTTAGTCGATATTTTTTTTTTTTTTAATAAGCTACACCATCTAGCGCTGTCTTCAATTTTTTTCTAATATTACTCTTACATTACAAAAATTATTATCTTGCTTTCATTAGAAAAATATATACATGATCTTAAACCGAACAATAAATAAATAATTATTCCAATACAGATCAACAATACATAACAATAACATACAACACATGAGGTACAATGCATATGTGTAATCTGTTAAGATTTCACATGCCATTACAGTTCCATCTAGAGGACAATGGCAAAAACAAAGAGCTGTTTACATTACAAGACTTGTAATTGATCTGGCTATGTTAATGTAGAGAAAGCTAAAAATTGGAAAAGCTCAGCTTGTTCATACAAACTCTCGTATATAAAAAGAAAGACATTTCTCATGTTCTTTTCTTTCAAATGTTGAGTTAAATAGTTGAGCTGTTTAGATTACAAGACTTGTAATTGATCTGGCTATGTTAATGTAGAGAAAGCTAAAAATTGGAAAAGCTCAGCTTGTTCATACAAACTCTCGTATATAAAAAGAAAGACATTTCTCATGTTCTTTTCTTTCAAATGTTGAGTTAAATAGTTGATTAAGCATGAGTTGAAGTAATAGGCAGAAGGATGCTGACGATGAACAAGTCGCTTTGTTCGAAAGTAGCTACTCCATCTAGCGCTGTCTTCAATTTTTTTCTATAATTTCTCTTACATTACAAAAATTATTATCTTGCTTTCATTAGAAAAATATATACATGATCTTAAACCGAACAATAAATAAATAATTATTTTTTTTTTATTAAAAATATCCTTAAATTAATATATTACTAGCTAATTCAGAAAAACAAAATTTAAATTTGCCTTTTTTAGTATTAATATCTGGAGATTTTTAGCCAAGAATAATTTAACATTTTTTTTAAATTATCGTATGATTTCTAAGGTCTCAAAAGATTATTTTTGGGATCAAACTTTGGGTATATTAAGGCCGCGGCCTTGCGGCTGAATTTCATATGAAGCACTTAGCACAACTTATGTATTCTAGTAAGAGAAAAATAAAAATATTTCAGATAGTAATTAATTTTTTTTATGGAAGACACGATCATTGTGTTTTATAAGAGGTTATAATAGAAACTGGCCAACAAGAAAAGCAATTAACTTAAAACTTAATAGGTATTCAAATTTAAAATTTCAGTATCGGCAACAGTTTTGAAGTGGTACCCAACATTGGTTGTAGATGGTATCTAAGATTCGTATTAAACTTAAAATTTAATTGGTATTCAAATATAAAGTTTCATTGATTGTGGAGGGTATCCAAGATTCTTATTGAACTTAATTATAAGCCCAGGACACCACTGGTGTTTGCCTCTTTTAAACCATTTCTGGCAGTGTGAACGCCAATAGAAACTCCAAATTGTTCATTAACGTAACTAGTGACATCTACTGGCGCCTTCTGTGGGTCGATTTTTAAAATATTTGTCGTTTGACGGTCTTACTCTCCACATTATTCTTTAACCGTATCTCGATGCAATCCGGCAAACCGTTAATTTGTTAATATAAAATTGGTGGGCAACTTCATTCATTGATTTATAACTTATTCTATTATAAAAGTAATAATTTAAAGAAGAGTTGCATATTTTCTGTATACTACATATTTATGTACCATGTGTTTTTCGCGAAATGAAGTATCAAAACATTCTTAAAGAAAATCAACTATAGTGTGCTTTTCTTGGACATTTTAAATTCAAATATATTAATTTAATGGAGGTTAATTTTGTACTATGCGAATACTATAATTAATACCATTTAATAAGAAAGTAGTTTTAAAATAGAAATGATAAGCATATACTTTCAGCCCCACAATGGGCAAGAACATAGTTATAATAAAAATAATTTACAAAATATTTAACTTTCCAAACAACATTATTTATTAAACACTACTCCCAACTTTCTTTTAGTCCATTAATTTCTTCGAGATATTTGAAGATTGGTTCAATATTAATATATTTGGATCTGATTTCACCGTTATCTTACTGAATATGTCATCATTCTTTGCAGTAATTTTCTCGTAGGTCACAATGCCTAACATAGTCTGTAGAAACTATTGGGACTACCAGTACGTTCTCGAGAAGCAAAATGTGATATAAATGATGCCATTTAAGAGTTTTACTTAAAATACTGCAAGTATGAATAAGAGAACCAGGATAAAAATTATGTGCTGTATAAAATATGCACAATTTGTAATATTGTTCTGAGACATTAGAGTAATGGTAAGTTTAAACACCTGACTTTGAGTACATTAATTATGAGGAACGTTTTTTCATGTTACTTGTTGGTTTTTATATTAAAAACTAGATGTAACCGGGTTTGCTTCGCTGCTGCCCTAACACCCCCCCCCCCCCCCCCGCATCATAATTAAAGGGCTCACGCAAAGTCCCAGTACGGGGGTACCACGCCCCTCTTTCCGATCCCGTCCATTTTTCGTCTGACTACTCACGTAAATAATAGAGGACCTAAGACAAATTTCCAAAGCATTCTCTATCATGGTGCTCGAGATATATGATATTAAGTAATTATTTGAATGGAATGTACCACGCCCACTTATCCGATCCCGGCCATTTCCGGCATAGCAACTAACATTAATAATAGGTGACATCATACAAATGTGCAAAGCTCTCCCTATCATAGTACTCAACATATATGATATTAAAAATTTACCTTGTATGGGAGGTGCCATGTCCACTAAATATATTTGAAAAAGTTATGGTACATAGCACTTCCCATATGCGCAGTAAGACTCTGTGAAAATTTCAAGAAAATCAGATGAGTACTTACGGAGATTACCTCCTACAAACAAACACATTTCCTCTTTATTACTTTGGTATAGAAATCTATAATATTAATAGGCTATTGCTTGTGACCGATATTTTGTTCAACCGTCTTATTCCGGTTTTGATCAAACGTATATTATTTTAAAGCTATTTCTTTTTAGCTCTTCACCAGATTCACAGGTTTTTAAATTTTTTCCTTTATTTTGAGTAAATTGTATTTAAAGTTGCTATTAACACATACATAAAATTTTGCATATGCTATGTATGAGTTTATTATCTTCATTCACAATAATAATAAATCAAAGAAGTGTTGGTTTGTGAATTGGCTAAGTTGAAAAATAAAGTTGCATAGAAATTGCACTCGAATTTCGAGCGCGGGAATCTACTAGTATAGATAAATATAATAAATATAAAGATATCAAGATATCATTGTATAAAATCTACAGCGAATTTTCTTCCAACTGATCCATTGATTAAAAAATAAAGTAGAGAGGTTCAAAATTAGAAGAAGCAGCTGCTGATGAGGAATTTATTGAATATGACTGTTATGTTGCTACACAGGAATTTGGTTTTCATTTTATTCAATGCATTAATACACAGTTTCATCTCAACAAACGTTTTTTAATCTCTACCTTGAACCAATCCACAAGGTGATGTTCACCTAACACATTCTAGAACTAAATTTCCCATGGTATTTACCATGTTAAAGTGTATATTAAACTCTCTCACAAACAACATTGTTGGTAACTAATACTACAACTTCCAGTTTACAGAAAACATGAAAAGTTCACAACAGATGAAGTTATATTGAAAATAATTTAAATTATTCAAATTTAACAAGTAAGAAAATTATAGTCGGTCTAGACCGACTATACGATACCCTATACCATGCGTTTAGAAACCCTATCTCTTAGGCCCAACTAACTGGACATTGAAAATAAGCAAAAACCAAATTTGAGTGGGATTTTTATTAATTTTTTTGGCTGCAGATATGAAAAAGTTCATATCGGATGCTATATCTATAAAGGGACTAGGTCCAAAAATGGACCGATCCTGATCATGTTTGGTAAAGTCTCTTGTATTTTGCAAAAATATGTACAAACAAAATTTGAGAAGAATCAGTGCAATATTTTTGTTTTTTAATAGATTTAAGTGAAGATCGGGAAGCAGCTCTATTTGGGGTCAAAGGGATCATTTTTGGACTACTCATTAGTGGATGTAATGAACGCATACAAACCCAATTTGAGTAAGATCTATATGACAATTTGGATCTTATGGCAATTTATGTCGATTTCATATGGGTAATTTGTATGGGGGCTAGGTCTGAACATGGACCGATTCTCACCAATTTCAATAGCGTTCATCCCATGGCCGATAAAAGCTTATATACCAAATTTCATCAAAATATATTCATATTTGCGACCTGCAGTTTGATTACAAGCTTTACATATCACACAGACGGACGGACGGACGGACGGACGGACGGACATTGTTAAATCAACTCAGAAAGTGATTCTGATTCGATCGGTATAATTAAAGATGGGTCTAGGTCAAATATTTTTGGTTGTTACAAACAGCAGCACAAAGTCATTATACCCAAACCACATAGTGGTATAGGGTATAAAAAGGAGAACATTTTCTGAAAGACAAGTTCACAAGAAACAATATTGAATATTTACAATATTTACTTAAGTCCTACATTTACTATTGTATGCTTTGTTTGTTTAAAAATTAGAAAAGAGCTTTTATCTTCGGTTCTTGATATATATATTTATACTACCTATATACATATATGTGTGAGCATATAACAAAATCTAACTTAGAGAAATTTACTAGCAACGCGAATGAAAGTAACTGCTTATTTTTTTACACGCTGTTGCATCGATAGTTTAATTTTTTCCTTAATACGTATGTTCATAAGTTACTATGTAGAATATTAAGAACAAAAAATATTTGATAAGAATACAAAATTAAAAAAAAAAAACAAGTAAGAGTGTTAACTTCGGCTGTGCCGAATCTTTGATACTCTCCACCTCGGTTTGAGTATTGATAATAAATGTAAATGAAAAAGTAAACAATTTTTAAACTTAATACCAAATTATTTCAGAAAATTCTTTGGGTTGGTTTTCGTCTTTTCTATTATTTCGGTGTTTGCTTTTTGGTGATCGTGGTTGCTGATCGGCATGCATTTAGGTAATATATCTATAATATAGATATAGATTCTATATGCATGCGCTTCCGGTTATATGACATAACTTCTCGTTTAATTTAGTTTTTGCTAATTAAATAGCTCGCCCTAACCTCCATTGCAAAGGTAATGGTTGTGTAGGGTGGCTATATGTATAAAATCGTGCTAATTGGAGATGGCTGTATAGTTTCTTTTAACTAGCCAATATTTCTCCTTTGCGGCCATATATGTCGGATGGAGTAACAAAATAATAACCAAAAAAAAAACTCTCTCAAATTTTTTATTAAAATATTGCCATATTTTGAAAACAAAGATAATAAATTTATAATAATAAATAATCAAATTAGGGATGCAAAACGCAAAATAACAAAAGTCCCAAACATTTTAAATAAAATAATTTGTTATCTTTATTTTCTGAAAAACTTCAAATATTCATCCAAAAAAATTGTGAAAATTTATATATAAAAAATAACATTCTCATCAAATTGCGTTTATTTATGTAACAATTTTTATGTTCGCAATTCTAAAATATCATTTGAGGTTTTCTAAAATTCATTGAATTTAAATTAATGTTTTCTGTAGTCCGATTCTGTAAATTTCAACGATCCGACAATCGCAAAATATATCGACAGCTGTTGTTGTTTGCACTAAGGATTAAGTGGTGCACAAAGTACATACATCTTAACGACAGTGGACAAATCTATTTTTCTATTTATTGAAATTGTAAATGAGTGGCATCTCTGTCAAAATAAGCGAAAAACACAAAGAAGAATAGAAAAAATCAAATTACTTCGTGTTTGACAGGATGATTTTATGTTTATGTTTAATATCTTTATTTTTTTACTAATATTTCTGTTTATTTATTTGAAAATGAAATAATGAATTGAATATGCTATTTAATTTTTTTATTTATATAAAAAAGTTTTTTAATAAAAGCAAAATATTTTCACTATTTTATGATTTTTATTTATGTATGACGACATTTCAACCTAAAAATTTAAGTTTTTATCGATTGAATAAACAACACAAAAATGGTTGTCGTTTAGATAACAACAACAGCTGACTTTAACAATAGCGAATATCGTTCAAAAATTTTACTGATAATTTTGAAATTTTCTTTTTTTAACGATTCGACTATTGTTAAAATAAGTTTCTTAATCGCGGTACTGAAAACTATTAATTTCTCCTGAATGGCAATATTTTTTTTAAATGTAAACATTTTTTAAATGTAAACATACTTGGTATTTTTTTTTTGGAATTTCAATTTGTGTTTTACGAATAAAATTTATATATTAAAGATGCAATTGATGTCTTCTAAATTTAAAATTATTATTTCCGACGTGTTGATATGATTTTCCGAAATTCAGTTAATATTTTCTAATTTATAATTGGAAATTTTAATTCCAGTTTTTAGAATTGATATTTTCTTAAATTTAAATGGAAAATTTAAAAAGTGCAATTTTGTATTTATGTGAATGATAATGCTTTAGTAATTATAAACAATTTTTAAAAATTAGATGTAATCGCAATCAGATATTTTGTAGGTAAAGCAGAATAATAGTTCTATATAACTATGTAGAACTGTTTTGAAAGCAAAATACTCATTGATGAACTCGGTAACTCTATTTTGTAAAGACAACAAAAAGTTAATATGCCAAACTTATGTTCATATTTGTAAAAGAATAATGAAACGTATGAAATAAAAGACCAGCCCGTGTATACTCCTAACATTGTTCTGTATGATATCTAGTTGAAAATATTGTCATTCATGTTAAAATAGAAATAACTATTGCAAAGCTAATTAGAACAAAAATTGTGGCGCCATCTACTGCGGCATAGTCACGCTGAGCAAAATGAAGTGACGCTCTGTTAATGCAAAAGAAATGTATTTTCCCCACAACAAAATATTGCAGAAAATTATGTAAATAAAATAATATACCGATTTAAGCGGAAATCACAATGCATTTATTTACTTTACAAAATGTAAACAATGTGTCAGTCAGCTGTTTATTCGAACTCATTTCCGAATATATGTTGCTTGCATTGTGAACGGCTTTTGAAATTTGTGGTGTAAATGAAAAAGTGGTAATTATAAAAAAAAATCATCTGAGTCTGATCACAAGGGAGATGTGTAAACATCTAATAATTAAAGAAAACATCAACATCATATTTTCCAGTGCATAAAAAATAAGTCGATGCTGTTTTCTGACATTCAATTGATGTTTTTGAAATGCAATTGATGTTTCTGAAATACAATTAATGTTTTCAGCAATTCAAATGATGCTTTTTGAAATTCTACTGATGTTTTCTGAAATTCTCTTCATGTTTTCTGAAATTCAAATGATGTTTTCTGAAATACAATTGATGTTTCCTGAAATACAATTGATGTTTTCTGAAATTCTATTGATGTTTTCTGAAATTCAGTTGATGTTTTCTGAAACACGAATGTTTTCTGAAATTCTATTGATGTTTTCTGAAATTCGAATGATGTTTTCTGATATTATATTGATGTTTTCTGAAATTCCATTTATGTTTTCTGAAATTCAAATGATGTTTTCTGAAACTCGAATGATTTTTTCTGAAATTCTAATGATGTTTTCTGAAATACAATTGATGTTTTCTGAAATACAATTGATGTTTTCTGAAATTCTATTGATGTTTTCTGAAATTCTATTTATGTTTTCTGAAATACAATTGATGTTTTCTGAAATACAATTGATGTTTTCTGAAATTCTATTGATGTTTTCTGAAATTCTATTTATGTTTTCTGAAATTCTATTGATGTTTTCTGAAATACAATTGATGTTTTCTGAAATACAATTGATGTTTTCTGAAATTCTATTGATGTTTTCTGAAATTCAGTTGATGTTTTCTGAAATACAATTGATGTTTTCTGAAATTCAATTGATGTTTTCTGAAATTCTATTGATGTTTTCTGAAATTCTATTTATGTTTTCTGAAATTCAAATGATGTTTTCTGAAACAAAATTTATGTTTTCTGAAATACAATTGATGTTTTCTGAAATTCTATTGATGTTTTCTGAAATTCAATTGATGTTTTCTGAAACTCGAATGATGTTTTCTGAAATTATATTGATGTTTTCTGAAATTCTATTTATGTTTTCTGAAATTCAAATGATGTTCCCTGAAACTCGAATGATGTTTTCTGAAATTATATTGATGTTTTCTGAAATTCTATTTATGTTTTCTAAAACTCAAATGATGTTTTCTGAAATTCTATTTATGTTTTCTGAAATTCAAATGATGTTTTCTGAAATGCAATTGATGTTTTCTGAAATACAGTTTATGTTTTCTGAAATTCTATTGATGTTTTTTGAAATTATATTGATGGTTTCTGAAACACAATTGATACTTTCTGAAATTATATTGATGTTTTCTGAAATTCTATTTATGTTTTCTGAAATTCAAATGATGTTTTCTGAAATTATATTGATGGTTTCTGAAATACAATTGATGTTTTCTGAAATTATATTGATGTTTTCTGAAATTCTATTTATGTTTTCTGAAACTCGAATGATGTTTTCTGAAATTATATTGATGGTTTCTGAAATACAATTGATGTTTTCTGAAATTCTATTTATGTTTTCTGAAATTCAAATGATGTTTTCTGAAATGCAATTTATGTTTTCTGAAATTATATTGATGGTTTCTGAAATACAATTGATGTTTTCTGAAATTTAAATGATGTTTTCTGAAATTATATTGATGGTTTCTGAAATACAATTGATGTTTTCTGAAATTACATTGATGTTTTCTGAAATTTTATTTATGTTTTCTGAAATTCAAATGATGTTTTCTGAAATTATATTGATGGTTTCTGAAATACAATTGATGTTTTCTGAAATTATATTGATGTTTTCTGAAATTCTATTTATGTTTTCTGAAACTCAAATGATGTTTTCTGAAATTATATTGATGTTTTCTGAAATTCCATTTATGTTTTCTGAAATTCAAAGGATGTTTTCTGAAACTCGAATGATGTTTTCTGAAATTCTATTGATGTTTTCTGAAATTCAATTGATGTTTTCTGAAATACAATTGATGTTTTCTGAAATACAATTGATGTTTTCTGAAATTCTATTGATGTTTTCTGAAATTCTATTTATGTTTTCTGAAATTCAAATGATGTTTTCTGAAACAAAATTGATGTTTTCTGAAATTCTATTGATGTTTTCTGAAATTCAATTGATGTTTTCTGAAACTCGAATGATGTTTTCTGAAATTATATTGATGTTTTCTGAAATTCTATTTATGTTTTCTGAAATTCAAATGATGTTCCCTGAAACTCGAATGATGTTTTCTGAAATTATATTGATGTTTTCTGAAATTCTATTTATGTTTTCTGAAACTCAAATGATATTTTCTGAAATTATATTGATGGTTTCTGAAATACAATTGATGTTTTCTGAAATTCTATTTATGTTTTCTGAAATTCAAATGATGTTTTCTGAAATGCAATTGATGTTTTCTGAAATTTTATTGATGTTTTCTGAAATACAGTTTATGTTTTCTGAAATTCAAATGATGTTTTCTGAAATACAGTTTATGTTTTCTGAAATTCTATTGATGTTTTCTGAAATACAGTTTATGTTTTCTGAAATTCTATTGATGTTTTTTGAAATTATATTGATGGTTTCTGAAACACAATTGATGCTTTCTGAAATTATATTGATGTTTTCTGAAATTCTATTTATGTTTTCTGAAATTCAAATGATGTTTTCTGAAATTATATTGATGGTTTCTGAAATACAATTGATGTTTTCTGAAATTATATTGATGTTTTCTGAAACTCAAATGATATTTTCTGAAATTATATTGATGGTTTCTGAAATACAATTGATGTTTTCTGAAATTCTATTTATGTTTTCTGAAATTCAAATGATGTTTTCTGAAATGCAATTGATGTTTTCTGAAATTTTATTGATGTTTTCTGAAATACAGTTTATGTTTTCTGAAATTCAAATGATGTTTTCTGAAATACAGTTTATGTTTTCTGAAATTCTATTGATGTTTTCTGAAATTCTATTTATGTTTTCTGAAACTCAAATGATATTTTCTGAAATTATATTGATGGTTTCTGAAATACAATTGATGTTTTCTGAAATTCTATTTATGTTTTCTGAAATTCAAATGATGTTTTCTGAAATGCAATTGATGTTTTCTGAAATTTTATTGATGTTTTCTGAAATACAGTTTATGTTTTCTGAAATTCAAATGATGTTTTCTGAAATACAGTTTATGTTTTCTGAAATTCTATTGATGTTTTCTGAAATACAGTTTATGTTTTCTGAAATTCTATTGATGTTTTTTGAAATTATATTGATGGTTTCTGAAACACAATTGATGCTTTCTGAAATTATATTGATGTTTTCTGAAATTCTATTTATGTTTTCTGAAATTCAAATGATGTTTTCTGAAATTATATTGATGGTTTCTGAAATACAATTGATGTTTTCTGAAATTATATTGATGTTTTCTGAAACTCAAATGATATTTTCTGAAATTATATTGATGTTTTCTGAAATTCTATTGATGTTTTCTGAAATTCTATTTATGTTTTCTGAAATTCAAATGATGTTTTCTGAAACAAAATTGATGTTTTCTGAAATTCTATTGATGTTTTCTGAAATTCAATTGATGTTTTCTGAAACTCGAATGATGTTTTCTGAAATTATATTGATGTTTTCTGAAATTCTATTTATGTTTTCTGAAATTCAAATGATGTTCCCTGAAACTCGAATGATGTTTTCTGAAATTATATTGATGTTTTCTGAAATTCTATTTATGTTTTCTGAAACTCAAATGATATTTTCTGAAATTATATTGATGGTTTCTGAAATACAATTGATGTTTTCTGAAATTCTATTTATGTTTTCTGAAATTCAAATGATGTTTTCTGAAATGCAATTGATGTTTTCTGAAATTTTATTGATGTTTTCTGAAATACAGTTTATGTTTTCTGAAATTCAAATGATGTTTTCTGAAATACAGTTTATGTTTTCTGAAATTCTATTGATGTTTTCTGAAATACAGTTTATGTTTTCTGAAATTCTATTGATGTTTTTTGAAATTATATTGATGGTTTCTGAAACACAATTGATGCTTTCTGAAATTATATTGATGTTTTCTGAAATTCTATTTATGTTTTCTGAAATTCAAATGATGTTTTCTGAAATTATATTGATGGTTTCTGAAATACAATTGATGTTTTCTGAAATTATATTGATGTTTTCTGAAACTCAAATGATATTTTCTGAAATTATATTGATGGTTTCTGAAATACAATTGATGTTTTCTGAAATTCTATTTATGTTTTCTGAAATTCAAATGATGTTTTCTGAAATGCAATTGATGTTTTCTGAAATTTTATTGATGTTTTCTGAAATACAGTTTATGTTTTCTGAAATTCAAATGATGTTTTCTGAAATACAGTTTATGTTTTCTGAAATTCTATTGATGTTTTCTGAAATACAGTTTATGTTTTCTGAAATTCTATTGATGTTTTTTGAAATTATATTGATGGTTTCTGAAACACAATTGATGCTTTCTGAAATTATATTGATGTTTTCTGAAATTCTATTTATATTTTCTGAAATTCAAATGATGTTTTCTGAAATTATATTGATGGTTTCTGAAATACAATTGATGTTTTCTGAAATTCTATTTATGTTTTCTGAAACTCAAATGATATTTTCTGAAATTATATTGATGGTTTCTGAAATACAATTGATGTTTTCTGAAATTCTATTTATGTTTTCTGAAATTCAAATGATGTTTTCTGAAATGCAATTGATGTTTTCTGAAATTTTATTGATGTTTTCTGAAATACAGTTTATGTTTTCTGAAATTCAAATGATGTTTTCTGAAATACAGTTTATGTTTTCTGAAATTCTATTGATGTTTTCTGAAATACAGTTTATGTTTTCTGAAATTCTATTGATGTTTTTTGAAATTATATTGATGGTTTCTGAAACACAATTGATGCTTTCTGAAATTATATTGATGTTTTCTGAAATTCTATTTATGTTTTCTGAAATTCAAATGATGTTTTCTGAAATTATATTGATGGTTTCTGAAATACAATTGATGTTTTCTGAAATTATATTGATGTTTTCTGAAATTCTATTTATGTTTTCTGAAATTCAAATGATG
The DNA here is from genome assembly GCA_963682025.1 of Cordilura impudica. NCBI lineage: Eukaryota > Metazoa > Arthropoda > Insecta > Diptera > Scathophagidae > Cordilura > Cordilura impudica. Next base: position 143,826,698 of record OY821519.1, read on the forward strand.
TTTTCTGAAATGCAATTGATGTTTTCTGAAATTTTATTGATGTTTTCTGAAATACAGTTTATGTTTTCTGAAATTCAAATGATGTTTTCTGAAATACAGTTTATGTTTTCTGAAATTCTATTGATGTTTTCTGAAATACAATTGATGTTTTCTGAAATTATATTGATGTTTTCTGAAATTCTATTGATGTTTTCTCAAATTATATTGATGTTTTCTGAAATTCAATTGATGTTTTCTGAAATTTTATTGATGTTTTCTGAAATTCAATTGATGTTTTCTGAAATTTTATTGATGTTTTCTGAAATTCTATTGATATTTTCTGAAATTATATTGATGCTTTCTGAAATTATATTGATGTTTTCTGAAATTCTATTGATGTTTTCTCAAATTATATTGATGTTTTCTGAAATTCAATTGATGTTTTCTGAAATTTTATTGATGTTTTCTGAAATTCCATTTATGTTTTCTGAAACTCAAATGATGTTTTCTGAAATTATATTGATGTTTTCTGAAATTCCATTTATGTTTCCTGAAATTCAAAGGATGTTTTCTGAAACTCGAATGATGTTTTCTGAAATTCTATTGATGTTTTCTGAAATTCAATTGATGTTTTCTGAAATACAATTGATGTTTTCTGAAATACAGTTGATGTTTTCTGAAATTCTATTGATGTTTTCTGAAATTCTATTTATGTTTTCTGAAATTTAAATGATGTTTTCTGAAACTAAATTGATGTTTTCTGAAATTCTATTGATGTTTTCTGAAATTCAATTGATGTTTTCTGAAACTCGAATGATGTTTTCTGAAATTATATTGATGTTTTCTGAAATTCTATTGATGTTTTCTGAAATTCTATTTATGTTCCCTGAAACTCGAATGATGTTTTCTGAAATTATATTGATGTTTTCTGAAATTCTATTTATGTTTTCTGAAACTCAAATGATATTTTCTGAAATTATATTGATGGTTTCTGAAATACAATTGATGTTTTCTGAAATTCTATTTATGTTTTCTGAAATTCAAATGATGTTTTCTGAAATTATATTGATGGTTTCTGAAATACAATTGATGTTTTCTGAAATTATATTGATGTTTTCTGAAATTCTATTGATGTTTTCTCAAATTATATTGATGTTTTCTGAAATTCAATTGATGTTTTCTGAAATTCTATTGATGTTTTCTCAAATTATATTGATGTTTTCTGAAATTCTATTGATGTTTTCTCAAATTATATTGATGTTTTCTGAAACTCAAATGATGTTTTCTGAAATTATATTGATGTTTTCTGAAATTCCATTTATGTTTTCTGAAATTCAAAGGATGTTTTCTGAAACTCGAATGATGTTTTCTGAAATTCTATTGATGTTTTCTGAAATTCAATTGATGTTTTCTGAAATACAATTGATGTTTTCTGAAATACAGTTGATGTTTTCTGAAATTCTATTGATGTTTTCTGAAATTCTATTTATGTTTTCTGAAATTTAAATGATGTTTTCTGAAACAAAATTGATGTTTTCTGAAATTCTATTGATGTTTTCTGAAATTCAATTGATGTTTTCTGAAACTCGAATGATGTTTTCTGAAATTATATTGATGTTTTCTGAAATTCTATTGATGTTTTCTGAAATTCTATTTATGTTCCCTGAAACTCGAATGATGTTTTCTGAAATTATATTGATGTTTTCTGAAATTCTATTTATGTTTTCTGAAACTCAAATGATATTTTCTGAAATTATATTGATGGTTTCTGAAATACAATTGATGTTTTCTGAAATTCTATTTATGTTTTCTGAAATTCAAATGATGTTTTCTGAAATTATATTGATGGTTTCTGAAATACAATTGATGTTTTCTGAAATTATATTGATGTTTTCTGAAATTCTATTGATGTTTTCTCAAATTATATTGATGTTTTCTGAAATTCAATTGATGTTTTCTGAAATTTTATTGATGTTTTCTGAAATACAGTTTATGTTTTCTGAAATTCTATTGATGTTTTCTGAAATACAGTTTATGTTTTCTGAAATTCTATTGATGTTTTTTGAAATTATATTGATAGTTTCTGAAACACAATTGATGCTTTCTGAAATTATATTGATGTTTTCTGAAATTCTATTTATGTTTTCTGAAATTCAAATGATGTTTTCTGAAATTATATTGATGGTTTCTGAAATACAATTGATGTTTTCTGAAATTATATTGATGTTTTCTGAAATTCTATTTATGTTTTCTGAAATTCAAATGATGTTTTCGGAAATTATATTGATGGTTTCTGAAATACAATTGATGTTTTCTGAAATTATATTGGTGTTTTCTGAAAGTCTATTTATGTTTTCTGAAATTCAAATGATGTTTTCTGAAATTATATTGATGGTTTCTGAAATACAATTGATGTTTTCTGAAATTCTGTTGATGCTTTCTGAAATTCAATTGATGTTTTCTGAAACTCGAATGATGTTTTCTGAAATTATATTGATTTTTTCTGAAATTCTATTTATGTTTTCTGAAATTCAAATGATGTTTTCTGAAATTCTATTGATATTTTCTGAAAATATATACGTTTCAAAATATATACGTTTTGTCAAAATCGGGATAAAACGGTAGGACAAAAGATCGGTCACAAGAAATCACCTACCTATTAATATTATAGATATATATAAATTCATTTTCTGTTTGTTTGTTTGTTTGTTTGAGGCCACTTTTTTTGGTATATTTGTTCGCTATAAAAAAAATTTTTATTTTTCAACAGGTTTATCTTAAATTTGGCACACACGGTCTTTGTACTCCAGGAAAGGTCACCATATGCCACGCCTACTTTTTCGCCCACTTATATATATATAAATTTCATTATCTTTTTGTTTGTTTGACCGCTATATAATTTTTATTTTTCAATGGATTTCTCTAAAATTTGGTATACACGTTCTCTATACTCCATATGCTTTTTCAAAATTTGTTTACGGGTTTCGGTCGAATTTACCGCACATTATTTCCCTATCGCAGGCAAGGTCGTCACATATTTTTATTTGCCACGCCCACTTTTTTAATTTTCTATGTACGCTTTTATTGTTTGTTATACATATTTTAATTTTTCAATGTACTTACCGAAATCTTTGTGTATAAATCTCTGTATTTACTACTCTTGAGTTTACACCATTAGGAAACAAATATTGTAAACCAACCTATTACAAATATTCCCCTCCAGCCTTTTTTGCTATATGAGCTGTAACACCCCAAAATTATTGCAGAATTGACTACCCTGTAGGTTGAATACCGCTGTGGGATTACTCCGATGTGGTTACGTCATACAAATATTTCGATCTCGCCTTTTTAACTACATTGGAAAACAAAATATTACATTTATTTTCATCTCGCCTTCTGGCTACATTGGAAAGCAACCTATTACAAATATTTCAATTTCATCTTTCTCACTATATAAATGAGTTGTAAATGTGGAAAAAGAACTGTTTGCAATCGTGACTTACACAAGAAAGCATACAGAGCATACATCCACGAAACATTTTTGATAAATTTAATTATTTTAATTGAACCATACCTCCTAAAAAGCGCAGTTATACAGGCCATATTCCTCAAATGCAAAAAGGCTTAGGTTTAATAGAACTCTAGATACTCCCGATCAGACGCAAATTCGTATCTGGTCTCAACGAGTTAGACAATCTGAGTCGAGAAATGCTGAAACACCATATAAAATTTTATTGGTTGTACCCATGTACGACATAAATCATTCTTCATCGAAATTTTGGAGGTTTCGAAAATGATTTTAGGGGTATGGTGCCTTGGGCAAATATACTTTCTATGGGCCATAATACCGGAATCGCGATGAGCCCATGGAGTAAAAATAATTGACCCACCCTAATAAACATAGTTAGTTGTAACGATAAGCAGGCGCTGAATACTCAGTCCCCAATGAACAAATTCCTCCCCCAAAAATTAACTTATTCCCTAAAAAAAATTTGGAAAAATTTCACTATGAACCATCCTCAAATTTTTTTAAAAAAAGGTCCCCGAAATAATGAACAAATTCCCCAAATTTTCTAAAAACTAAATTAAAAAATTCATTCCAAATTCATTCTTAAACTTTTACATATTTTTATTTAATTAATTTTGTTATATATTTATTTGAGTGAAGATTTGCACACTGCTATCAATACTTGTCCTGCAATAAACGCATTTAAAATCTGTATTCTTTTCAATATCATCATTTCTGTGCTTTATCTTACAACATAGCTTGCAATGTTTGCACGGTAAAAAAAGAGAACGCACGAATGCATTTATAGCATTTTGCGTTTTCTTATCCATCAAAATGCTAAAATATCAGAATGATCTGAAAAATATATTCTGGTGATTAAATTCCCCAATTGATCAAATTCCCCAATCCCATACAAATTTTTGGGGGGAAAGTTTATTTCTTTTTTTGGGAATTTGTTCATTGGGGACTAAGTACTCAGCGCCTGGTAAGCATAGTAAAGGTGGAAACACAACTGGGACGAACGACGGATTTCGCACAGCTCGACGAATTTGTCGGCAACAATTCGTCGCGTAAATTCGTCGAATGAAATACAATTACGACAAATTTTCATAGCAGCATAGTCATTTGAAATTGTTTTGAATTTATATAATATATATAATACATATTACGTACATAAATAAATATTGGAGAAATATGAATAAAAGAATTTTTAACTTTGTACGAGTTATTACAAATGTAAACATCATGTTAAGCCTTTATTTTTGTGCGGCAGCGTTTAATTTTTTAGTTCTGAAAAAAATACATAAATTTTCATTTACAAATTTTAAATCATTTTTGTTCACATGTTGCAGCTTATAGTGTAACCATATTTAAAAAAAGAAGCAATAACCGAAAAAGAATAAATATTAACAAAAATCTATATAAAAAAATTATATAATTAAAAATAGATTTTATTTAATTTATAAGTAGTAAATAAAATATAAAACAATTCTTAAAGACAAAAATAACTTTATTTACTAAAACATTTGAAAAACTAAAATAAAATACGGCCACTCTACACCAATTTATTCGTCGTTACGCACTACGTATGTCGTTCGAAGCACTGATTGTGTGCATTTTCATATACACAAATGTGTTTTATTTCTGACGACGAATATTCGGAACGAAAAATTCGTCGTTCGTACCAGTTGTGTTTTCAACTTAAACCATTTTTTTAATCAAAGGCCTTTGGATCCCGGGCAAGACCGAGTAAAAACAGCTAGTAAAAATAACAGGCGGTGCCAACAAATTTTTCATTGGGTCGGTCTATATTTTCATAAGATAAAGGTATATTGGTTTCATCATATGAGATCAGCACTCTCTTTCCTTCTAAGTGTTGGTGGACAATATTGTTGATTAGATTCGTATAAGTGAATTCGGGTTAGGCTTTAGCTTTTCCAAGTAGTTGGCGCAACAAATCTTTAATTTTATAGAGGGGGCCTGCTTGCTAAATCGGTTCGAAGGTTTGCAAGATATCAATAAAAACTGCGCAGCAGCACTTTTTTTTCTTTGATAAATTCAATTTTGTTTCACATAATACAATGTTCGTCTGATCTCATTATATAATAATTTATTGTTATTGTTGCTTTTCCATTTTCGACGCATGCAAACAAATCGTTTGCCTTTCTAACTCTGTAGAAGGTTACATACAATACTTAATTGACCATGACTGAAGCATGAATTTTTCAAACCCAAGCCGCAGACTTGCATCGACTGGCCTTGATATTTGTTGATTGCCATTGTAAATGCCAGACGAATCTCTTGCTATTTCTTATTGTTGTGCTGTTAAATTTGCTCTGAATTGTTAAATATTAGGAGTTCGTCGGTCACAACGAATAATGTTTGAACATAGTCGTCTAGACGTTTTTTGCTATACTATTTCACTGCAATTTGGTTGTTATTTGTGACAGTAATCGAATCGTAATGTTATTTATTACATTACAATCAATTTAAAAATTCGTAACATTACTATTTTAAAATATATTCAAAGTTAATTTGCAATTTTCGTCAAATGTATTTCTAAAAATTTGTACAGCACAATGATAAATCTAATACGAAAATGCCAAATATTTGCGCAAATGTAAAAATAGTCTTGTAAGAAAACCAAAGCTATCTGTCGGAAGTTTTTGTGGTGATATAAAATATAAAATAATGATAAATATTATGTAAAACTTGATTTTAAAAAGAACTGCAGATAGAAATATCTGAAAAAATTATTGTGATATTTTTATAATTTATTATGACACAAAAAATATATTTCTTTTAATATAGAAAAATGTTAATACTAGATATTCATCTCAAATTTTGTTTGCACAATTTTCAAACGTCTCGCTGCATTCACAGATAAAGTTTGAATGAAACTATCATATCTTTATAGCAATTAAATGACATTTGCAGACCGGAATTAAAGTTTTTATATTTTATATCATAAGCAATAATAAAGATTTAAATAGTGAAACATATAATATGACTAAAATTATTCAAATGTGATGTCGTATAAATAATTTAAGTTCAAAAGTTCAGATGGTTCCTAGAAATATAAAAATCTCTCTTTGCATATACTTATATCGATATCTTAATGTGGACAGGATGTAACTCAAATTTGCGATTCTTTACATGGGGAGGAAAAAAATTATTAAACTCAAAAACTTTGGATGCACCAACTATTCATTATACCCTGAACGATTAGTGGTATAGGGCAGTATTCCACAACCTCTTTATGTTCAAGGTAGACCTATCAAATCAAGAAATTTTAGAGGTACACCAAAGAAAAAGCAATGTTTATTTAATATTTAATTACTACTAAAATCAATATACATAACATGAAAGGATTTTTAATGATCTTTTCATTGATCCTCAGGCTTTTTTTCGATTTAATAGTAGTGAGAGTTAAAAATTCCAATTCGCATAAGTAGGTTGTGGCAATGGTTATAGATTTTCAACAGCGCGCTCTAAAAGCAGTGAATACTCATTTTTTATATGCGGCCAAAAATATGCTAGCTCTACTTCGGAAAATTTTAATGTCCAATCAGCCTTTAACGCCATGAATTCTTCCTGTTCGTTTATCGGTAAGTGTCAAAGAGAAATGTTATCCGAGAATAGTTTTCGTACCTAGTCCATAGATTCCAGGTCACACTTAGGAAAATAACTGTTATTGTTTTCTGTTAATAGCTCCAAGTATTTCATTACCAAAGCCAGCACATTTTTGTACCATTGCACATTAGGTTAAATGACCACTTTTTCCTTGCGAAATTAATAGCAATCAAAATATTACGTTTTTTACACCTAAACTAGCAACAAATGGCAAAAAAGATATAACGTAATGGAGATTTTTTTGTGACTTTTTTATTTGTTGGTTTTATTTTTTATTTAATTTTATGTTTTTGGTTTTGTTCCTAATTGTAATGGTAAAAAAGGAGGAAAGCAAAAAAATCATAACAAAAAATGACTTGATATTAGAAAAACAGACTTTTGTGTTAGTTTCAACGTATTTTTACGACTTCACCCGTCGAGGTTTATTTCGTTTTCCAAATGAAAATTGTCAAGGATCTCAAGGGATGCTGGCGAAAAAATGTTCGACTCGTCGCTTTTATCTTCTTACGTTCTTCTATCGGAGCTTCAAAAACACACATCAGGTCGACAACTTCAGATGGAAGTTGCAACGATTTTTGCTGTTGAACGCGTCTTTTTACATAAATTGTTGAAATCAGTGGATCTGATGTGTCAGAAGCTCTGTTGAAAATATCAAGAAGGTTGTTGACGCGGTTATTTCTGCGAGTATGATGCAAATGGTCTGCCTTGTAAATTTTATGCCGCGACTTAGAGGCACTTTCTCCAAGGAAACCCAATATAAGCATACTGTTATGGATGATTTCTTTCTAGTGAATCAGTACTTTATGTACGGTGGGCGTCATTGGTAGCCAAGGATGCATCTTTTGTAGCAGTTCAGCTGTGCCGAAGCAAAATGCTTGAAATTTATCCGAATCGACTGGAAACCGACTTGATAAACAAATTAAAATGGTTTTGAACCGTAAAATGAAGTTCTGGTCGACGGCAGTAATTTCGGAAAAAACTTCATAGTTCGTGAAAGCTCGACGCGCCGTGTTGCCATCATTTGTGCTGCCGAAGCCTCCAGTTTTCGGCATGTCTACCCGAAGCCCTAGTACCTTCCACAAAGTGCTCTAAATTTTTTGTTTCCTCTTTGCTACTTCACTTTTGTCTTCATCTGTTCTTATCTGCCATTTTTGAACTTCCAATTTGTAGCCCAAATAGAAAAGAAATTCGAGAAATCGAATCCAGCAGTGCAAAGGACTTATTCCGTACTGAAAATTTGACTGCTTACACTTAGAAAGTCTTTTGGTGTAGCACCGCATATAGGACAAGCTTGACTTGAAGAAGTTCCTGTCAATGTGTTCAACAGCTTTCCATCAATAAGCGTTAAGGACAATATAATGGAGATTTCGATAGATCCATTTCCATTAAGCACTCTAACTAAGGGTTCGAGAGCTTCAATCTGGTTATTGGTCGGCAAAATCGTACAGACTGCGGCACACATTTAATCCACAGAGGCAATCCACATGGCAACATAATTCTCAAAGAAATAATCGTGGTTGCAAAAAGCGATGCGTCTCTATCTTTTGATGTACTTGGCTCATTGGAAGTTTGCTTGGACTGTCCAGTGCTGCTGTCGAAGCCATAACTTAGTATGAATTTACATTTAACAAAATTGCTATTTTCTTTTAACGTAACAGATTCAAAAACATCTTTTTGAATTTCAACAATTCCGTTCGAAGTATGTGCTATCAACGATTTTAGCGGGAAGCTAGCCACGGTTTCGCTAACAAATATGTTATCTGGTCAGCATTTTAATTTAGCGGCTGCAACTGCGTTATAGTACGGATAAATGTCGCAGTTTCTCGATTTACTTTCATAGCGAATCGCATTGTATTGGTCCTTCGTGAAGTTATTTTCCAACAAAAAAGCTAAGGCCTTATCCGCAGAAAGTGGAATTGGCGTCTTATTGTCTTCATTGCCATCATACTTTCTTTTAAAATTGCTGCCATATCAATATTCCCTCGTTTCCGAGCCGATGTTGCTGCTGCACGCACTAGTAAATTCGTTTCGTGAGTCGTTGACTTTGAAAGCTCTGCTGCCTCTTTACATTTCCCAAACTCACTTTTGTCGCAAAACGGAACTTTTGGACGACCAACAGCTACAGAAACAGCTTCCACGACTAGCTTATTAAATTCAAATTTAAATTCTCCGCTTAGCCAAACGCTGTTTTCTAGTCAGAAAGTTTCAACTTTTTTCCAAACTGTTTTGCATATTTTTCATATTTTCTTGCAAGAGATTTGCAAAAAAGGCGAGTTTTTTCTCGCAATACATTTACGTGGTCTTCGTAAATATTCGGAGGACCAATTTTATTTACTACGTAATCCATAACTGCAGCAACTTTCTTGTTTTGCGAACCTTGCTGTAGCCAAACGTCGAACAATTCACTTTTCGTTACAGCAAAGTAATCTGAAAAAAACGCTATTACTTAAAAACGGCGGCTTCAAGTTAATTACATCCTAATTTATTCATTTTTTGTTCATATTTGGTTGGCCGAACTGAGCCGAAATTCTAAATGCTTGCATGAAGACAAAGCTTCAAATCCAAAAAAAAATTAAGGTTATAAAAAGAAGTCGGCATTCCCAGTAAACAAACATCGAAAAGTCACTTTTATTTTAACAAGAACATAGATACTCACCCATATTTTGATTTCCATTTCGAACTTTCCTTGATTTAATTGCGAAAGGATAAAAAACAACACTTGAACCGTTAAAAAAAAGCTGGCTACGCACACAGCTTTCTAAACACGTGTAAGAAGTTTGAATTTGATTTGCTGCTGTCAAACACTAGGTTCCATTTTACAAAAACAAAGTGACGTTTCTATTATTTTGAAGTATTCTACATGATGGCATTTAAAAAAAAATTAAAAATTGACTTTTCGAAATTTGAGTTTCGCAAGCGAAAGGAGGTCTTTTAACCTAATGTGCATTGACAGCGTGGCTTTCAATTGGGTTTGAAGACGTTAAAATATTAACATTCCTGCTATGTATTTTGCTGTTCAGCTCTTTTAAATGAGCAAATATATCCGCCAGATTTTACTACCAATTCTTCTCTTTTAAATACAGAAGCACAACTTCCGAGATAGCACTTTTCCACGAGAAAGCCATCATACTTCTGTATGAAACAGAAGTAACTGATGATCTGCTCCCATTTCCTGACACACTGCATTCAACAGACAAGAGTTCAGCGGTCGCGACTTGATGTAGTTGACAATTATAACAACTTCTTGTAGGACAGACAACAACTCATCAGGCAGAGATTTCGTCATCAGTGCTTCCCTGTGTAAAAACCAGTGTACATTTTTAATATTAATATCAGAAGGCCTGGTTTCGAATCCCATAAATTTTCCGTCATAGCTGCCACTCCGTCTGTACAAATGCTAATGCAGTTTTGCTATTCCAAGTTAGGGTCACTGAAGTACTGGTCTGTGGTATAGCCAGGTGTACAGTGTACATCACATTTGAGATGAGATATGCAGTTCCACTGATATCAGTAGACTCGTCGACTTGTTCCGCAAAAACTCCATTAACTCGCAATTTTTCATTTAGAGTTGTTTCAATGTCGCTGGAAATATCATTAATGCGACGTGAGATTGTATCTACTGACGCTAGTATTTTTTCGATTTCCTTATCGGCTTCCTGTCTAATCATAATCTATTTATTTATTTATATATTAATTATTTATATATTTATTTATTTATTTGTTGTGCATTCCTATACAACAAGAAAAATTATTCTTATAATTACACTGTGGAACAAATTCAGGTTAGCAAAAGTTAGGTCGATTCTGAGAGTGAGGGGTGAAAATACTGGCTAAATTAGAAGACCCGTATCGCGGCGTTTGTTTATGTTAGTTCGAATTTTTTTTTAATCGACCTTCGAACTTTGCAGTCAAGTGCCGATTTTCAGCATATTGTTTATATGCTTTTTTGGCTATAACTCGTCGACTAATTGATTTTTCTTCAATCCGTAAAAGCCAAATTATTGCTATTTTAAAAAAAAATGATTTAGAAAATTATTGTGGTGCTTATGAAGCAAAATGTTGGAAAAATAATTTTTTTTCATGCTTTTTGAAAATATTTTCTGCAAAACCAAGTCTTTTTTGCTTTCTGTTTTATCTGTAATATGCTTCTCAGTTTCTTGAATAAATTTCATTTGAAAATAAAACAACCATAATACAAAACTTACGTTTTCCAGCTTAATATTAATTTACTTCTCAGTTTTTATGTACTAATTTTGTTCAGTGTTGGTTTTGAAGAAACATTGAAAAAGAAATTATAAAAATATGGAAAAAAAAATATATTTTTGAAATGTTAGTTATGAAAAGTTTTAACTAAAAAAATTAAATAAATTAAATTAATGATTTGGCCAGTTGCAGTTTACCAGGCGGCTGTGGATCAACATCACTGCTCTCTCTGATATCTTGGTCATCGTCATCATCATCAGAAAGGTCGATAATTTCGTCCAACAGATATTCTGGAATTTCATCTTTGTCTTCCCCTACTTCCTCTTTTGCCTCGTCTTCCTCTTCTTCAAAGGTGTTTTTATACCACCAACAAATTTCAGCGAGTATTGCACCTGGAGATTTCTTTCCTTTGTACCTGAAACGAAAATAGTTTTCAATCGTTAACATGTTTAAATTGTGCACTCTGACAAAGATATGAGAAAAATCTAGGAATTCAAAATATGCACACTCTATAGTTACCTTATTTCAAATGGAAGCGCAGTTTGGTGATAACGTTCGCCTTGCTCATCAGATTCAGTTGGCAACTGTTGAGCGAGTTGATCAAGATGCTGATGAAAGAGATGAATTTTGTACGACATATTAACCCCAATTTCATCGAAAGCTGCCAACATGTTTGCAGCAGATTGCCTGTAGTTGTCTTTGCGTTCTTTACCCAAAAGTCCTTTAATGACTGCTTTCAATGCGAGCCATGCATTTACGTCAGTGATAAACTCTTGCGAGAAATATTGTTTATAGGCTTCCAAAAAAAGTGAGTGAGAAGGTCCCTAGGGACCTTTTTGCCTTTTCAAACTGAAATTACTCCTACTTCGGCCACTACAACCCCCTCTGTTACTCTGCGTTCTAAGAGTATTTCGTTGCGCATCTTTTGGGAGAAAAATCAACCCGATCGGATCATTACTTTAGGAGTTATTGAGGTTTTAGTGAGAATAGTACGCGGACGTGTGAATAGGTCCGTATGGACCTTATACTGAATTTCACTAATAAATGCATGTTTTTGGGCGCTACAACAAAACACTCATTTCACAGGAGTTCAAGAAGAACCCGAAGCGCACCATCAATAGTACATTATTTGGGTTCAACGAAGGGGATATAGCGTTATGCTCATACGTGCCGAAAAAAAATAAAGTGGTGAACGTGCTCTCCACAATGCACTACACCTGCCTCGTTGACGAGCAAACCGAGAAGCGGAAGCCCTATGCCATATTAGATTACAACGCCAACAAATGCGGCGTTGATACCATGGATCAAATGCTAGGCACTTACAGCTGCAAAAGAGCAACACAATGATGGCCGTTGGCCATGTTTTATAATATGCTGGACGTCGCTGCGTTGGCTGCTTTTACGATTTACAAAGAAATGAAGCCTATAAAAAGGAGTGACAGACGGCGGTCGTTCTTGTTACTGCTAACGAAACAATTGACCACACCAAATATCGAAGAACGTGCCCTAAACAACCATATAACCTCGAGATGTCAGGATAAGAAAAACATCTTCAAATTCAAGAATAGAATATATATTTATTTGTTTTTATACCCTATACCACTATGTGGTTTGGGTATAATGTCTTTGTGCTGCTGTTTGTAACAACCAAAAATATTTGACCTAGACCCATCTTTAATTATGCCGATCGAATCAGAATCACTTTCATGAGTTAATTTAACAATGTCCGTCCGTCCGTCCGTCCGTTTATGTGTCCATGTAAACCTTGTAATCCAACTGCAGGTCGCAAATATGAATATATTTTGATGAAATTTGGCATATAAGCCTTTATGGGCCATGGGATGAACGCTATTGAAACTGGTGAGAATCGGTCCATGTTCAGACCTAGCCCCCATACAAATTACCCATATGAAATCGACATAAATTGCCATAAGATCCAAATTGTCATATATATCTTACTCAAATTGGGTTTGTATGCATTCATTACATCCACTAATGAGTAGTCCAAAAATGATCCCTTTGACCCCATATAGAGCTGCTTCCCGATCTTCACTTAAATCTATTAAAAAACAAAAATATTGCACTGATTCTTCTCAAATTTTGTTTGTATATATTTTTGCAAAATACAAGAGACTTTACCAAACATGATCAGGATCGGTCCATTTTTGGACCTAGTCCCTTTATAGATATAGCATTCGATATGAACTTTTTCATATCTGCAGCCAAAAAAAATTATAAAAATCCCACTCAAATTTGGTTTTTTGCTTATTTTCAATGTCCAGTTAGTTGGGCCTAAGAGATAGGGTTTCTAAACGCATGGTATAGGGTATCGTATAGTCGGTCTAGACCGACTATAATTTTCTTACTTGTTTATTTTTCTTTTCATTTCAGGTATTACCAAGACCGATGGAAGGCAATGCACCGTCGTTTGCGGCTAGGTCAAGTAGACCGTCAAGTCGCCCGTTCTGAGTACGGGCGGCAGCGGAAAACGCGGGCATACTGCTACCTAAATTGGTAATTGTTTAATGGTTCTGGGATTTTTAACGCAAATTATCGACTAAGACCATTTTCTTTTCAAATGAAATTTATGAAAGGAACTGAGAAGCATATTAGAGATCAAACAGAAAGCAAAAAAGACTTAGTTTTGTGGAAAATATTTTCCAAAAGCATGAAAAAGAATAACTTTTCCAACATTTTGCTTCATAAGCACCAGAAAAATTTTCTAAATCAATTTTTTAAAAAATTTTAATTGTTGCACAGGTCTCTAGCAATAATTTGGCTTTTACAGATTGAAAAATATCAATTAGTCGACGAGTTATAGCCAAAAAAGCATACAAACAATATGCTGAAAATCGGCATTTGACTGCAAAGTTCGAAGGTCGATTAAAAAAAAAAAATTCGAACTAACATAAACAAACGCCGCGATACGGGTCTTCTAATTTAGCCTCTATTTTCACCCCTCACTCTCATAATCGAACTAACTTTTGCTAACCTGAATTTGCTCCACAATGTTACAGTACAGGACTAATTTATTATAAGGCTACAATGTGCTGATATAAATAAAATTAATTACATATATTAATAAGAAGATAACAATATATAAAAAATTTCGAAAATTTTACTATACAAAATAATCAAAAATTTGTTTCTTAAAAAGTCTTGCATTGTTTGTTAGTTGATAAGTTTGTGGAAGTACATTCCAAAGACGAACTCCGTAGCAATTTTTCGAATAGATAGCTAGGTTTTTTTGTGTAAATGATTTTTTGCATAAAAATTATAACTCTAATTTTTAAAAGACTATCAAAAGACACGCCAAATAGTCTTTCAGAGAACGGAGTGATATGTGAAAATCTTAGAATAAAAACATAATGAATAATGTTATTATATGCAACATTTATACGACGTTTGCTAGAGGAGTCGCAATTAGTAAAAATTTCACAGCCGTACAAAAGTCCAGGAATTATATACGTTTTGACAAGTAGAATTCTAACTTTCAAAGGTGTGAAATATTGCGTTGACCAAAGAGATATCAGTTTAACGTAAGTTTGCCCAACTACATTATTTATATGATTTGACCACGTGAGAGAGCTGTTAAAGATAATACCTAGATTTTTGGCAGATGAAACAATAGAAATCTTTTGACCGTTAATTGCAATATCAGGAACCATGGTTGGTTTTTAGATCGTTTACTTATCATCAAACATTTAAATTTTAATGGGTTTAAAAAGAGCTGGTTGGCCGTAGCAGAACGATGGATGTTATTTAAACCCACTTCGAGTTCCTTACATTCCGATTAATTGAAACAATCGGACTGCATAAATATAACTGCACGTCATCGGCGTACATATGAATTTTGCAAGGGAGAAGTTGTGAAGGCAGATCATTAGCATAGAAGGAAAAAGCAAGGCCCTAGGATGGATCCCTGGGGCACTCCTCTCGTAATAGTCAACGTTGTTGAGATTTTATTTTTCAAGTAAACGGATTGGGTGCGATCAGATAGGAAGGATCGAAGCAGATTTATAGATGATGAAGAAAAATTAAAAAGATGTTTCATCTTATTGTGTCAAAGGCCTTAGAATGGTCAAGTAAGACCAAAAAATTAACTTTATTATCCTCCAGTTCCTGCCTTATGTTTTCAGTTACTTCAGTCAAAGCAGTAATACAACTATGATAGAAAACCTGATTGTATATTCCAGAACAAACCCGTCTCATTTATGTAAGTGGTCATTTGTTTATGAAGGAGCTTTTCGAGCACTTTTGAAAAGTATCACAGGATTGATATGGGGCGGTATTCATTAGTAGATTTAGGAACAGGAATAATTTTGCCATGTCTTCATTTGTAAGGGAAAGTGCTTGTGGTTATAATTGAGTTAAAGAAATGTGTTGGATATAGCAAGAGAAAGGACAGCAAAATCCTCACAAATACTGGATGAATATTATCATGTCTGATTGCTTTAGACTTAGCACCAACAGCGCTAAGATAAACATCTTCATGACTTACACAAGAAAATTGAAACCAATTAATGGAGCCATTATCATTGTTAAAATTGTAAAATGAGGTAAATTACTGAAGATTGAGTTTAACTTATTCACATCAATACTGCTATCAACACTTTTAATACCTTTCCCTTCACCAATATCACGAACGTGTTTCCAGGTTTATCATGAGTCCATAACGAACTCAAAACGCCATGACAACTTCTTTGTAGATAGGTATAATAAAAGTGACAACGAGAGAATGAGGCTTCTTGGATTTAACTAGCATATTAGCGAATACGGATCTTATTTTTCGCTTTGCCTGATGTTTTGAAAGACGAACTCATGAGAGTTACTTGTATCTTACACTGGTCTTTCAAGCATTGAAAAAAGACTTTGTTTTTTTTAACTATCGATGTGTGTTTAGCAGTTAAATGTCATATAAGTTTCTCCACAAACGAAAAATTTTGATTCGTTTCCGCAATTTATAAAGCAGTAATTTACATAGCTTTCATGATATTTTCTATAAGCAAGCTTAGGTTTTTTCTTCATTGAATCTGCTTCTTCTTGGATACCATTAGTTACACTTGACAAACTTGTGGTATATTTGACGATATGATCCATTATATACTCGTATTATTGGTTATTTATTTGTTGTTAAGAAGTTTATTACGTCTATTACCTGAATCTGTTACATGAGAGCGCCCGGGAAGAGAGTGTCCATTAGAAGCTTAACAGTATCTTTGCAGCTTTCCGCGAAGCTGCCTTTGAGATTCACAAGGAATATTGGTGGACTCGCGTCCTTGGAAAGCAGTTAACGAAGTCTTGCCGCTTATTAGTTCCGTCAAGTTACTTATAGAGACTGGCCCATAATTTGCCCTTAGCCCTGTGTGTCGTCTTTTTGAAAGCAGAGAAACTGAGACGGTAGTTACTCAATCTATAGTTTTCTAGTGTTTTTTCGCATTATTAAAGAGTTTTCTAGTTTCTTTTCTGAATAGCTTAAGCTCTCAGGTCCACCACGATTGATTAATTTTTCTAGTGGGCAAGCTCTCAGAGCAGGAATTTAGATATGCTTTTGTAAGTGTTTTCGTCACTAGACGTGCTGAGTTCTTCACATCTTGAACACTGACCGGCCTGTCCATATCCGGAGGTGGTAGATTTTGTAGAAGGCTACGGAATTTAGCCCAGTTGGTCTTCCTCGGATTTCGGTATAGAAAAAATTCCCCCAAAGAGATGTAAATGCTTTAGATTACCCTGTAATGATCTGAAAAAGAAGACTGCAAGGACACCTTTCAGTCTAAAATTCTAACAGTGTCCGAGTTCGATACCACAGTTATGTCAATAATTTAGTCTCTAATTCTATTATAAATTAGTGGTTAGAAAGTTATCAAAAACGCACTCACCTCTGCTGTTGATGACAGTAATTCCCCATAAGGTGTGGTGAGCGTGCGCATCGCCTCCAATCACCAGAGTTTCAGCACACCTCTCCTCTCAAGTGCCGCCACGGTTAGATAGCCATTGCTGTAATTAGACATTAAGAAGAAATATTCTTCCTAAAGAAAATACAGCTCCGTATCTTATATTCATCCATTGGAGAAAGAAGCGTTAAATTCTATAACCTTAATCCTCTAACATTGTTGCCCAATAACCAGGATTCTTGAATTAAGGCAACGTCCACTTTTTCCCTCCCGATAAATTGCAGCAAGTTGTCCGTTGCTGCTTCAAAATGATGAAGATTAACGTGCACCACTTCCATGCCACTAGGACTCATTGCTTCGTTTCCCGCCCGGGAAGAACCATCATAAGTTGGTTCCACTCATAATTTATCTTTCCCTTGGAGAGACGCAAATGCCAGAGAGGCTCTGGACTGATATTTAGCCAGAGCTCCTTTCATTCTCCCTTGTGCCTCGCCCGTCCCCTGATGATTCTCCATTCATCTGAACTAAGCCAAATTTTGACGCTTAATCAGTGTCAGTATGGCTTCATCCTCCATAATTGGGGTTTGGCGCCGTCGAACACAGTGGAGTCATCCCGACTGTGTTTTAGTACATCAAATGCTGCCATCTGAATCCTTTAATCCAGCGGTAACGCATGTCCGTTGCCATCCTACCTTCCAGATGGCTTCGGTCTATTATGGCCACTTGTGGCTCAAGTGCTGAAGTCAAGCTCGTTGAAGGTTTCAACCACTTGCCCTCATTTACCAACCGCTTGCCCTCATTTTTCCAGCAGATTTAGTCTTAGGGCCAATATCGCCTCTTTGGAAAGTGGATGGTACTACCGGTCCTTTAGGAAGACTGCCTCCAATCTTGGACAGGGTGCATGTGTGCCAATTGGGGTGGAAGAACATACAGTAGGTATCCCCGGATGACTGGTCGTGTTCGATGAGTAATCGCTAGGATTTTCGGGTTCCGTTCTGCGGTATTGGGTGGCCTGACCTCCAGCACGCCTTACAGCCCAGATTTACTACCCAAGATTTGATTGTATTTCTGACCATAAAGAACGTGGCTGGTCCATTTTGATCCTTTCCTTTCTTCGTTTAATAATTACATATGGATTTCTTAATTGTTTTCCTTTTTATTTTATTTATTTATTTATTAAAATTCATTTGTAACCAAAAGCTTATTGGCCAAAAAATTACATAGTTTATCTCAGAGTAAGCAAATAATTATATATATGAATAACTTAAATTAATATAGAATAATAAAAAATAACTAATAAGTCGTAGCTATCAACTTCCCCTATGTAAATTCCCAATATATTACTGATAATATTTATCAACAATAGTATAAAGGACGGCAGTTGCCAGCAAAAAAAAAATAAATAAAATTAAATTAAATGTGATCCATAAACAATTTTTTAAAGTTATATATGCTCAACGAAAAATTTCGCTCATTGTCAGGCAGTAATAGAGTATAGAGTATGTATTGTAGGACATATAATTGAAGATGAATTTAAAATATCTAAACATATTCTATTTGCTTTCTCTTTGTTCTATAAGCATTCATGCCTTATTACAATTAATACTTTTGCCATTTTTCAGCAGATAACTGCTTCACTTACAATATATATAAATATTATAAGTATGTTTATAATTTTTTTAGTATTGTAATATCCTATTCTATAATAACTCTAATGAAAGTTTTTCGATCATAAAAATTTTCCTTCCCGATCTAATTCATTATTAATTATATGCGTATTAAAAATTCAAATGACTGTTATAGATGTAAGGTAACTTTAACCAACTCTCTCTAAGAAATTTTATTGTTTTTATAAAGTATGATTTTGAAATAATAATACAAAAAAAAAAAAAAATAATAATAATTGAAGACGTTCGCATTGAGCGCGAACATGTGGTTTCCAAGATTTCAAAGTTTTTTAAACAAGATTATTAATCGTAAACTTATAAAGTCATTAAAGCTCATTCCCAGGAAATCTATCGTCTCTGTCGAAACGCGGTCATTGAAATGCAGAATATAAACATATAATATAAACGTATAACTCTGTTAAAGCAGTTTCTTAACCTCATAATATTAGTAGCTGAAGTGAAAGATTAAACATTTACTTTGTAAAGAAATATTGGCATTATTATAGACTTGACAATAAATTTTCTAATATGAAAAGGAAAATAGTATCCTAAGCTATTCATTTTCCTATTTTATTCAATATGGTGGACTTGTACTTGGATATATAGAAGATTCTAAAAGAAATAAAAGCCAAATATATTTTATATGAAGCAGAAAAGAATATTATAATTGAAAATCAATGATATCCTCCTTAGCTTCCCAGTGCCATATGCAATTATCGTATTCACATTGTGTCAGAATTCCATTATTTTTCAAAGAAAAAAATATAAATCAACTTTTGTACAGCTTAATAAAATTCCCATTTTTTTATTAACATTCGAATTGACATAATAAAGTAAATATTACAAACGGTAATTATTTGCGAGTTTGATTTAGTTGCAACAATTTTGATCTGTCACTGTCAAAGGGCCCAATGAAATATTATTTCTCTGCAATATTCCCGTAGCGTAATTAATGGTTGCTTCTGTGGGTGTACGCTCACGAGTCAAAATCCAGACGAAAGCTATATTAATTATTAAAAATTAATTTTGATATAGCTTCAATACATTTTTCAACAGAATTGGTAAAAAATTCATTGTTTCGAATGTCGAACTGACTATTGTAAATTAATTTAATTTATAGTTATTTTAAAAAGCAAATAAAAATTAATACGTAAGTAATTCATATACATATGAGTATAAAAATCAATAGTTGTAAGTTGTAACTATTCCTCAATAATGCAATTTTGGAGTTAATTGACTTATGTAAATATGGTTCCATACACTTCTTTATGTTTGTCTTCATTCAGTGATGAATAAATTTTTAATAAAGTTTTTTTACATTTAAATTATATGTTATGGGTAAAAGTTCATTTGACTGTAATATATATGGAATGGAAAATATAATCCAAAAATTGAAAATTGCTCTGTGTTAAAACATTTTCATATGCGTTAATAAATAATACAATTAAATTCGCTAATTACTGGAATTTTTAATATTTTAAGACTCTGAGGCCGGATGGAAAAAACATATAAGAAAATCGCGGTTAGTTTAGATCGACTATACGATACCTACGAGTTTCAAGAAATTGTATTAGACCCAACTTTGCTGGATGATAACTAGATAGAAAGAACAATAATGAACCAAGTTTAAGTAGCATTGTTATTAATTTTAGCCCTGCAGATATGAAAATATTAACATCGAAATCTATTTTTCAATTAGGACCTGTCAAAAAATGGATCGACCACTACTATATTTAGCAAAGTCACTTATTTCACCCAAATTAATATACTAACTCAATTTCAAAAAGATCTATGCAATATATTTTTTTTTATAGATTTAAGTGAATATTGGTAACAGATTTATAAGGAAACTATTACTAAAAATGGTCCTACAGGAATTATTTTTGGCTAACTAATTTATGTATGTATTATACACTCATAACCAAATTTGATAATATGATAAACTCGATCTTATGGCAATTTGGGTGTATCTTATAGGGGTTATTTGTACGGGGAGTAGGTGTGAAAATTGACCAACTTTTATCAATTTCAATAGCGATCGTCATATGGTTGACATACCACATGTCATCAAAATATATGTATTTACATACACGATCTCTAGTTTGATTACAAGGTTTACATGGACACACAGACAGACGGACGGACGAATGATTTAGTAATCGACTGGGCCTAGGTCAAATATTTTTGATAGTTACAAACATAGTTTTATAGGAAATAATTACTTACTTGAACGTAAGAATTTAGACACAGATTGACAGGAATATACCACAGAGTACGAATTATAATCAGTATCTAAAACCCAATAGTTGCTGGTAACTTCAATATTAGAAACAATTGGGAATGTAACCGATAATTTACCATCGGAGACAACAGATGCATAACCAATTATTTCTTCGGTTTCCCCAGTTCTAAGATTAAATTAATTGAAAAATGAATATGAATAACTAAAGAATAAACTTTCGAAGCAGTTACCATAATTGCAAAAACTTACGTTGCATTAACTTGAGAATTCTTAACACCAACATTTCCGTCACTTTGTAACGAATATTCGGCAGTTATACAAGTACCATCACCCTGAAAATAGTTTGGGTATTTAGCATACTCGTACCAAGTACCCAAATAATTCGAAACATTAAAATTCGTAACCACACAAATGTCCGAGGGACAAGATCCGGAAGCGATTACTTGTGCCTGGGCATACCCAACTATTGTCACCAAAATAAAAAAACTTAATAATTTATAAACTGCCATTGCTAAAGAATTTCCATTTATGTTTTTAAGAATATTTCGTATCACAACTCGTATTGAACTATTGTAGATGTGAGAAAATTTCCATCTTTTATAGTTATAGACCTATACGAATTTTTATAGGAAAAGTACAATCTTAAGTATTTTGTTATTGAGTATGTTATGATGCTATCGAAACAACATATTTTTATTGATACTTCCACATTGTAACTCATATCATTTCGTTATGTTAACATTGCGTTTTTAATAACTGATAATTAATTTTCGTTACTACTTTAAAAGTGTATAAAAACTATTGACAAAAGACAAGAGTGTGCTAAGCTGAGAATATGAACTTAAACTATTTTTTTTAATTCTTTGTACAGTTATGCCAATGACTTTCGTAAATGACATTATTCGGATAGATTTGAATTCGCATTTTTTAAACAATTTACGGCCATCTGTCTATCAAATTTTATTTGTCCAATGAATACAGATCATAACAGTCATATTTCCATTAATAAATCTGCATTTATTCAAGCAAGAACGAAGGAACGATGAAGCTGAGGGCTTATTTCCAGTCGTGATTGAATGAAATTCTTGTTGAACATATGAAATTAATTTTTTTTGTACTCGATTTTTTTCTCTTTTTGATTCATCTGCTTAATATAAATTTATTCTTCATACCATTTTTGTTATACCCTCTACTCCAGTGTGCAGAGGGTATATATAAGTTTGTTATTCCGTTTGTAATAATTGGAAAAAAAATCTGAACGAAATAAAATATATATATTCGTGATCCTTATAACAAGCGAAGTTGATATAGCTATGTCCATTTGTCCGTCTGTGGAAATCACGATCAGGTCAGTTAGGGAGCTCGTTTGCACTAGAAATTATTCATTAACATCCTGAAAAGTTTTCTATTTTAGTATTCAAAATCGGTTAAATACGTCCCGAGAATTTAATGAAGAAGTAAAAAAAGTTTTAAAAAAATTTGATTTGTCTACGTTGTTCTTGTCACGATCACGCCCTCAATGGGATAGCTAGGGTACTCATTTTTAGTAAGAATGATTCATCAAAATCATGGGAAGGTTTCTATTTCTATAATTATTAAAGTCGGTCGAACAGGTCCCGACAAATTACTGAAAAATTAAAAAAGTTGAAAAATCTTGTTGCTATTCTAAATTTTTTTTTTTTGTCATAGTTGTACTTGTTGTTTTTGAGGTCGTCATGGTAATAATATAAAAATTCACCAACACCAAAAGCAAATAATGCTATACCACCTAATTATTAACAAGTAAGAGTGCTAAATTCGGCTGTCCCAAATTTGTGATACCCTCCTCTTGGTTCAAAATATTTGAACTAGACCCATCATTTATTAAACGGATCGACACAGAATCACTATCTGAGTCGATTTTGCGATGTCCGTCGGTCCGTCCGTCCATCCGTCCGTCGGTCCGTCCGTCCATCCGTCCGTCCGTCCATCCGTCCGTCCGTCTGTCTGTGTGTGCATGTAGTAAACCTTGTAATCAAACTACACGTCGCAAACACCAATATATTTTATCATGAACGCTATTGAAATTGGTGAATATAGGTGCGTGTTCAGACTTAATCCAAATTATCTTATAGATCTCGATCAAATTGGGTTTATGTATATTTATAAGCCCATTAATCAGTAGTCCAAAAATAAACCCTATAGGCCAATTATTAGTCATAGCCCCCATAGAAAGCTGTTTCCCGATCTTCACTTAAATCTATCAAAAAATAAAAAGATTGCACAGACTTTTTTCTCAAATTTGGTATTTATATATTTTTGCAAAAATAAGTGACCTTACCAAATATGGTCAGATTCGGTCCATTTTTCGACCTAGTCCCCATATAAATATAGCATCCAATATGAACTCTTTCATATTCAAAGGAAAAAAAAATAACAATGTCACTCAAATTTAGTTTAAGCCTATTTTCTAAATCCAGTTAGTTGGGCCTAAGAGATAGGGTTTCTAAACGCATGGTGTAGGGTATCTATAGTCGGTCTAGACCGGCTAAAGTATTCTTATTTATTTTTTTAGTTTTGTTTTAGTTTTGGAAGTACTTTCAAACACAGTTTTTAAAACAAAAGTATTTGTTGTCGAAAATAATTCTTTAAAATAATACCTACAAAACATTCGAATATTCATAATTTTTTTAATGTTAACTTTTAACTGAAACTAATACTGAGCAAATATTGAATATAAAATACATATGTATAATTAAAAGTTTTTTTTTTGTTATAAAAAATAAAACTATACGTATGTTCGCTTAACTCTCCCTGGAGCAAATAATTAAAATACATAATTTCAAATGCTTTGTTTAAAATGAAAATATTAGTAGTTTAAAATTAAATCCGACATGAAACACTAAAAGAACATTTGGAAGAGATTCTTTCATACGCTTTCAGGTTAACCGTGGTTAGGTTAGGTGAGAAATAAAACAAAATCGTGATTAAATAATAAGTGGCCATTCACTTCACTTAAAAGTTTAAAATTTCATAGCTCTAGTCCGGAAGTTGATAAAAATTCAATTTTTAAAAAAATAATAATAAAAACGCTTTAATTTTATCCACGCCAACAAATGAGCAAATCATTTAGAAAAAAAATAAAAAAGATTGAATAACATATTGCTATCCACTGCAGGTAAATGCTGAAAGTTTTAAAGCTCTAGATAGACGGATGTTGGTGAATATTTAGTTACTACAATCCACCCCAATTCATTTGGTATTCGAATTGAAAGTTTCAAGTGGCAGCCGTACCCCATATAAGCAGTAATATTGAGTTTAAGTTGCAAGTGGAGGGTATCAACGTTTCGGCACAGCCGAATTTAGCACTCTTACTTTTTTTTTGATAATTTGGCTCATCATCGCATAAGATGGTTTTTTTAAACATAATTTGCTATCATAAAACTTTTGGTTTATTATGCTATTTTGCCTTATCATCGACCAAAAATCTTGTACTTTCATTGTGTCAGTTGTTTCTAAACAAGTTTGTTTTTGATAAGAACTGTCTGTCGATAGACTGTTGTTTTCTTTTGTAAACAATTGATGCAAATAACCTTTACAATTTTTTTACAAAATGCGCAATGGGGCAGACTTATGAGTTGTGCGACATCAATTGAACCGAAAGATTTTCCTATCAAATATATAAAATATATCATTTAAAAGAGATAGTTTTCGGCATCATAAATACTCTGATTAAGATTCTAAATCATGTATGGACTTTTAATTCATTGGCTTTAAAATAACTTACAAGTTAATATGCAAGAATATGAAAACAAAAGTTATAACCACAGTTTTGTCAAAGTACTTTTTTGACTGCGAAATTTTCAGGATATTATGGGGTTCCAATCCAATGTGCAATTTAAAATTTAATAAATATGTGTAAATAAATATATTTTTTTAAGCAACATAAACAGTTTTTCCATTGTGTTTCTCTTCACTTTTTAAAAATCAATAATTTTGTTTCTTTTCTTTCCTAAAGTAGAGTCAATATTTTCTAGTGGATTTATGACGTGTTTTAATGGGTTAAAACAAAGCACGTATGGTGGTTCTTATTAAATAAAATGTAGTACTGCTCATCAGTAGTTTATGTATGTTGTCGAAATTTTCAATATGCTGAATATTTTTAAAAGTATATAAATTGAAAGTTCCCTTGTTTTCGATCAATAAGTATAATAATATAATAATATATATAATAATATAATAATAATTTTATATTAATTCAAAATAAAACAAAAATGATTTTTTTTATAGAGAATGTTCAACATTTCAAAAAGTGTTCTAGTAGGCACCCCCACGGTCAGAACAAATTCGCTGTCATGGAAAAATAAATTTTCTGATTTACATATAATGTGCATAGGAAAATATAAACTTCTATAATATGTTTTTACATGCATTAAAAACTAATATATTATGCCCTCCACACCAATGTGCAGAGGGAATATACCAGTTTGTCAATCCGTATGTAACGCGTTGAAATAAGTTCCAGATATACCACAAATTATATATTTTCTTGCTCCTTATACAAAAGAATTTTATATAGCGATGATCGTCTGTCTGTGGATATCACGATCACACTTTTAACAACTAAACTAGGTTCTTCATTTTTGCATAATATCGTTTACTAACATCCTGATTGATCTGCTATTTAAAATCATCCAAATCGGTCCAACGAGTCACGAGATATTAAGGAAAATGTACAAAAAATCTTGAAAATTTTAAAATGTTCAATATGTTCGCGGTTTTCCTAAGTTAAATTTTGTGATTGTTCTTTTTGTTGTATTTCTGAAGTTGTAGCAAAGTTGAAGCGTGTATTGGGTAAAAACATATGAAATCAACCGAAAATATTAACATTTGTGACCTCATCACCTCCAAATTTGATAAGATTTTGTACACATGATCTATGGATCGGCACAATAATATTTGCCAACTTTCAGACATATAGCCTTCGAACTTTCAGAATTATGGCCATTCCAAGTTGGCAAAAATCAATAAAAATGCACTCAGATGCCTTAACACAATTTTTAATATCTCGAAAAGTATTCATTGCACGTTAATAATCAAGGGCTCATTTTACAGACTAAAACATGCGCCATTCCAAAAAAAATTTTTTTTCAAATTTTCGATCAAGGATAATGTAAATAAAAAAGGACTAAAATTTCCAAAGGATATTTCTCGAAAATCAATATTTTTAAAAATTTCAAAAAAATATATGTTAATTCTTATTATGTTTTGTACAAGTCTGTCAAATTTCAATGTGGAGTCTTTATTACAACATGAGTTATTAAGAAAAACGCAGGCGAAGGTTTATGTATTTCATGAAATGTACCAAAATACAAAAAGGTGACAAATTACAAAAAGAAGGACAAATCAAATGTAACGGAACTTTTTCGACTTTTCTTTGCTTAAACTCTTTTTCTCCATTGCTAAACCTTTAATAAAAAGTACAACATAATGTATTATCATTATTAAACACTTTATTACAGCATATTTATTTATTTCTGAAGGATTTCAATTAAAAAATCTGCATCTGCCGCGTATCGCTTGACTTTAATTTTTTTTTTTATCTACAGGTTCAATAGAATGCAGCTTTTGAGTTCCAGGAATAGTACACAAATCTTTAAAACGAATTTGAAGGAACCGTGCTTCTTCTTCGTGGTCTTCTAGAGTTAAAAACTCGAAATTACAGTTCAAAAGATTTTGCAGGCACCATTCATATAATTGTTTTGGAGTAGTTATTTGACCTTGTAATGGACGCTGTAAACTAGCTCGACGTGCCTCTCTCTTTACGGTACCTCCAAGACCGTCACTTGGGCCTTTTCCATGGCTTGTTGCAAAAAAATGCCACTCAGCATTACATCCAAAATCTTCCATATGATAACATAAATTGATAAAGTTCTTTTTATTTTTAAACTGGGCAGCACTACCGTCTGAAAAATACGTGATTTTCTTCGGGGTTGTTTTAAATTTTTTTCTCAAAAATACATTCAGGTGGCGATGGAACAGGTGAACAGCTACAGAATCGTGTACAAGACAATCAGATATTATTATGAAGTTTGTATGTTGTGTTTTTCCATCTGATTTAAAATAAATAGCAATTGGGTATAAAGTGGCCTGAGAGTTGTTCCAGTGAAATCCCTAGACTGCATCCTGAATAGTAAAAGAAGCATTTTCTGAAAAATCGCAAACTGCTATATACTCATTTTCTTCCAAATTTGATTTTCTTTCGCTCAGATATGCTGCCTGCTGTTTTGCAATAAATGAATGAGGTAATAGAATTTCAAGTTTTTCACATAGGGAATCCACAAAAACGTCGGCTTGGCCAATCATGGTCTCCAAATTATCCCTATCTACACTTACCCATTGTTTATATGTTATTTCATCAATATCATTTTGCTCTAGTAATTGATTTAGTTTTGCTTTTAAATTTTCAATTCCTGGACACTTGTTACATTTACGTAGGTGACACTTTGAAGAAGATGGAATGCATGTCATTTGTTTCAAACAATCTTTGTAACATTCAAGCTGATAATTCGGAACACCAGCAGTTAATTTTTTTAAATTTATGGCATCAATCATCAGCTTCACATTTTGATGCTTTGTACAAACACACACGTTATGAGATCCACTCGCATTTGCTAGAATTATATTCCTCGGACGAAGTTGGCAAAACTTGGAAATACCTATTTTTATTCCATCATGTCGTTCCTTGAATAAGGCGTACATTTCTCTTAAGTTTCCAAGCAAAAGTCTTTTATTTTTCCTGACTTTTGTACCATTTTCAAAAAAAGACACGAAATCTTTCTGTCCGGGCATACACCTGCTGACGTCATCGGATTCATAAAAGGATTTTACTAAATTGCTTGTCACTGGTGAAATTGGACTTCCCAGTTTTGGGTTAGGCGTACTCATCACACCCTTTGTTTCAACCAAATGCTTAACTTTTCGCGCGATATAGTTTGTAACCAGGAATTCTTCCTCAATTTTATGTATTGCCCAGCTTTTTGGTAAAATTGTTAGCAGTTGGATTTTCTCGCTATTTTTTGTTAATGTTTTAAACTTTTCTTTAAATTGTTCTATTATTTCGGATTGTGGGCACATATGCGAAGTTGATTGTGCTGAACCGTGGAAAATTTTGTCTTGAATCGAATCACTTATTTTCCTGAATTTTCCATCTCTGTACCGTTTTTGATGTAACTTCTTCTTTTTTATCGGAGATTGTTCCAGATACGGTAAAGATTGGTTTAATTTTGAAATAGCAACTTCTTCCGTGCCTGACGCAATGTCATCTTCTTCCGTGCCTGACGCAATGTCATCGAAAGTATCTACATTTTCGTTTATGTCTGAACCTTCTTCCAAATTAGATTTATTAGATTTCTTCAGATGCGAAAATTTTATTCTACATGTCCCACAAATTTTATTTGAGATCGTCATGTTTTTATCCTTAGTATACTGTAGCATCCATTCTTGGACTTGTCTTAAACTTTTATTGCACCCAGTGTGACCGGATTTTTTAAAAGGATTACAGCAAAATGTTGAATGGAATGGCATATTTTTTTTTTTAAATACCACAACCGAATGAATTGTGCACGACTTTTTTGTATTGACAATAATTATAATTTATTTAAATATTTAGTCTCTTTTTTTTGTTTTTTCAAACGATCAAGTCACTTTAACACTATAACACTTTGACGTTTAGCACTTATGAAATCTAGTATTCAACTGAAGTTTGACTTACAGTCTCTGAACGATTTATACTGTTTTTTTTTTGGTACAAAAAATAGATTACAGGTAAAAAAATACACGCCTTGCTTTTCTTGAATTGGAAAATTTGCGTGAACTACGGGTCATAAAATGTTTTTTAAATAGGGACTGAATTTGCTACTGCCAATAAGCCGACCACAGGTCATAAAATATTTGTACATTTTTTGTGTGAACAGGCAATAAATATTTCGTCTAGGTTGTAAAGTCGAAAAAGTTCCGTTACATTTGATATGTCCTTCTTTTTGTAATTTGTCACCTTTTTGTATTTTGGTACATTTCATGAAATACATAAACCTTCGCCTGCTTTTTTCTTAATAACTCATGTTGTAATAAAGACTCCACATTGAAATTTGACAGACTTGTACAAAACATAATAAGAATTAACATATATTTTTTTGAAATTTTTAAAAATATTGATTTTCGAGAAATATCCTTTGGAAATTTTTGTCCTTTTTTATTTACATTATCCTTGATCGAAAATTTGAAAAAAAATTTTTTTTGGAATGGCGCATGTTTTAGTCTGTAAAATGAGCCCTTGATTATTAACATACAATGAATACTTTTCGAGATATTAAAAATTGTGTTAAGGTATCTGAGTGCATTTTTATTCATTTTTGCCAACTTGGAATGGCCATAATTCTGAAAATACGAGAGCTACGACACTGAAAGTTGGCAAACGCTATTATTATGTTTAACTTTCCCTTCGTACCAAAATTCATCCAATTCGAAATCGGTGCGGTCAACTCATTGGTTGATTTCGTATGTTTTTACCCTATTGCCACACTTTTTTTCGTTATCTCGATATAACAAAGAAAATCACCAAGATGAAAAAAAATATAATCCCTTTCTTAAAAGAATTAATTTTAATAAAAAAATGTCTTTTTTTAAAGAACTCTTCTTTAATAATTACTTTTCTTTAAAAAAGTACATTTTCTTAAAAAAAGTGCCTTTTCGTAAAATAAGTACCATTTCTTAAAAAACTACATATAATTAAAAAATAACCTTTTCCTAATTTTTCACCAATTGCATTGTGTGCTTTACATCTAACTAAATAATAAGTGAAACATTTTTAGCAAGGCTTTCGAAGAACACTAACCCCCCAATCTTACATCACACTGAAATTGTAAAATCGTTGTGTACGTATTATCAACGAAAAATTGTTCGAATTAGTCGAATCCATCGCCATTAAATTTTATGCTCACACATCTGATTGCAATATCATTTTTAAAATGTTGTCGAAGCGTAAACTTCAAAAAATTTGTATACTTCTCTCTCTTATTTTATTTTAAGTAAAGTCACCGAGTTTATTATACAGGCACATGTTTGAGGGAATAATATTTAATAATATTTATGCTCTATAATTAACAAACTTGCGTTTTTGTATGCGCATTTCAAAAAATAAATCATTATAATAGATTTAACAAGTTACAACTTTAATTAAAATTTTACAGAATCCAGTAAATTTGCATTAAATTTATAACAGGATAACATTAATCATCGTTAGTGTCTGCCACTACTCGCATGAAAAATTTGGTGCCATTGGTGTGACCACTGCGGGAAATGTGTGTATATTAGTAAAAAAATGTGAGTGTATTGAGTTTTTCGAACTTGCAGTGTGATGTGAGATGGCTGGGTAAAATTGATTTTCATAGAAAAATTTGCATACTAGAAGTTTTTCACTTGAAAGCATCTGAAACTGTCGTAATGTAAACTTTAATATATATAGGTAGTATGACCTGTCGCGCTTCGCTACGATATGATATGTTTTTTTCATAATTAATTTTTCTTACGAAGTTTGTATTATAAAACTAAAACATATTATCTCTTTTTGGTCTCAATTCTTGCTTATATACAATATTTTTTTGTTGTTTCATTGCCTATGAGAAAAACAATAAATCCGACAACACGGTTGGCCTTGAATTTATAATATCATTTGCCAATTTTTATTTTAACGATTTTTGATTTTGCCAATTTTTGATTGTGCCAACTTTTTATTTTTGAAGATTTTTATTTTTCGCGATTTTCGGTTTTAGCGTTTTTTGGTTTTGTCGATTTTTGATTTTGGTTAATCCGGCTATATTTTCCACGACTACGCATATTGATAATTAACGTATTTTTCAAAAGTTTCAAGATTATCGCTATCATAGTACTTTTTATTTTTTTGTATTGGAGCCCACTGATTTCATGCCACCCATGTTTTATCTGCCTACTCACATTAATATCTGATGGACTCGTATAGTGTCATGGTCATGGCTTTTCCTTTTATAGTACTTCAGTTATACGATATTATATATTTACTTTTTATTTGAGCTGCCACACACACTAGTCAGATCACGCCCATTTCTTGTTCGACCAATCATATGAATAACTTATGGGCTGCCGCTAAGTCTCAAGGCTCTCACTATTGCAGTACTCCAGATCTATGAAATTATATTTTAACTTAGTATGGGATGCCATGCCCACTGATCCCATACTGCTCATTTTTATATAACTACTCACATTAATATTTGATGGGCTCGTATAAAGTGTCATGGCTTTTCCTTTTATAATACTTCAGTTATATGAAATTATATATTTACTTTGTATTGGCGCTGCCACGCCCACTGCTCAAATCACGCCCATTTTTGTTCGACTAATCGTATGAATAACTTATGAGCTGATGCAAAGTCCCAAGGCTCTCACTATTTCAGTACTCCGGATATATGACATTTTGTATACCTTGTATGCGAGGTGCCATGCCCATTGGTCAGATCCTGCTAATTTTTTGTCCGACGACTTACATTAATAACAGATGACCTCAGACAAAGCCGACCCCACCATAATAGTCGGGATATATACACAATATATATGATATTAAAAATTTACTTTGTATGGGGGTGCCACGCCCACTAAAAACATTTAAAAAATTATAGCCTATAGCACTTTCCATATCCGCAGTAAGACTCTATGAAAATATCAGGAAGATCAGAGCAATACTTCTGGATATTACCTCCTACAAACAAACAAACAAACACACATTACCTCTTTATTATATTTATTAGTATAGATTTATCATTTTTTGATAATTTTAGGATATTTGTTTTGTGGAAGAACTTTCAGATTTGGAGAGAGTAAATATTTTAAATAATTTTCCCACTGAATATGTATTTAATAACATTTGTCAGATTCTAATGTTTTCTATAAAATCATTGAAAATCTAACAAAGTTTAACCCTTTAATGCTCAAAAAAATTGTTAATTTAAAATTACTTTTAAAACTAAATTTTGATCTTAAAACACGAATCCCCTTATATAATGTTTTTATCAGGAGTGGGCGTGGCCTTGTAACAACACAAATTGTTACCGTGTGTCAAGACGGTCTCATTCAAAAGGCTTTGAGAAAATTCAGTGAACCTATGATTATGTAAAAAGCGTTCTGTTTGATTTTATTTATTCACAAAAATTAAAATTAAGAAAGTAAAATGTTAAACGTTAAAAGATAAATTCAAACAAGTAATTATATTTATACAGAAATATGACGTAGTACTGGTTTTATAAAAATTATCGAATTCCTTAAAGCAAGATTTTCTGACGGGCATACACGACGGTATTTGGAATTTTTCACAACATACTTGAGTGTAAGATTTGCAGGGCTTATTGCGACATTGCTGTTTCCTACTTTTCTTCTGAAAAGATGGTCAGCGGTGGAGACCATCACATCTATCTATTATATGGTGACAGGTACATCATCTTAGAAGTCTGTGGTGTTTCTGCATTGTGATCGGCCAATCTTCTTTTTTTCTGGCATCAGCAAAAGACTTTCCGCTGATTCTACACGGGCCTTTGCAAGTTCGATTCGCTGATGTTTTTCGCGGTGGTATAAGCACTTTCCATTGCTAAGTCAAGTCAAGTATATGATGACACAGACGAGAGAGCCATTTACCTGGCTTCGTCCGAATTTTGTAATGAACAACCAGACTGTCCATCTAATCGACTCCGCCCATGTGTCGGTTATATTCCTTAATGATGTTACGATAACTCACTCCTTCATAGTGCATAGTAGTACGATTCCAGTGTCTTGATGTTTTTGTAAAGTCGCCTGGAGTATTTGACTTAAGTGGCGGAATCCTGCATATTTTGAAGCTAAGCGAATGCTTGTGCTGTCTTTGCAAACAACTGTAATATCGATGCCTAATGCAGTGGCGAGATATTCTTCATAATATCCTGCAGGAACATTCTTTGCTACCAACTACTACTGATAATTTACAGTTCTTTACTCGGAAACGGAAAACAATATTTCAAGCAGCCCCCAAATCAGGCGTTCTTTCTTGAATTACATTGTCGGCAGCACCTGTGAATACTTCAAAATTACAAGAATAACCCTTTGTATCACCAAGGGAGAAATCTTCACTCCCACTTATGAAGCTTATTTGGCATGTACTGCTTAATGTTTGTTTTACACATCTTGGTTCAACACATTAGTTTGTCAATGAACAAACGCTGCACCATTGGACGTAAGGTATAAAATGTTGTATTCAGCGTCATCTATAGGCGGGCTTTTAGAACTACAAGCAAAATGGATATGAATTCTAATTTCTTCAACCGATTTCATGGTCATGGCATTTCGTATATAAAGGAATATCTACACAAAAAAGATCGCACATTTGGGTAATGATACACGGAATATCCATGTTTTCTCTTATATCTTGAGTTTTGCAGGAGAATATCGAGTTATTTTTTTCTGTCGTGCATAAAGATTGCTTTCTATAGAAATTAATTTCGACAATTCTTCTTCAACAAATTATGCAAAAAAATCGTACAGTGGTTTTTAGTGAGAAAATTTACTCAAGTCCGGGTTCTGGAATGCCAACTGTCCGGCATGTATTTGAAGGTTCTTTTTTCAAGATCAATTTTTGAAATTCTGCCATATTAGGACTGTTCTGGTTTTTCCCGAAAATTTTCAACTGACCGCAAACGACTGGTAAATGGAACACTGATTTCTTCTGCGGCATTATTCTGCTTACCTGCAGCAGTTTCAAAAGTAGCCGACCTAACGGTGGAGTAATTTCCAACTTCAGATCTTTCACCAATTTCCAAAGGAGGAGGAAAAATCACTTTCATTTGGAAGCACATGATCAAGATCATCGACGTTATCATCACTATCAAAGAAATTGACTTCCACTTCTTCGCCACTATCTTGGTAGAAGTCCGTAAAATTAAGAAACTCGTCGTGTAACATCTTGCGGTGGGGGGGGGAGAGGGGGTTAACATTTCATTTCACTTCAAGACACTTCACTCTACTTACCAAAAAATTCCCAATCGAATATATCAACTAGTCACTGTTCAAATATTTGCACAGAAATCACCTTCGGAGAAAAATATTATTTTGAACTTTCGACCGCTTTTTTGTTACACAACTGAAAAAATTTTGCAAACGTATTGAGATTCAGAGTTGATGTATAGACAAAAATGAAAAATATTAGGCCACTAGATCATATTTTTAAAAATCAAACTACTAGTACTTTTTATTGACATCTGTGCCCGTATATAGACGGTCTCATGCACTAAAGGGTTAAGAAAAGTGAATGAAGTCTGATTGTACAAACTATTTCCCGGGTGCTTTACAGAAACAATTAACTCATCACAACTTACAATATCTAGAAGGCGTTTTTTAGAACTAATCATACGGAAATGTTATGGCTTTAAATCAAATGAATTTAATTTGGTACAAAGTACGCTTATATGAAATATTTATGTTATTAATGATTGAGTTTGAAATTATTCAGGCTCAAGATCAAATGTTTTTACATTAAATAAAGCAAAAACATTGGCACATTTGTTTCAAAAAATTTATCTATATTCTGCATGACAGGTTATACAGCTGTTTCAGGAAGAGTCACCAACCAAATGTGCCAATGTTGTTGCTTTATTTAAAGTATCTGATCTTCCTGAAATTTTCACAGAGTCTTACTGCGGATATGGGAAGTGCTATAGGCTTTAATCTTTTAAATATTTTTAGTGGGCGTGGCACCTCCCACACAAAGTAAATTTTTAATGTCTTATATATTGAGTACTATGATGGGAGAGCTTTGCGAATTTGTGTGAGTCACCTATTGTTAATATTAGTAGCTACGCCAGAAATGGG
The DNA here is from genome assembly GCA_963682025.1 of Cordilura impudica. Classification (NCBI taxonomy): domain Eukaryota; kingdom Metazoa; phylum Arthropoda; class Insecta; order Diptera; family Scathophagidae; genus Cordilura; species Cordilura impudica. Next base: position 143,861,726 of record OY821519.1, read on the forward strand.
TGGGATCAGAGAACTGGGCGTGGTACCTCCCATACAAGTAATAAATCAATATTATATACTAGATGATTGTGTGGCGCCTAGGCGCCCGTTTAAAAATTATGAATAAAACAGTTTAAATTTAAATATACGAAAAATTTATAATAAACTAAATTCCTTTTAATATAACTAAATTGAAAATTATATTGTTACATATGTACATATGAAAAAAGATTGTGTTTGTAGAAATTGTATACATAAGTATCAAAACAGATAAGAAATATTTGGCAAAAAAGTTTTTCAATTTAGAATCTCTTGACAAACTATATTTCGTGTGAAATATCGTTGGTCATTTTATAGTTTTCCTTGCTGTGAGTTAGATTGAATACGTATCTTAACTTTGCTTGCAACTTTTGATCGTGACAAAGCCACATACAGTTGGCCGTGTGAAAATACCGCGGTCTCCAAATTAATGCCAACGTAATCAAATGACTGGCCTTGAGCCTTGTTTATGGTAATTGAGCATGCAGGTATTACTGGAAACTGGCGGCGTTTTAATATGAAAGGTAATGTGGCGTCGGTTGGGGCGAGATCAATCCTAGGAATTAGAGCCGTATCGTTTTGGTTAGTGTTACAGAATCAGTCAGTCTCTCAATCAGTCAGAGAGTCAGGGATCAGCGTAAATATATTTAAGATATTACGCGGCCTTCACACGTTAAATTTTTGGGTGTCAGGTTGTAATGCACTCATACTTTTTTATTCTTTTTTACTAAACAATCATACGTTTCAATTCCCTCTTTCAATTTTTCAATGGGACAGTTGCTTAACAATTTTTTGACTATTGTATGTGTGATCAATTTGACTTGAACGTGGGAAGGCCGGGTAAAGTGAGGAGATTGGAAGTTCCCAAAATTATTAAAATGTAATACAATGAAGTGCGCTTATAACGAACCCTGGTTGTAATAAATTTGTGTTTATAGCGAAGAATTTCTTTGGTCCCAAGAGTTTTAATCAAATTGTTCATACAAATTGCTTTTCTTATAGCGAAAAGTGGTTATATCAAACTTTTGACTTTAACAAACAATTTTTTTTTCCATTTCAGAATTTTCCTATATTATATATATTTTTAAGAAATTAATTTTAATTTAATTGTAATACAAAACAAATACTTCGATTTTCAAATGAAGTTTTGTAAAAGGTCCTTTTATGTATATTTTCGCAAAAGTTTGCCAGTAACCAACCTTTGCTTTGTACTTTCTGTTTCTATACATAAGGAGTTATTATGTGATTATTATGTGATTTTAAAAAAAATTTTTATTTTGATAGAAACTCGGTAATTTTAGTCTTATTAAGGCAAACTATTAATATATATCTTTTTAATAATTTAATTTATGTTTTATAACTTTTTAAAATGCATCAAAATAAATAAACTTATTCAATTAAAAAAAAAAAGTTTAACCTTTCGGACAAAGCAAAAAAATACTACGGTTATAACGAACTTAGTCTAACTAATTAGGCCGGTCCCGCCGAGTCGTTATAATCGAACTCCATTTTACTGTAAAAAAAATAGAATAGCATAGAAAAAAACACGTTTTAGAGCAAGGTTCCTAAAAGTTTCTTAAGGGTTAAGGTTTTAAAAGTTAAAAAAGTATTTTCATAATTATTTTATTTATTTCATATGTACGTTATAGCATAACATTTGAACAATCTTTGAAAAAAATTTCAATTAAAAATTTTAATAAATAAGTCCGTGACAGGGAATCTCCGGAGGCGTTGTTTTTTGCGGTGAACATCATAACTCGTTACCGGATCATGTGAAATAAAAAATCGAAATGCGTTTCAAAGGTGACATGTTTCCTGTGGTAGTGACGAACAGTTTTTTACAATTTTTTTTTTTTTGTAGCATTTTGAAGTGAAAAACGATTTTTGCTATACAATTTCGGGAATTTGTTGTTAAAAAATGGGGAAGAAAATGGAATTAAAAAAACTCTTCGTGGTTACCTGATGATTTATGTGTAGATATAGTGTCTAAAATTTCAAAAGAATAGGTCAAGTAGATTTTGAGTTATGATGTTCACGGACTTCGAACATTTATTTGCGAGAAAATCGGTTAAAAGTTTTCTAAAAACTGATTTATATTCATACGATATACGGCCGATCGCTGGAAACGCTGTATCGTCTTAAGTTTTGCCCTGATTTACTTCAAATTTTGACACAACACGCTCGACATGTTGTGCATTCAGATAGAGAAATGCAAAAAAAGGTTTTATAACCTACCACCCATTAAGGAAGTGCAAACAACCATACACCTACACGAAAGAGAAAAAAACATTTCATAGTTCATCATACATGTGAACTGAAAAAGAAAACTAAATTTTTTGAAAAGTTATCTTTAAATCCAAAAAATTAAAAAATCAGAGCGTATTAGTTTTATTTAAAAAAAAAAACTTATTATTCCAAATCGCCTTTAATTCTTTCAATAAATTATTCAAATTAAAATCTGAAATATACCTATTTACGTAATTTATGGTTGTCAACATTTTTTGAAAGCAAATTATGCAAAAATTAATATTATGAATGAAAAAAAATTATGTTCCCACCTCCCTTCTGAAATTACAATATAATTTAATTATGCAAAGTTAGAATAATTTAAATTTTAAACCTAATGTTGCACTATTTTTTCAAGTGCTTTTCAATACAGACCTTAAAACGGAATCATACGTTGGACAACAACAAAATCCACATTGAAGATCTCTTTTTTCTCAAATATTTATCAAAAAAAAGCATATTCTTTGGTAAGTGCTGGCCATCAGAGAACCTGAGCGAAAGCTCTCCTAACAATACAAAACAATTTTGAGATGAAAAACAAAACAGACGAACGGAAAAGTTTAGTTCGATAAAAGAAGTATGTATGCATATCGGACGACGTTAAATGTTCTTTTCTTTCAAATGTTGAGTTAAATAGTTGATTAAGCATGAGTTGAAGTAATAGGCAGAAGGATGCTGAAGATGAACAAGTCGCTTTGTTCGAAAGTAGCTACTCCATCTAGCGCTGTCTTCAATTTTTTCCAATATTTCTCTTACATTACAAAAATTATTATCTTTCTTTCATTAGAAAAATATATACATGATCTTAAACCGAACAATAAATAACTAAAAATAAAAATATTTAAAATTTCCTTCATTACTTTTTTTTTGCAGAATGTTTTCATTGACCAACAAGGGAATTTAAAGAAGAATTTGAATAGATATTAGTTTTTGATGCATTTTTTGCGTTCATCTTATTCCATATGTAACACGAAATCTGCATAGTAGTGCTATGTCGTTAGCAGTGCTGCTAATTTTGACAACTTATTTTAATTTCGACGATTTTTCAATTTGTTAAAATGATTTGTTGAATTTGTTTAAATTATGATTGAAGATTTTAAATTTTCAGTAGTATAAAAATTACGATTTCAAGGGTTAATAATTAATGGGTTGCTTATCGAAAATTGATAGTTTCTGTTCAGTGTAAATGTAAATTACAAAATATGAATAGATTTAATTCTGGGTCAAGTCGTTTCAAAATGGAAAAACCTTGAATAGCATCTCCATTTAATATTTAAGTTTTAATTACGGCTATACTTTAAACCTATATTACATGTTTCAGCTGTCAATAAAATTATTTAGTTTTTTTCGTTGATACTTCATCACTAATACTTTTTTATATATAGAAATAACCAAAGCTGTAATAATATTCGTAATATGAATGATATAAATAAATTTTATTGTTTCCTTTTGTAATACTTTTTCGAGTTTTATAAGCGGTCAACTTTTCTTGACAATGTTTTAAAAATGACGATTATGGCGATTTAGTTTCCAAAATTGTTGATTTTCAGAAGATTTTATTAGCAGCACTGTTCGGTAACATTGAGAGAAAATTGTGTGTGTGTTTGTATAAAATGTGTGATAGAGAGGGCTTTTCAAATTTGTCTGATGTCACCTATTATTCATGTTAGTACTCGGACAAAAAAGGACAGTATTGGACCAATAGGCGTGGCACCTGCCATACAAAGTAAATGTAAAATGCCATATATCTGGATTACTGTAATAGTGAGAGTCTTGAGACTTTGTGTGACCCCATAAGTTATTCATGTGATTAGTTAGACAACAATGGGTGCGATCGGAGCAGTACGCATGTCAATGTGATTTGTCGTGGAAAATATATCGCCAAAATCAAAAATCGCCAACCAAAAAATCGCGAAAATTAAAAATCGCCCAAAAAACAAAAATCGCTAAAAGAAAAATTGCCCAATGAAATTTTAAATTCAAGGCCAATATCTAAGTGTTGGCAGATCTAATTTGGAAAATCCATGTTCTTCTCATGGGCAGCTTCATCTACCTTGCTCCAGGGTAGGAACGCCAAAAAATCTGATAATCAGCAAGTATCGAAATAAAAAATCTATACTTATAACCTGTATTAGCATAATAAAGAGGTAATGTGTGTTTGTTTGTTTGTAGGAGGTAATCTCCGTAACTACTCATCTGATCTTCCTGAAATTTTCACAGAGTCTTACTGAGGATATGGGAAGTGCTACAGGCTGTATTTTTTTAAACATTTTTAGTGGGAGGTGTCACCCATACAAAGTAAACTTTTAATATCATGTATATTAAGTACTATGATAGAGAGAGCTTTGCAAATTTGTCTCAGGTCATCTATTATTAACGTGCGTAGAGAGACAAAAAAAAATGGGCGGGATTGGACAAATGCGCGTGGCACCCCCGTGCAAACTTAATATTGGGACTTTGCGTGTCCCTTTCATTACGATTCGTGAGGAGGGGGTAGCGAAGCACACCAAGTTACATCTAGTGATTATATAAAATATCTTTTCTGTAATCAATTATCAATTAGTATTAACAATTAGTTCAAATGATAAATGATACGGGTTTAATTATATCATTAATAAAAGGATTTATTCTTCGAACTTTATCTAAGGAACGGAGACATTATTAATCAGAACTGAAATCAAATTCTGTTACTCGCAAAAGGTAGTTTTAATGATAGATTATTGTTATTTTGATATATTTGACGCTACATTCTAACATGGTTAGAATTTCTGTTGGAATTATAAACCAGACTAATCCCATAATATGTATTACATCAGTTATATTTAAAAAGCTTTTTAATAGAAATACTCTTCTCTTTTTATACCCTCCACTCCAGTGTGCAGAGGGTATATATAAGTTTGTCATTCCGTTTGTAATAATTAGAAAAAAAATTTTGGACCCCATAAAATATATATTTGTGATCCTTATAACAACCGGAGTTGATATAGCGATGTCCGTCTGTCCGTCTGTGGAAATCACGATGACGGCATCAATCGAACAGCTAGGGTGCTCGTTGACATAAAAAATGATTCATTAACATCCTGAAAAGTTTGCTGTTTAAAATCGTCCAAATCGGTCGATTAGGGCCCGAGATTTGAATGAAGAACTAAAAAAAAGTCTTGAAAAAATATAATTTTCTATGCTGTTTTTGTCACGATCACGCCCTAAATAGGACAGCTAGGGTGATCATTTTTAGTGAGAATGATTCACCAAATTCATGGAAAGATTTTTATTTCAAAAATCAATTAAATCAGTGGAACAAGTCCAGGGAAATTTCTGAAAAATTAAAAAAAAAATGAAAAACATGATGTTTCTATATTGTTCTTGTTGTTATTCTAAATGTTGCATTGTTGTCATAGCTGGACTTGTTGCTTTTGTGGTCGTTGTGGTAATAATATAATAAAAACAAACCCTTTGTAAATTTTTTTATCAAATCTGGTAGAAAATTTTTAAAGTTTCCATTGTTTTGGCATCACTAAAAAATTTGTTAGATCATTTCTGTTATTTCCACGAGGTTGCCTGCAAAATTTCAGATGGATTGGGTAACGGGAAAGTGATTAAAATCGATCCAAAATTTGTTCGACAAGCAGGCACTACGAGTTAATATAAAGGTAGTAAATATTCACCAACATCTAAAGCAAATAATGCTAAAATACCTAGTTGTTAATAAAAAAAACAATGTATATTTAGCAAAAAAAAAAATTATGTATTAATTTATTTAAAGAGAAAAACACAAAAATAACGTTTGATGTTGTATTTTTGTGTGTAATATTTACATATACATACATACACATATTAAATAATACAAATAATATATATGTATATCCATAATAACTGCATGTTAGAAATAAATTGGTATATTATTTTATTTACATAAATTTCTGCAATATTTTGTTGTGGAGAAAATACATTTCTTTTGCATTAACAGAGTGTCACTTCATTTTGCTCTGCGTGACTATGCCGCAGTAGATGGCGCCACAATTTTTGTTCTAATAAGGTTTGCAATAGTTATTTCTATTTTAACATGAATGTCAATATTTTCAACTAGATATCATACAGAACAATGTTAAAAGTATACACGGGCTGGTCTTTTATTTCATACGTTTTTCCATTATTCTTTTACAAATATGAACATAAGTTTGGCATGGTAACTTTTTGTTGTCTTTATAAAATAGAGTTACCGAGTTCATCAATGAGTTTTTTGCTTTCAAAACAGTTCTACATAGTTATATAGAACTATTATTCTGCTTTACCTACAAAATATCTGATTGCGATTACATCTAATTTTTAAAATTTTTAAAAATTTTTTATAAGCGCCTAAAGGTATGCTAATCAATTTTGGCCAATTCAGAATTAAACAGAAATTTATTAAACAGACACACAGTATTGTATAGTTTTTAATTTAAAGCTTAAATATGTGTTTTATGTGGTCACAGGTAACAATATCAATGGAAATATAGTCAATACACACTATTTCCCATATTGGTGCGAAATAAAGCCAATTGACCCTATTACCTTTTCCCAAATTGAAGCAAAATCAACGAAAATATGGAAATAAAGTAATTGATATTATTACCTAATTAAAATAGAGATAGCGTGAATCTTATGTGTGTGTTAGTAGCAATTTCAAATGCATTTTACTCTAAAATATGTTCCATATGGTGCAAATCTGTAAATATGGTGGACAGCTGAAATGAAAGACCTTTCGAATGGGGTATGTCTGATCAAAATCGGTTGGTGCCTAAAATTTTTTTATCGGTCACAAGAAATCGCCTTGCCTCTTAATATTATAAATATAGTGACTTTAATTTTAATAATTAATAATAATTAATTTAATAATTAAATGTTTCCTAAATTAATTTATTACTAGTAATTCAGATAAAAATATTTTTAAAAATTTGCTCTTTTGAAATATTTATTTCTGGTCAGTTTTAGCAAAGACTTATTTGAAATTTTTTGAATTATCACACGCCTTCTAAGGTGTCAAAACATTTTTATAGTGATCAAACTTTGGGTATTATAGCGAAGGCTACGTTAAATAATGTATTTTATTTGCGTTCTATAAAGTACTTAGGGAAATTTTAAGCATTTTCCAATTATATTTCAGAAAACATCAATTAATTTTCAGAAAGTATCAATTGTATTTCAGAAAACATCAATTGATTTTCAGAAAGTATCAAAGTGTTTTTAAAAGATTATAAATAAGATTTCAGAAAAATAGCCAGAACGCTATACAAAAATATATTTTTTTAAGTATTACACTGGGTTTGTAACATTTATTGTAAACTATAAACGTGTTTTTCAAAATGATGACTTCAAAATCGGGCGTCACAATGCAGGCAAAACTTTATTCCATATTACTGGCCTGGTTTTTATACTGTACCTGACTAAAAAAAGAAGTCCTCCTCTTCTCACCATTAATAATATTCCCTTGATAATTTGTTTTCCAGTGCATAAAAGATAAGTCTAAATATTTGCAAACATTTTCTAATACTCCGTATCACTAAAACTCAATTGGTATTTTCTGAAATTCAATTGGTATTTTCTGATATACATTTGATAATATCTGAAATTCAATTTATAGTTTCTGAAATATAATTGGTAATTTCTGAAATGCAATTGGTACTGTCTGAAATTCATTTGATGTTGTCCGAAATACAATTGATATTTTCCGAAATACAATTTGATAGTTTTAGAAATATAATTGGAAAAGGTGCAGTAAGAGAAAAGAATGCAACTTTTCAGATAGTAATTAATTTTTTCTATGGAATAAACCATCAATGGTTTTATAAAATATCAATAAATACCAGTTAAAAAAGAAATACAATTAACCTTAAATTCAAATAGTAGTAGAATTCAGCGATTAAGCAACGGCAACTGTAATGGGGAATGGGACTTTCTGCAGAGGTGCACGTAGTGCGGAAAGTTTCTGACTGTCATTCACTTGGGAGTGACCAGAAATGATTCCTCTGTTGACTGTCCAAGCAGCTCACTACTTCCGGTCCTAGACCAAGTATTTCCCGGGCAATGGCTTACCAGCATCCGCTAGAAGCTAGCTAGAGTGAGAAGGCGACCAGTGATGTAGCCTGAATGGTCATGGTAGATCCTGACGTCTCAGGCCAGTAGGTAAATAAAATTTTGCTGAAGCATGACTGCAACTTGGGATTGGACGCGAAGATAGCAGCCCTATCACCAATCTAAGAAAGGAGGGCTAGCAACCCACTTTTCCGAAAACTTCATTGCTAACGAATCGCCAAACAAACAGCCTCTAAATGATAAACCGAAACCTTTGATGACGACCTTTGCATATCGAACAAGGACTATGATTGGATACTGGAACGTAAGAACCCTAAGGGACAGCGATAACATCAGCGCTAATATGAACTCCAAATACCTGCAGGTGGAACGTGAAATGAGTAGGTATGGTCCTGCTATTTTAGGATTGAGTGAAGTGCGATGGACAGGCTCAGGAGAATTTTCGTCCCCTACTTCCCAAACAACCATGTTATATTCGGGAAAAGAGATTGGTTGCAACCATGAATCTGGTGTTGGATTGATGGTTACAAAAAATGCTCTAAAAAGTCTAATTAGCTGGAAGCCTGTATCTGACCGAATACTGCTAGCTCGCTTTGCATCTAAGATCAGAAATATTACTATTATTCAGTGCTATGCCCCAACTGAAACTGCCAAAGATGACGTAAAAAATTCCTTTTATGGACAGTTAAATGCAACTTACAATACTGTTCCACGGGGTGATATTATTATTGTAATGGGTGATATGAATGCTAAAGTGGGAAATAATAATGAATCTTTAGAACATATTATGGGTAAGCATGGCCTTGGCACTCGAAACGATAACGGTGAACGTTTTATTGATTTTTGCAATGCCAGAAAACTAGTCATTGGTGGCATACTATTTGAACATAAAACTTGTCATAAACTAACCTGGCTGTCTCCTGATAGACATAACACTGCAAATCAAATTGATCACTGCGCTATAAGCCACCGTTATAGAAAATGTCTCCTAGATGTACGCAACAAAAGAGGTGCAGACATAGGCCAATCCCGAGATCACTATTTGGTGGTTGCAAAAATTCGCCTCTGTACAGCAGCAATTCAAAAAACGTCGAACAACATACGGCCTAAAAAATATGATATTGAACGCCTTAATAACAATAATGTCAAAATAGACTTTACAACACAGCTTCGTGAAGCATTAAATAGACCCGAAGTCGAATCACTTACTACAGTAACTTCAAAATGGGACCACATTAAAACCAAAATAAAATCCTACGCAGACCGTGCAATCGGGCCAGCACCCAAGGGGAAACAAGAATGGATGACCGACGAAATGTGGAATATAATTACAGATCGACGAAAACTTAAAGAAGAAGTAGCATCAGCGGATGACCACGAAGTAAAGACCAACCTGGAAATGAATTACCGTAACCTGCATAAAACAGTTCAACGAGCGGTACGAAGAGATAAACGGAACCATATTGACCGCATGGTTGAAGAAGCCGAAAATGCAGCACAAGCTGGTGACACGCGAACAGTATTCAAAGTCACAAAACAGCTAGCAGACCGTAAGTTGCGTATAGAACACCCTGTGAGAGATTTGCAAGGGAACCTGCTCAACACCGACCAAGAACAACTCCAGCGATGGAAGGAGCATTTTTCCACTGTGTTAAACTGTGTTATAGATGAAAACCTTGAGCCACCTATTTTAGTTAATACACAACCAGTCACAAATTCGGGAATAAGAATAACACCCCCTAGTATAGCAGAAACTATTGCTGCTATAAAACAACTCCCAAATGGAAAAGCAGCTGGAACTGATGGTATTCCAGCAGAAATCTATATATGTGATCCCGAACTCTCAGCACAACTTTTACACCCTCTGATCACCGAAACCTGGGAAACCGAATCCTTTCCGGAGGAATGGAAAGATGGCATCATTGTCAAAATCGCAAAAAAAGGAGACCTCAAAAATTGCACAAACTGGCGGGGTATTTGTGTCTTGCCAACTGTAGCCAAAATAGTTGCAAAAATAATATTAAATCGGATCAAAGAGCATTTGGAGCAAACCATCAGCTCATGCCAAGCCGGATTTCGCAGTGGTTCCTCGTGCGCAGACCATGTTAACTCTCTACGCATTATTATAGAACAAAGCGTTGAGTTCAATTCCAAATTACATCTTCTATTTATAGATTTTGAAAAAGCGTTCGATTCAATTAATCGAGAATGTATTTGGTCCTCCCTGCGAAAGAGAAATATACCTCAAAAAATAATAGCTCTTATTAAGGAAAGCTATAACAGTGCAAAATGCTTTGTTCTCCATAAGGGAAAACTTTCTGAGCCGTTCATGGTAGAAAGTGGAGTTCGTCAGGGCTGCATATTATCACCTCTTTTGTTTCTTGTTGTTATGGAAGATGTCCTCAGTAGTATTGAGAATAAAAGGCAAGGAATACAATGGAAAATCAATAACCAATATCTAAATTACCTGGCCTATGCTGACGATATCTGTTTACTTTCGCATAATCTTAATGACCTTAGACACACAACTAAAGAACTGCAGGAAAAACTACAATACACAGGACTCAAAATCAACGCTGGCAAAACAAAAACACTAAGTGTTGGTACAACAACAGTTCCAATGACCATCAACAGCCAAACTTATGATGCATGTGAACAATTTTGTTATCTTGGATGTGAAATCTCACCTAATGGAGGAACCGAACTTGATGTTGATGCTAGAATTAACAAGGCAAGAGCGTCTTTTGGCATACTAGCTCCAGTATGGCAAAGTAATAAAATTTCTCAAACCACTAAACTTAGAATTTTTGAGGCAAATGTCAAGTCTGTCCTATTATATGGGTGTACAACCTGGAAAGTCACCAACAGGATCACAAAACGATTGCAAACATTTGTCAACCGCTGCCTAAGAAGGATATTACGTATCTTTTGGCCTTAAACAATATCGAATGCCGAGTTGTTACAAAAGCAAAGCAAATGGAAGTAGCAACTGAGATACGTAAACGGAAATGGCAGTGGATTGGACACACTCTCCGTCGAAATGATGATAATGTATCCAAGCAAGCTCTTAGATGGAACCCATTTCATCAAGATGGCAGAGAAAGTGGTAGGCCACGTATAACATGGAGACGTTCAACAGAATCCGAAATGAATCAACTGGGTGTATCTTGGAACGAATTAAGGTCTATTTCTCAAAACCGAGTCAGATGGAGATCTGCAATTATTGGCGCCCTATGCTCCAGTGGGAGTTAGAGGAACATATATATATATATATAACTGTACTATAACGGTACCCAACATTGGTTATAACACTGATTTTTGGAGGGTGGCAAAGATTCGGTACATCTGAATTTTACACACTTATTTGTTTTAAACTGTCTATGTTTCAAAGTGTCTTCAATAGTGCTACTGCTCAAACGATACGTATTGACGAGCCGAAATTTTACACGAAGGGATCCTCAGGTTCCTCCAAGCGTTTTTATCGATCCTGCATTACGAAACTTTTTCCTCAAAAGCTTCGTAATCATGGAAAAAATATTTATTTAAGTTTCATGGTGTAAGTTTGGTCCACTTCAGCAATTTGGATATAAATAATCCAGGAGGATTGCCGTTAAGATATTCAAGGTGATGGATTGCACGTGAAAAAACCGAAAGCTGATTACGGCGAATATTATTGCCACTGATTTACCATATCGGAAATGCTTGGCCGAAAAGAAATAGTTCGAGTTAAATATATTTAACTCCAATGATTAACCAATCTCATGCTTTAAAAGATTTAGAAATAGTTCTAATTGGAAGCGATTGAAAAATTGGCGAACATTGCACGTTGAAAAATAAATTGAATTAACGCAAAATAATGTATTGTTTTATTGATTTGAAAGGATTCTTCAGTATAACCTCGTAGTTCGATTCAATAATAAAAAGGGGAAAAGTACTAATCTGATTAAGTTTTGAGTTTTCTCAAATTGGCTAAGCTAAAAATAATCTTACAAACATAATTTTATTTTGCTTTAGAAGCCGGTCCTGCATTTAATTATTTGTATGGTAGCTTGGTCTGAACATGGACATATTTTCACCAATTGAATATATCAAATTTCAGCCAAATAGATTTATATTTGCGACTTGTAGTTTTTTACAAAGGACAGGCAGACAGACGGACAAACATACGGAAATCGCTAATTAAAAAGTGGGTCTATGTCAAAAAAATATATTCGGCAGTTACAAACACCAGCACAAACTAATTATACCTTAACCACATCGTACTATACGGTATAAAAATATATTGTAACAATAATTTTTATCTGTCTTTAATATAAATAAATAACAATGTTAAAACTTTTTACAATTTTTTTGTTTTGCTAAAACGTAGTTTTATGATTATGTGAATGTGTAGGTTTTAAGTTAACTGTTTTTAAATATTTTATATACACCTATATACAATTTTCATATATATATACATATATATATATTTACGTACATTGTATTTATGTATGTATGACAAATTACGAAATTACTAACATATTGTACTTATTACAATATAAAAAAAATTATTTAGTTTTAGGAACTAAATTATTTTTAATTTTAGGGGTGATTTTTGATGAATAAAATATTTAGTATTTAACAAAAATATCGGAAAAACCTTCGTATACATAAATTCCTTTGTACTCGTATATGATTACACATTTTGTTAGTTTTTATCAAATCTAGATTCAAGTTTTTATACCCTATACCACTATGTGGTTTGGGTATAATGACTTTGTGCTGCTGTTTGTAACAACCAAAAATATTTGACCTAGACCCATCTTTAATTATACCGATCGAATCAGAATCACTTTCTGAGTTGATTTAACAATGTCCGTCCGTCTGTGTGTCCATGTAAACCTTGTAATCAAACTGCAAGTCGCAAATATGAATATGTTTTGATGAAATTTGGTATATAAGCTTTTATCAGCCATAGGATGAACGCTATTGAAATTGGTGAGAATTGGTCCATGTTCAGACCTAGCCCCCATACAAATTACCCATATGAAATCGACATAAATTGCCATAAGATCCAAATTGTCATATATATCTTACTCAAATTGGGTTTGTATGCGTTCATTACATCCATTAATGAGTAGTCCAAAAATGATCCCTTTGACACCATATAGAGCTGCTTCCCGATCTTCACTTAAATCTATTAAAAAACAAAAATATTGCACTGATTCTTCTCAAATTTTGTTTGTATATATTTTTGCAAAATACAAGAGACTTTACCAAACATGATCAGGTTCGGTCCATTTTTGGACCAAGTCCCTATATAGATATAGCATCCGATATGAACTTTTCATATCTGCAGCCAAAAAAATTAATAAAAATCCCACTCAAATTTGGTTTTTGCTTATTTTCTATGTCCAGTTAGTTGGGCCTAAGAGATATGGTCTCTAAACGCATGGTATAGGGTATCGTATAGTCGGTCTAGACCGACTATAATTTTCTTACTTGTTATTTTTATTTTTATTCTTAAGTGTTTCTACTCGAATATTTTCGTATATATGTACATTGTACATATAAAGCATAATTGAATACATACTTTGAAAAAATATTTTAATTTCAATCTTTATCACAAGTGGGGTTTCAGCATAATTTTTTTTAACTTCATTTATTGTTATTTATCGACAGCCAAATAATTTTATGGAGGCGTTGCACAGTTCTTTATCTCCTTATAAAACTGAACAGGTCATTACAGTCCATCAAGTTAGGGAGAAAATCGATTTTTTAACAAAATTGCTAAACCATCAATACATTATTTTTGTATAAAAGGTGATTAGTCATCCAAAAAGTGGGTAAATTAGCTAAACTACTTCTAATTCGTGTACACATTTCGATCTTAATCTTATTTTAGTGTCATTTAGCTACCATATTATTCTAATATAGTTATTCTAATAGTTAGTTGATATTACTCTTAATAAGTAACCCAAATTGATGATTGATGTCACTAACCTGATAAAGCTAGATATGTGCAATTTAACTATATGTTATAGTTATAGATTTAGAGAGAAAAAACATGTTACAATATTACACTTACGGCGATGAATTCTGGATTTTAAAAATTAAATAAATTTCAATAAATTGTGATAAATTTATCTCAAAAAATCACTCAAAAGGCAACAGAGAAATAATTGTAAAATTCCAAGATATACTCGAAGCATAAACACCATCAGTTGCGTTCATACTGGTAAATTACAAAAAGCCTTGCCAGGTTGATTTACAGTTTGGAAGTCACAGCTGATCATTTGTATAGTGTTGCATTCGTTTGCATCTGCAAATTGCTAAACTATAAACTTTTACACGTAAATAAACATTAAAAGCTTAAAATGTCGGAGACTGATCAATGAAGTACGACAGGAACAAACATCAAGATGTAGAAAAGTTCGTTATCTCAATGTAGATGATTTAAAAATTATCATAAAACACAGCAAGAAAGAGGTATTGGAAAAATTAGCAACGCTTGATAGTGAGATAAATGAACAAGTAAAAGAAATTCACACCTGGAAGAATAAATCAAGAGTAAAAAATTTATTATTCAAAGGTCTAGAAGCCAAAAGAACTGTTAATGATAAAGTCAGTAAAGAATGAATTGAAAAACAAGTTAGAGTATTAAATTCGGCTGTGCCGAATCTTTGATACCCTCCAACTCGGTTTGAGTCTTGATAATAAATGTAAATGAAAAAGTAAACAATTTGTTAAACTTAATACCAAATTATTTCAGCAAATTCTTTGGGTTGGTTTTCGTCTTTTCTATTATTTCGGATTTATTTCGGTATTTGCTTTTTGGTCATCGTGGTTGCTGATTGGCATGCATTTAGGTTATATACCTATATGCATGCGTTTCCCGTTATATGACATAACTTCTCGTTTAATTTATTTTTTGCATTAAATAGCTCGCCTTAACCTCCATTGCGAAGGTAATGGTTGTGTAGGGTGGCTATATGCATTGAATCGTGCTAATTGGAGATGGTTGTATAGTTTCTCTTAACTGGCCAAATATTTCTTCATTGCGGACATATAGGTCGGATGGAGCAACAAAATAATAACCAAAAAAAAAACTCTCAATTTTTTTATTAAAATACTGCCATATTTGGAAAACATAGAGAATAAATTTATAATAATAAATATTCAAATTAGGGATGCCAAACGCAAAAAACCAGATGTCCGAAACATTTGAAATAAAATAATTTGTTCTCTTTATTTTCTGAAAAACTTAAAATTTTCATCCAAAAAAATTGTGAAAATTTATATATAAAAAATAACATTCTCATCAAATTGCGTTTATTTGTGTAACAGTTTTTATGTTCGCGATTCTTAAATACCATTTGAGGTTTTCTAAAATTCATTGAATTTAAATTAATGTTTTCTGTAGTCCGATTCTGTAAATTTCAACGATCCGACAATCACAAAATATATCGACAGCAATTGTTGTTTGCACTAAGGATTAAGTGATTCACTAAGTACATACATCTTAACGACAGTCGACAAATCTATTTTTCTATGTATTTAAATTGTAAATGAGTGGTATCTCTGTCAAAATAAGCGAAAAACACAAAGAAGAATAGAAAAAAAACAAATTACTTCGTGTTTGACAGGATGATTTATGTTTATGTTTAATATGAAGTAATGAATTGAATATGCTATTTAATTTTTATATTTATATAAAAAAGTTTTTTAATAAAAGCAAAATATTTTCACTATTTTATGATTTTTATTTATGTATGACGACATTTCAACCTAAAAATTTAAGTTTTTATCGATGGAATAAACAACAAAAAAATGGCTGTCGTTTAGATAACAACTGTAGATGACTTTAACAATAGCGAATATCGTTTAAAAATTTTACTGATAATTTTGCAATTTTCTTTTTTTAACGATTCGACTATCGTTAAAAGAAGTTACTGCATCGCGGTACTGAAAAGCTATTAATTTCTCCTGAATGTCAATATTTTTATACCCTATACCACTATGTGGTTTGGGTATAATGACTTTGTGCTGCTGTTTGTAACAACCAAAAATATTTGACCTACACCCATCTTTAATTATACCGATCGTATCAGAATCACTATCTGATTCGATTTAACGATGTCCGACCGTCCGTCCGTCTGTGTGTCCATGTAAAGCTTGTAATTAAACTGCAGGTCGCAAATATGAATATATTTTGCTGAAATTTGGTATATAAGCTTTTATCGGCCATGGGATGAACGCTGTTGAAATTGATGAGAAGCGGTCCATGTTCAGAACTAGCCCCCATACAAATGACCCCTATGAAATCAACATAAATTGCCATAAGTTCCAAATTATTATATAGATCTCAGTCAAATTGGGTTTGTATGTACATATTACATCTATTAATTAGTAGTTCAAAAATGACCCCTATTGGACAACTCTTAGTCATAGGCCCCATATAGAGCTGCTTCCCGATATTTACTTAAATCTATCAAAAAACAAAAATATTTCACTGATTCTTCTCAAATTTTGTTTGTATATATTTTTGCAAAATACAAGAGACTTTACCAAACATGGTCAGAATCGGTCCATTTTTGGGCCTAGTCCCCATATAGATATAGCATCCGATATGAACTTTTTCGTCTCTGCAGCCGAAAAAATTAATAAAAATCCCACTCATATTTGGTTTATGCTTATTTTCTATATCCAGTTAGTTG
The DNA here is from genome assembly GCA_963682025.1 of Cordilura impudica. Classification (NCBI taxonomy): domain Eukaryota; kingdom Metazoa; phylum Arthropoda; class Insecta; order Diptera; family Scathophagidae; genus Cordilura; species Cordilura impudica. The sequence continues at coordinate 143,878,801 of OY821519.1, forward strand.
GGTCTATGAGATAGGGTCTCTAAACGCATGGTATAGGGTATCTATAGTCGGTCTAGACCGACTATAATTTTCTTACTTGTTTTTAAATGTAAAAATTTTTTAAATGTAAACATAGGTATTTGGTGTTTTTTTTTGGAATTTCAATTTGTTTTTAACGAATAAAATTTATATATTAAAGATGCAATTGATGTCTTCTAAATTTAAAATTATAATTTCCGACGTTTTGATATGATTTTCTGAAATTCAATTAATTGTAATTTATAATTGGAAATTTTTAATTCCAGTTTTTAGAATTGATATTTTCTTAAATTTGAATGGAAAATTTAAAAATGGCAACTTTGTATTTATGTGAATAATAATGCTTTAGTAATTATAAACAATTTTTAAAAATTAGATGTAATCGCAATCAGATATTTTGTAGGTGAAGCAGAATAATAATTCTATATAACTATGTAGAACTGTTTTGAAAGCAAAAAACTCATTGATGAACTCGGTAACTCTATTTTGGAAAGACAACAAAAAGTTAATATGCCAAACTTATGTTCATAATTGTAAAAGAATAATGAAAATACGTATGAAATAAAAGACGAGCCCGTGTATACTCTTAACATTGTTCTGTATGATATCCAGTTGAAAATATTAAAATTCATGTTAAAATAGAAATAACTATTGCAAAGGCATAGTCACGCTGAGCAAAATGAAGTGACACTCTGTTAATGCAAAAAAATATACTTTCCCCACAACAAAATATTGCAGAATTTTATGTAAATAAAATAATATACCGACTTATTTCTAACATGCAGTTGTTATGGATATACATATGGGGGATTTCATGTCAAGTGCACCAACTTTTGAAACCGATGTCTTCCGATCGGGATGAAATTTGCACCAAGGTTAGTCCTATTGGATAGTAGTTTAGACACAATTTTTCAATAAGGTCGGTCCAGATCTCTCTGAGTTAGAGGGGATCAAAATTTGACATTTTAGCCAAACAGGTGTTTCTTCTCATCCATGTAACTTATTACCTATTGTTCTTAGAAAATTTTCTCCTAAAGAGTTTAGATAGCTATTTATTCAATATTTCGGAAAAAAATACTAAAAAAAAAAAAAAATTTGTGGACTTTTTTTTTTGCTAAATTAAAGCATTTTTTGCCTTTTTTTCCAAAAAGGGCATTTTTTTTTTTTCATAAGAAAGCTTAGAATTTTTCCTTTAAGAGCTTTTTGGTCGCTTAGTGGGATGGGAGTGGGATATCTATCAAAATAAGTGTTTTGTAACTCAAGACAACGGTTTTTCAATTTTTCACAAATGCACTATTTTGAATTTTTTCCTATTTGTGTGTAAAACCTTACAAATAAAACTTATACTGAGAAACTAGACAAATTAACCTTTCCGAAGGTATACAACATACCTAACTAAAATTTTATACCATCGATACTGTAATACCCAGAATATGTTAACCTCAGGAAAAAAATTCGCTTTTTTTCTATAGAAATGTTGAAAAATTATTATTTTTTATTTATTTTTAATAATAATTATATTAATGTATAATAATAATAATATTAAAAATAAGAAGATATATAATTTATTAAAATTTAATCTTAATTGCATTATATCCATTTATATTATAACTATATTTATACTTAATTTATTGTAGCTGATGAAGTATTTAAGTCTTGTAAATTTTTAAATACCCAGTCCTTCATCCAGCTTTTTTGTCGCCTTTATTTACAGCGTTTTTTGTCAATCCTTTCTTGGCGTTACTAGGTTCAGCTGTTGATTTCGGTGCTGGTTTAATTGTTGTCTTTGGAAAGAAATCGCATTGAATAGAGGCAGAAAACTTTTTCAACTTGAGTCTTCCATCGACAAGGGGTATCAAAGCATGTTATTCAGCGGTGCCATCGATTGTTACCGCAGCATCGAATCTGCTCTTCAGTGTTTTCAATGTTTCCTGATGATCCTCTTTGCTACTAAATACTATTTTAGTTTCTTTACAATAACTTTTTGCCTAATTGAATAAAGCAGTCGCATCTAAGATGCTATCTTGATGAGAGCACAGGAGGCTATACTTCGCTGCATTTCTTTTAAGGTTTGCTCCAATACTATCACATGCTCCTTTACCATGAGCAGTAGGATGAAAATGCCACTCAGCTGGCATTTCCAAAATCTTTTTCATGGGCCATAAGGTTTGCCAAGCTACTTTTGTTTTTAAAATGTTGACGAGCTCCGTCCGAAACGTAGTATATCTTCTTTACTGTAAATTTAGATTTTAGAAATTTTAGTATTCTCTTCTGGTACTCATAAACTGCAACGGTATCATGTTTTAAATCGTCGGATATGATTGCCATACTTTTGTGTTCCAGTTTTTCATCTTTCATGTAGTAAATAACTACTGTGAGTAGAGTTGCTTGGTCGTTATTGAAGTGGAATGCTTGTATGGCATCCTGAAGAACATATTTATAGTTTTCTGCGAAATCATATGAAATAACGAATTCAGCAGACTTCAAATGTATCCTTAAAGAATGACCATTGCTCTTTGACTAAAAAGTCTTGATTTCCCAAGTTTAGCAATCCTGTACACATTTCTTCCACAATATCATCCACATTTAAAATGATTGTTTTCAATGTGCATCTGTCAGTCTGAATCCAAGAATCAAATTTGACCTCCTCTATATATTCTCGATCTAAAGAGTTGATTAAATTTGGTTTTCGGGCAATTGGTACATTCACCTAAGTGACAAGAAGTTGTTGCATTAGAACACATAGTCAATTTAAGGCAATCGCGGTAATCGTGTAAATCTTCTGCCGCATCATCTGTTAAATACTTTAAGTTGATTTCCTTCAATATCAGTTTCTGCCAAAACGCAATGTTTTGGCCTCATTTGGGTTAATTTCGTGAAGCCAATTCTAACATCCTCGTGTTCAGATTGAAATGTTGCAAATAACTCTTTCTGGTTACAGATAACCATTCTCTTCTGTTATGTTATGAAGGTATGCTACATACTTTCGGAAAGGTTAATTAGTCTAGTTTCTCAGTATAAGTTTTATTTGTAAGGTTGTACACACAAATAGGAAAAAATTCAAAATAGTGCATTTGTGAAAAATTGAAAAACCGTTGTCTTGAGTTACAAAACATTTATTTTGATAGATATCCCACTCCCATCCCACTAAGCGACCAAAAAGCTCTTAAAGGAAAAATTCTAAGCTTTCTTATGAAAAAAAAAAAAAAAATGCCCTTTTTGAAAAAAAAGGCAAAAAATGCTTTAATTTAGCAAAAAAAAAGTCTACAATTTTTTTTTTTTTTTAAAGTATTTTTTTCCGAAATATTGAATAAATAGCTATCTAAACTCTTTAGGAGAAAATTTTCTAAGAACAATAGGTAATAAGTTACATGGATGAGAAGAAACACCTGTTTGGCCAAAATGTCAAATTTGATCCCCTCTAACTCAGAGAGATCTGGACCGATCTTATTGAAAAATTGTGTCTAAACTACTATCCAATAGGACTAACCTTGGTGCAAATTTCATTCCGATCGGAAGACATCGGTTTCAAAAGTTGGTGTACTTGACATGAAATCCCCCATATATATAATATATGTATATTATTTGTATATATAAATTTATAAATAAATTTATACATAAAATTTTTTTTGCTATAGTTACATTGTTTTTTTTTTGTATTAACAATTAGGTATTTTAGCATTATTTGCTTTAGATGTTGGTAAATTTTTACTCCCTTTATATTAACTCGTAGTGTCAGCTTGTCGAAAAAATTTTGGATCGATTTTAACCAATTTCCCGTGAGCCATTTGATCTGAAATTTTGCAGGCAGGCTCGTGGTAGTAACAGAAATGATCTAACAAATTTTTTAGGTGATGTCAAAACAATGGAAACTTTTAAATTTTTCTACCAGAGTTAATAAAAAAATGTACAAAGGGTTAGTTTTTATTATATTATTACCACAATGACCACAAAAGCAACAAGTCCAGCTATGACAACAACACAACATTTAGAATAACAACAAGAACAATATAGAAAGATCATATTTTTAATTTTTTTTTTAATTTTTCAGAGATTTCCCTGGACCTGTTCCACCGATTTTAATGATTTTTGAAATAGAAATCTTCCCATGAATGTGGTGAATCATTCTCACTAAAAATAATCACTGGACCTGCACTATTCAGGGCGTGATCGTGACAAGAGCAACATAGAAAATTATATTTTTTCAAGACTTTTTTTAGTTCTTCATTCAAATCTCGGGCCCTAATCCACCGATTTGGACGATTTTAAACAGCAAACTTTTCAGGATGTTAGTGAATCACTTTTTGTATCAACGAGCACCCTAGATGCCCGACTGATGCCGTCATCGTGATTTCCACAGACGGACAGACGGACATCGCTATATCAACTCCGGTTGTTATATGTATCACAAATATATATATTTTATGGGGTCCAAAATTTTTTTTTTAATTATTACAAACGGAATGACAAACTTATATATACCCTCTGCACACTGGAGTGGTGGGTATAATTAAATCTGCCAACAGCTATAGTAGATTAACAAAATCTACCCGAAAAAACTTCTAAGCGAAATGGTAAAGTGACAATACTAGCAGAATTCCACTCAACTCAGAACGTCAAAGGGGTTCCAGAAAGATGACAACATAAAATAGATATGCTTAAACTTAAATAATCTAACCCATAAAAACAAAGTTTTTATTAAAACTCTTTCTTTCCTTATGCATTGAGTTTTGAATATATCCGTGACTGTGCGTGACTGTGTGTGACTATCTTTAAACTAATCTTTGGCCACAACAAGTGTATGCACAAAGTTTCAGATCGATCAAAGTTAATCTTTCTTTACAGCAAGTATATCGACCAAGTTTCATATTGATTGGATGAGCGGAAATCCGTTTTAAATCTCCCCGTGACTATGCGTGACCATGCGTGACCATGCGTGACCAAGCGTGACAGTGCGTGACTAAGTCAAAGTTAATCCTTTTTTCAGAGCAAGTGTATGGACCAAGTTTCAGATCGATCGGATGAGGAGAAATTACATTTAGATCACTCCGTGACTGTGCGTGACTACCCCAAAATTAATCTGTACTCACAACAAGACTATGGGCCAAGTTTCACATCAGTTGTATAATGGAGAATGGGGTTGACCCACGACAGACAGAGAGTATGAGTTAAAAGATAGAGTTTAAATATAAATAAAATTCCTTACTACTCTGCACGGAGTGACGATCATAAATGGCAGTATAGATATCAGAAGTAAATGGTTACATTGGAATAAGAATAAAAAACTAGAATGCGATGAACCAGTTCTGGGAGTGGTTTTAAAGGAATTATTTGCAAATTGCTATACTAAAATTAAAATTAAAATTAATGTTAATTATAATGTCTTATTAACAAACTTTATGTCAAAAAACTATAAAAAACAAATTCAAATATATTTATAAATGTTAAATGTTAAAAGCTATTAATATCCATGGTTTACGTAATAAATGTCTGTTTCCCGATATTTTTTAGTACGCATGTAGTTTACATGTATTTGCCCTATTTGAAACGCATGTTGAGGAAGAGAGTATTGAAAAGTGGAAGCCAGCAACCAGAATAAGAGTAAATAAAAAATGAGCAGAAATTAGTTTGAAACTTTATTTTCAAAAAATTAGTGGTACAGTGGTCAATGGTGTTCAAATGAATGGAACAAAGTTTAACATTATACCAGGTACTCAAAAGTTTTTTCACAAATAACTTCGAAGCAAATACAATAGATATCGGAGATACAAACGTTCGAATCGGCAGAATATAACAGAAACTAGAAGAAAAACACAGCTTAACTTTTACCGTAGGTCTAGCTCAAAGAACATCAGAAGTTACCGAAGATCTAGATACAATTTTGTAAAGATTATGGATTGGTAATTTTAAATGGATACACAAATGGTGGGTAATATGGGAAATTCTGTGAATGACATACATATGTGCAGTATCACAAGAAGTATTACAATATGTCAAGCAATTCAAAATCGAAGCAAAATTCTGGTAAGATCATATGCCACTAATGTTAAAACTAAGTTTGTATGGAGTGGATGAAAGAGTAAAAGCAATGAAATTACTGCCTAAATTAAAGTGCAAAAAAGAAGAAAAAGATAAATACCAAAAAAATATCAATAACAATTTCAGACTACAATCAATACATGGTCATCCTTCAACTCTAACAGAATTAGTGAACATAATTTAGTTGTCTCTGCCAAAACTATATGAAATTAAAAACAGACCTATAATTGAACATGAATAGTTCAACTATAAATGCTTCAAAGCCAGACAAAGTCATTTCATCTATTAAATATAAATATTTAGAAAATCAAAAAATCAACAAAATAAGGAAAAACCAAAAGATGTTTTGTTGTAGTGTAAGTTAAATAGTTGCGATTTTAATGGGTACTATGTACCCGTGTTTAAATAAAACGCGTCTACCTTTTGTTACGATTCGGTCAAGAATGTTTTTTTTTTCTTTTCAACTTCTTAAATACTTAAAATAAATTCACGTATAAAAAGTGCCGACTTAATGTCTGCGCTTTTTCATTTATTTGTTTCATACTTAACATACTTAAATAAGCTGACTAAAAATAAAAATGAAAATATAAATTTTAAGACGTCATTCCCTATGTCTATATTAGCTCGAATTTCCTTGAGGTAATCGCAACCATTTATTCCGTCAAAGTGTCTTAATGTAGGTAAAATATAAAATGTGGTTATATAACCAAATATGACCATTTAGCATTTTTTTTTCTATGAGATTCGTCCCGTTTACTGAATTCACATTGAAAGGCTGCTTCAATGAGGTGATACCAACTAAAGAATCTATCGATCGAATAAAATTTTTCGTCGTCCCTGTGTCCACCAAAAGTCTTAATTCCCTATCCTTAATCGTCTTTTTCACAAAGGTAGGAGGTAGTAGGGTACTCTAAAAAATTAAGCTGTTCTTCTCCTACTTCGGTCTCCTCACCTTCCTGGTCGCACCCAAATACAGAAGTAATCTCATCATGTTCCTGATAATCTTCTTGAAAATCTTCTGACTCTATATAATTAACCCTTTGGGCCTTCGGGGCGGCAGCTTTTCTGCCTGAATCTTTATATCTACGCTTATTAAAATTGTCACGCAATGTTTGCTGGGAGTATTGTCGTCTTGCCGAAAAGGCGGTTGGTTGTGTCTGTCCGGTCGAGTGGGCCGTTGGTCGTCTAAACATTGACGATCCTGGGTTCACATCCATTAATGTGGAATTCATATTAACAGTTTTTTCTATTCTGAAATTAGGGTGTGTTGGTGAGAAATTACCAATTTTCCTTTGTTGAGAATGGTTTGCTTTCGCAAAGTCCCCTGCTGCAAAAACTTTTGCAAATTCCTGACGTCGTTGGTCAGCTTCCAGCTCTTGGGCAGTTGCCAAAGGTGTTGGCAAATCTATCGGCCTGGCAGAGAATAAAATGTCGCTCAATGGCCGTCGTACCCCGGAGATGAAAACGCGCAAAGCGTTGTCCCTAGCACGTTCCTCTACGTTACCGGAGTAGCTCATTCTATTCTTATTTATAATTAATGTTAAATGCTCGCCTACTGAGTCGTAGAATTCGGAAATTGATTTTACACCTTGCCTCACCATACTGAGTTAATTTTCTAGGGCTAGTAGAGACCTCTTATATGCGTAACATTGGTCTGACCTGGCAATAATTGCCTGAAAATTTAGGACCGCGTTGAATGATGATAGTTTGGCATTCGCCGCTCGGGTAATCTTATTTTTAAAAATTCCAATTACTATATAGTAATTTTCCCTATTTTCCGGATAATAGTTCATTGCGAAGTGTGCCGCATCCCTCCACGCCGGATAGGATTGAATTTCCCCCTTAAATTCTGGTAAGGACTTAACGAGGTCCAAGGAATTACCCTTATTATTATCGACTAACCTCACGGATTCATAGGTCTCGACTCTAGGATTCAATTGTGCAAATTGTTGCACCAGAGCGGCAACTTGTAGTTCTAAATTGTTTGTCAATGCCTCTACAGAGGCAATTACTATATCTACAACCTGTTCCCTAGACAGACTCATGGTACTTTGATAATAAAAAAAATTTCGTCTTAAATTTGCAAATTCCCGCTGGCTCTAGTGGTTTTAGTCAAAAAAAACTATCTTAAAAATGGAAAAAAATATTTCTAATGGTTTCGCACACTCTTTCATCTTTTGTTTAAATTACAGAGGAGAAAAAAATTTCACGACTTCTTATTTCCCGCACAAAAATTACCCAAAACGCGAAAGAGAAAAAAGGCAGAATGATCTACGCGCGAGATACAAGCGGAGTAAGGACACACACTTTTTTCTTTAAAATATCAAAAAGAGTACTTACAATTTTTCCATAATTTGTCTGGTTGGTGTCGACGTAGTTGATCTTGATGACGTTGATCGCTGTTGTTTTAATATCGAATATTGCTTCTTAATTTGGCCGTGGATCTGATCGGGCTTTGGCCGCTCCGATAACTTCATTCCTTCCTTCTCTAGTGTATCGGCCACACCAGTAGCGTATTATTAAAGGTTGAAAACAAATTTCCACTTATTTATTTGGGCGCTTTTTTTTAAACGAATTTTTTATTTGTAATTTGAGAGTTTATTTTATTCGAATCAAAATTATTTTCTTAAGATTTTACTATGTAGAATTATTGTTTGTTAAAATTTTTATTATTGTAAGATTTTAGTCTCTTTTTTTTAAACGGATTTTTTATTTTTAATTGGAGAGTTTATTTATTCAAATCAAAATTGTTTTCTACTATGGGCAATTCCACAGAACATGGGACAAGCATATTTTTTTTTTTTTTTTTTTAGAAATACATCTCACTCAGGAAAAATTATTGATGAAATTTTGTTTCAACTTTAAGGGCATGCAAGTTTTATTGTTTTATTGTAATATTGAACTATTAGTATATTTTCTTGAAAGAATTATCTAAATAGATTATATTAGTGCTGTTGTTTTAATTTTACAAGTTAAAATAAACTGTCAGTAGTAAGATTTGTGGACAGTAATTTTTTTGTAAAGTGAGTCACAAAAATATGTTTTTTTATCTTGAAAAGAAAGTAACAACATTACATTGATTTTTTTTATATTTTCTCCTTCCTAGAATCAAATATAAAAGAACATGTAGGTTTGGTGGTTAGTTGCTCTTTTATACTTAGCAAAAATATGCATTCTTTTTTGTAAGGTGAGTCACAACTAGCATCTACAGGAATTAAGTGTTTTATTGATTGTCTAAAGTCCAAAACACTAACTTTAGTTCATTTGAATCATATACTGTAACAAAAAAACTGTAGAACTTAAACAAAATTGAAACAATAGTTTTCATAGAATTTACAATATTCGCCATATAATTTTTTGATAATTTTTTCATTATTCAATCACGCTAGTTTTGGCACTTAAACAATCAACATAAAAATAAAAGAAGTATTTTAAAATTAAATAGACAAAAAAAAAAAAGGTAAGTACACTAAACACAACTAAATCTTAAATTGTAGTCATTCAGTCATTTTTCCCAATTCATTCATTTGCTTTTGTCCCACGTCTAATACCAGCAATCTAACAACCAGAATAATTATGGCACCAACAACTGCGGCTGAACGCCAGAGAAAGCAAAGGGAAAAGTTGAAGAAAGAAGGAAAATATGATGCCCATAAGCAACAGCATTGCATAAATATGAAAAAAATACAGAACAACAAAAGTAGAAAAAATCAAAAAGCTTCCAAAAGCTGTACAAGAACAAATTAAGTCAGAAGAACGGAAGATAAACAAAGGCTGGGTGAAAAAATGCAGAGAACAGAAAAATAAGAAAGAGTCATCTTCACCTACTCCAACTCTGTATAAAACTGCAAGTGCGTTTGGCAAAGCTGTAGCCAGGGCTAAACGTTGTCTGCCTGGATCACCACGCCATCGAAAAGCTGTTGTTCGAAAACTTTTCAGCAGTGAATGCAATGTAGAATTGGCTTCATCTTTTGATTTGCCAAAAACTGATCAAAAATCTTCCGCTCTATGCCCAGACGTTGCAAATAACATTTGTATGTTTTATGAGAGAGATGATATAAGTCGGATGGCACCTGGTCGTAAAGATGTTGTTGCGATGTGGAAAGATGGTATAAAAATGAGACTGCAAGCCCGACACCTATCTGCACATTAAAAGAAGTGTTTCACCTTTTTAAATTGGATAATCCAACTATCGTTGTTGGAAAAAGCAAGTTTTTTGAATAACGACCAAAGTATGCTCTTTTAAGTTCCCAGTTGCCACATAATGTATGCATGTGTGTTTATCATGAAAATTTCATTATTGCTCTCAATGCATTGCACATATATGATAAGGATTTTCCAAGTTATTCACATTCATTTCCCGAAGGAATAATTTGCAAACGTTCTTCTGAAAGATGTTGGCTAAATCAATGTCAACAATGTAAAAATGCAGAAGGATTTTATCAGGCATATCCAATGTCAGAGCTTAATGAGATTAATATTAAATGGCTTTGCTGTAAGAAAAGTAGTAATAATGATCCACATCAAAAGATAAGAAAGGTTGGCTCATTTTCTGAATTTTATAATTACATATATCTCAGGCATAGTTCCACAATAAAACGACAGCAAGCCAACTCATACAAAGTAATGTTCGAATTGGTGATTTCAAAGGATTTTCCTAGAGATATATGCATGATTCAAGTGGATTTCTCGGAAAACTATACATGCATATTTCAAGACGAAGTACAAAGTGCCCACTGGAGCCAAAATGAAGTGAGTTTCTTTACCTGTGCAATGTATCATACAGGTGTCATCCATCCTCTCATTATAGTTTCTTATGTGTTGGACCACTCAAAAGAAACTGTGCTTGCATATATTTCATATGTATTAGATGATATGCCAAATGAAATACAAAAAGTTGAAATATGGTCGGATGGACCTTTTTCACAGTTTAAGAACAGGTTTGTTGCAGGTTCTTTGTCAACCTTAGAAAAAAATTGTGGCGTTTTAATCACTTGGAACTTTTTTGCCACATCTTATGGAAAGGGACCTGTTGATGGCATTGGTGGCAGTTCAAAAAGGCAGGTATTTGATCAAGTTAAGAAAAGGAAATGTATCGTCAATAATGCTGCAGATTATGCTAAAGCAACAGAGATAGCTGGATCAAATATCAGAACTTTTGAACATAATGAAGCAGATATAAAAAAAAAATTCCCAATTTAACTTGAGAAAGGTTTGGGACAATGCACCTTTACTACAAGGCATAAAAAAACATTGCATCAAAGTCATTAACGAAGAATCCAAAGGATTTTTACTATCAAGAGGAAATTTTGCCTTTCCATCTTAATTGTGAATTTGAAAATTAATAAAAAATAATTTCTAAGGATTTGATTTATTCAAATGTCGTTTCATTCGTATACATTCTGAAATTGTTTTCTGTGGATTTCAAATATATTTATTGTTTATTAATATTACTAAAATTGGTGTTAAGATATGTATAATATATAAAAGGAGGAAGTGTAAGGTGGGTCACAAAATTTGGTAAGGTGAGTCACACACATAATTTCAGCTTATACAATTAATTGAACTCACTTTTGTTTTTTTTTTTTTTTTAGCTATTTATCAAAATTGACACCTCTTATTAATACTTCAGAATATTTTTTTTAATGTGTAGTCTATATAAGAGGAGAAATTTAGTATATAACATTGCCTCTAAAACTTGTGTCCAATTTTTTGAAAGGTGAGTCACAGCTGTAAAAAGAGCTATGATTGTCACAAAAGTCTACTTTAGGTTAAATTGCAACTAATTCTGAGCTATAGAGAATATAGAATTACTGTTTGTATGAAATTGTTATTATTGTTAGTTTTTAGTCACTTTAATTAATTTTATTTAATTTCAATTGCTGTTTTTACAAACTCTTTTTACGAATAAAATTTTTTATAGGTTCTACTATGTAGAATTAGTATGTTTATAAATTTTGTATTTAATTTGATTTCTTTTTTCCCGTTGGGCGCCAGTTAAATAGTTGCGATTTTAATGGGTACTATGTACCCGTGTTTAAATAAAACGCATCTACCTTTTGTTACGATTCGGTCAAGAATGTTTTTTTTTTTCTTTTCAACTTCTTAAATACTTAAAATAAATTCACCTGTAAAAAGTGCCAACTTAATGTCTGCGCTTTTTCAGTTATTTGTTTCATACTTAACATACTTAAATAAGCTGACTTAATGTCTATGCTTTTTAATAAAAATAAAAATGAAAATATGCTGACCGAATGTCTGCACCCTTTTACAAAATATTCGTGGTATTGACCAATAGAAATTAAAATTAAGCAACCCGATACCTACGCAGTAAATTCATTGTTAATAGGGGTATTCGCTATTCTTAGTTAATTATTATGGGCATTACCCTAGCGTTGCTAACTTGTATAAATCAAAAGGAAAAGTACTATTTTAAACTCTATAGCAAAACAAGAATAACAAATGATGGCAAAAAGTGGTGGGTGTTAGCAAAGGAGGTACGAGGTAATAGTATGAAAGTGGGCGCAGGTTTACCAGCAGATGATTTTAAACAGTACTTCCAGAACCTATTGAACCAACCACTGATATCAAATGAAATTAAATATGCTCCAAGGTAGCAATCTGACGAAGAACTTGACCGTTGTATTACAGTAGAGGAAGAAACAGGTTTTTGCACCAATTTAAAACAAGTAAAGCACCCGGAGTAAATAGAGTTCCATATGATATTTTTAAGAATACTATAACACAATTCCTTAATGAATTGTCTAATATCTTCAATATCATTTTGGAATCGGAATTGATACATAAAGAATCTTTGAAAAGTATTATATTTCGAAATTATGAATTCGTTTATGAATTGTTCAGCAAAATTGCTAATGTGAATAATTCACGCCAGAATAACGAATTTAATTGAAAAACACAATATTTTAAACGAATTCCATTCTAATTGCAGGCCACAATATTCAACCGTGTATAACATGTATATGATCTACGCATTTTGGGTAGATTTCAAAGCAGCATTTGACAGAGTATCAGAGGGAACCTACTCTATAAATTACACGCACTTGGAATTTCCATAAAAGTTGCAAACTTTATTAAAAAAGTATATAGTAAAACAAAATCAGCTGTTGGACCGGAAGTGTATTATCTGATTACTTTGAAACCTACATCGGATTTAAAATAGGGTGCCTACTATCACCACTCCTTTTTAGACTACATTTAACTGACCTCCACGATGATGTGATATAGATATAGGTGATATAGTATATGTGATCTTCTCCGAAAAAAACGGGTTGTGTCAAAAACGGTGGATTCTGGTACCTAAAAGGGTGTAGAAACTTTAAATGCGTTTTTATCTCAAAACTTAAATTATCACACACTAGGTCCCTTTGCTCGGAGAAGGTCACATATAGGGAATTCATAAGGTGTACTAAAGTTTTATGTTGTAAAGGAAATACAAGGGGTCATATAGAAAATATGTATGTGAATAACCTGACGTATATTCACATAGGACAATCTGAAAAAAAAAAAAAATCAAATGAAAGCAAAATAATTGTTCTCTTACACGAAAACTTACCTGAATATAATTTTTTCCTTCCGTATTTTATTTATATCTACCATTTTTGATACAACATATACAAAAAAAACGTACAAAATTTTTTTGGAATAAACTACAAAATCTGACTAAATAGTGAACAATAGTACACCGATCACATAGTACACCACAAAAACATACTTGCGAACGTTGTAAAGTCGTATAATTATACAATTATTGTAAAATTATAGCACATACGACACATACAACAATTAGGACACCCTTGTGAATATTCTAAATACGTAAAGATTGTAAATGATTATGTTATTGTAGTATTGATTTCATCGAAAATGAGTTTCAAAAACATCTGAAAAAAGGAATAATTCTGCCAAGAACAGCATTAACGCCACCCGGTCAAGTTTTCGTAATAAACCAAATATAAAACATATACATAGCTAAATGGAAACTTTTTCAATCTGCATATCGATATATAAAAACGTATGCTGCTCCAGTATGGAGATGCTGGTTGTTTGATGAAATGGATAAATTACGACGGTATTTCATGAAAATAATTCTTATATTACCAGAGTTTACCCTAAATTATACTTTAATTTTGGAAACGAATGCAGAAGTTTACTATATTTATACATTGAATTTGCACATGGATTAAATTTTTTAAAGGTATTTACCAATATGAGACAACAGGCATGACTATAGATGATGATCTTAAGTAATAAATCTTTTTATGAAGATAAATGAATTGGGAAGAGAATTTGTGTTGTTACAACAAATAAACTATTAAAATATATTGCAAATGAAGAAAAAAGCACTGAAAAATAGTATTCGTTTTTACAAACATCTTGACCACACTATAGGAGTAAACTATATTGAAAATACATTAATACAATAACAAATCACAATAATATTTATAACCAGATGCGATATCCATCCATTAAAAGCACACAGTTTTAATAACAATGAAAGTAAATCATGTACATAGTTTATGCAATACGGGCGAAGATGATAAGGTTCTGTATTTTATGGCACAATGTCTAGTACTCAGGGAATTTAGAAACAGACATTTAGATAAAACTTATTTTAAAGAGAACGAATTAATCAATATATTATATGGGGATATACCAAACGGATGAAATAAGCTTTCTAAATTTGTTACTAATGCTTTAAATTATAGAAAACTTATTATAGAAGAATTTATTTGAATTATATTATCTACAACTTGTTGATTTCTGAATTTATAACAGACGAATATAAGTCAATGTTATTATTTACTTTTCTATTTATATATTTTATATGGAAAAAAAATTGCATACATACATACATATATGTTACACGGTGTAATCATGCTGGATAGGATATCCTATACCAAGAGTTTAGGGAAGGATCTAAGATCCATCTAATTGGATATATAAGCATAAGCTAAGTCTCAGTTGGATTGTTATGAATCTGTCGACCGTAGATATATAAAAAGTTCATATTGCTATTTTTCTGTGAGAAATCGTTTTAGAAATGTACTGATCATGATACCTATTTTTCACAGAAATATATATAAACTAAATTTGATAAAAATCTATGCAATATAAATCTGATAGACTTAAACAAATATTGGGAAGAAGGTTTATATGGGGATTATGACTTAAAATATATTTAAATATATGCCCGTGATCTATATGATAAATTTACGATAGTTAAGGCGATCTTTTATGTTTATTTGTATGAGCGCTAGCTGTGAACATGAACGATTTGCATTACTAGGGAAGACTCTGAAAGTGATTCTGCGTTGATCAGTATAATAAAAATACTATGTGAGTCCGATCACAGGGGAGATGTGTAAATATCTAGTAATTAAAGATTTTTTTTAAGTTGGAAGTAATTGTGCTTTCAGTATATTTTTTTCAAATTAGAGTTGTTATACTTGAGGGTTGTTGAATTAGCTGCAATAATCTTTACACCAATACACTCATACCTCACACCATTTTGTCTTATTCTGTTTTTGTGATTGTATTGTGAAATAAATTTTTCACCCTCTGAGCTAGGTCTAGGTGTAGGTATTTTCAACCCACACTCATTACCGTTATCGATGTCCCAACTCGCACGTTGAATTTGAATTAAACAGAAAACAAAGTTTTTTCTTTACATTGTTATTTTTTTATTGAATCATAAAGTACACAGGATAGTATTCTTTATGGATTAACACGTCACACTGTGGCTGAAATTTTGATTTCATTGGTCAAAAGTCTAATTTTTTTGTTACCGATTTTAAAATTTTAACGCCTTTTTGTAGCTAATATATCCAGGCTAAGGCAGCCAAAAAATTAGGTGACACTATTACTAATAGTGGGCGTGGCATGCTGTCAAACTCAGCTTTTTTTTTAATTCAGAAAAAGTTGATTTTTTTTTTGTTTTTTATCAAAAATAAATGGTTACTACTCGCAAGCTGTCATCGATAATGACCTGCGGTATTTTTTGTAATGTTGGTAGAATTATAGTCTTTAGTTGTAGTAAGCGGTCATAGCTCTACCGTTTAATATTAGGGGCGTTATAAAATAGTTATGAAACTACTATATTTTTCTCAAATTTCAACTTTAGTGGAATAGAACTTCGAGCGAACAAAAGGGAACAAGAAACGTATACCACCAGGAGAAAGGTGAAAGTGTAATCATTATTTGTTCTATTATCATAATAAATTTGTAAGTAAGAATGTCAATATACAGAGGATGTAATTCATTAGTACCTTTTATTTTACCTAACAATGCACTAATGCAAGTAGTAAAGAAAACATACACAGGTAATTCATTTGTATAGTGGGTTTTTTATATATTATTTTAGATAGTAATGCACTAATGCCATTTTCTTACCTTTATATTTTACCTAGAAACATAGTATGATAGCTTATGAGAAGGCTTATAGGAAAGCGACATTTGAATACAAACTCAATTGCTCTAATGTATTTCAGCAATAACAGTCGCAAATAAAAATATTCAGAAAAATATGGAGAGCTTCAGTTATAAAGAACTGGCCGAAGAGTATTTTAGAAATAAAAACCAGGAAGATGTTCTCAATTACGTTAAAATAAAATGAAACTTAAATTCGTGTAGCACCGAAGTACAGTTATCTAATTTCGTCACAGCACTAAAAAGACGCTACAAAGAAGTTAGCTAGAGTAAATAAAATTTTTATATAAAAAGTGAAAACTGGCTAGAAGGCCAACTCACTGTCGCTACAGAAACAGCAAAGCAAGGTAAGGCTGGAAGACCACGCAAATCATTGGACAACTGCAGCGATTTAACGATGAAATTGGTTGTACAAATATAAAAGAATCTTTCCTATACAGAACCAATTAACGAAAGTGGATATCATTGAAAAAGTTGTTAAAGCTAGACCAGTGAGAACAAAACGGATTCTTAAAAGTATACCAACTCCGAGCGATGCAAAATAGTTCACAAATGAGGAGGCATTAGCATTATTTCTGGATTTGAAATTAACAAAACAGCAATATATTCAGTTCAGATTGCGTGCGATTGAAAAAGGCTCAAATATGTATCCAGCATATCATCAAATAACCGCTGCTAAAATGGACTTTTGCCATCAAAATACACTATTACAATCATACCAATTTCGGCAGAGGTACAACTACAATCTCTACTTGATCACACAATCAGTAAAAGGAAATGAGTTAAAGAAATATGGAAACACAAAGTAATTTCTTTTTTGTACATGGGGATATGATGGTTCTTTGGGAAAGAAACAATACAAACAAGTAGTATGTGAAAATAGTTTGGACTCAGATATGTTCATGGTGTCATTTGTACCATTGCGATTGAAAAAGATTTTGGAAGCTTCAGAGCTTCGACTAGTACAACGCAAACAATGGATATTTGGAAAAATGAGACACCATCTTCTACGAAATACTGCAGGCCATTCAAATTTGAATTCAAAAAAGAAACTCATGAGGCCATTAACAAATAAGTTTGTGATATCAAGGCCCAAATTGCAACAATACAGCCATTACAATTACAGTTAGATGGGCAGCAAATAGAAGTAAGCTACCAATTAGTGCTGACAATGATAGATGGAAAAGTAAGTCAGGCTTTGACTAACAAAAAGGCTGCATCCAGCTGCATTATATGCCAAGCAACATCAAGCCAATTAAACCAAGTCCCGACAAAATCATTAGATAATACCGAAGCATATGAATATGGATTATCACCACTACATGCAAGAATACGACTTATGGAACACGTACTAAAAATCAGTTATGATTTGGATTTCGGGTCTTCAGGATCAATAAGAAACAACGAAACCAACAAAGAGTTAAGAAGTTCAAAAAAGAAACATGTTCGAGATGAATATCGCAAATTTGGATTGATTATAGGTCAGCCAAAACAAGGGTCAGGCAATACAAATGATGGCAATACCGCAAGAAGATTCTTTTCAGATCCAGAAACAGCATCTGAAATAACAGGAGTGGATTTAAACCTTATTTTGAGATTTAAAATAATCCTAGAAGTACTTGCGTGCAATGAAGAAATTGACTCTAGAAAATTCGGATATTATGCTAAGGAAACTGCAGAAATATATACAACCAAGTACCCATGGAGAAATATGTCTGCAACAGTTCACAAAATCCTTTATCATGGAGAAGATGTCATTAAATATCATTTGGTGCCACTTGGAGATCTAACAGAGGATGCTCAGGAAAAAAGGAATAAGGATTACAGATTTTACAGAAAGCACAATACTAGAAAAATTTCACAAAATTCCACAAATGAAGATCTATTTAATATATTATTAGCAACATCAGATCCGTTCATATCCAGTACTCGAAATCAATGGAAAAAGGAACATCGGGATTTACATTGAAGAAGTCAAAGAACAGAAATAACAGAGAACAAAACATGGAATATTCGAGTGTAAAAATTTTTTTGAGTGTAACATTAAAAAAATCCCATTATTGCAAATAATGTTTATAATTATTATTAAAATCCAAATCTAAATTTTTTAATAAATAAAAAAAAATAAACACATGTTTCACTCTAAAAGTTAAAAAAAAAATCAAAAGTTCAATTTTGACCTAGAATTCCTTAAAAACTCCTCAATCCATTTTAATGTAATTAAAACTGAGTCAAGCTGAACTAAATATCTATCCATTAAAAAAAATACTTAAATATTTTGATCGGTTAAAAAGTTACAGAATTTTGGCCAATGAAAAATGATTTTCAGCCACTTTGCGTTGTACCATTGGCCTGCAGTGCTTTGTGTCACATTCTTTTGTCGAAATTTACCATGACCATTTTGCGTTCATGTGGATTAATTTCGTCGAAGCAGCGTTGAATTTACTCCTTCACTGTATTTGTGGTTGTGGGCTTGTTGGCATAGACCTATGGCTTCAAGTAACCTCAAAAATTAAAAACAATGGTGTTAAATCACCAAATCTATGGGGCCAATTCTGATGACCAAAACGAGAGAGTACACGACCAGAAAGATATCTGTTATCATATCGTGATATTGAGCACCAGTAAGAGTCACTGCATTACCAGCCTAATTTTCGAAGATATATGGTTCAATGATGCCATCAGTCCGAAATCCTCACCAAGCACTGACGCATACAAAAAATAAAAACAAAAGCATTAATAAAAACTAATAATTACACTCGACAAAATTCAGATATATGTATATTTGGGCAATTCACAACAGGTGTTGTATGTTGTATTACAATACACAATACAATCATTTGTTGTGAACAGTCAGTTGTATTTTCATGATGTAAAACGTTTTCTTTAGTAATTTTCGATCCAACGACGAAAGGTCGCTTCGTCGCTTCTGTTATTTCGTATAAGAGATAACACATGTGGGTGTTAACTAATATTCACCCTGTTTCACAACACTTGTTTGTAAGCCCTAAGCTATCAGCTGTCAAACTGTTTGTCAAAACTTACTACACCAAATATCAGCAAATTCAAATCTTTTGGGATACCCTTTACCTTAATAACAGAGAGTGGTATAGGGTATAAAGAATTATCACTTTCTTTAAATATTTAATTATACTTCTGTAATTTTGACGCCCAGCAAACAATTACACAATTCTCAAAGTCCATAAATTATAAAATTAAAATATGTATGTATTATAATAAAATCACTTTTTATTAAAAAAAAATATAAACAAAACATTTAATTATTAAAATTAAAATGTTTTTACATTTTTTTAAGTAAATTCAAGTTCGTATGCTACAATCGTTTTGCTATAATGTTATGATATTAGATTCATTCAATCTTTATCTAATAAGTGCTGCAAAACGTTTGAAAATTATGCAGAAAATTTTTATTGAGTTTTTCAAATTACAATATTCAATATTTTCAGATATTTATATCTGCAGTTCTTTTTAAAATCAAATTTTATATCATCATTATTTAAATAAAATAGATTAGTCTTTATTAATCGCATGATATCCATGATTAGTAGCTTAAATTGGCAATATTATTTTAATTTAATATTAAATTGTTTCCAAATATATCATGTATATTAATTTAAAATTTATTTTTCCAAATAAATCTTATTTTCAATCCTTATAATCATAATAATTTTTTAACTTAATATGAATACAAAATTGATACTTCCTTAAATATATTTCTTATTGTTTCTAAATATTTTTAATGTTTTAGATATGTAATCTTTGCTATTAATAAGCAAGGCGATTTTTTGTGACTGATTTTAAACCTTCAATTACCAACCGATTCTGACCAAACGTACCCTATTTGAAAGGTATTTATTTTTAGATTTCCATCATATTTAGAAACTTGCACCGTCTAGTATATTTTTTTGGAGTAAAATTAATTGAAAGTTGCACTAACGCACATTTAAACTTCAAACTAAAAACTATACAATGCTGTGTATGTATTTATTAAATTTGTGCTGAATTGTGAATTTGCTAAAATTGATTAGCCTAATTTAGGTTCTTATATTATAATTATTATTATTATTATTTATTAAAAAACCCAGTTATATATCATCTGTGTGTTTAACAAGTATTTGTTATTGAATGAAAAAAAAATTTCGTAGAATTTGCACTCGATTTTAACAACGTAGCGGCTATACTGTTAGTGGCCTACATAAATAACTTTTTTGTTAATTAAAAGACGTTTCTAGAGAAGCTCCAAGTCTGGTTAAAAGTACTAGGCCATTTAGTAAAATCACCAAAGCGTTAGGCATTCTCAGGCCACAGTAATTTGTATGACCTTGTTTTTCACCTATAATTCAATAACCATTCATGATTTCGCAATTCATTCCTTAGCAAATGAAATGAAATCTTCAAAAAAATTTTCCCGTCTTTATACCCTCCACTCAAGTGTGCAGAGGATATATATAAGTTTGTCATTCCGTTTGTAATAATTAGAAAAAAAAATTTGGACCCCATAAAATATATATATATGTGATCCTTATAACAATCGGAGTTGATATAGCGATGTCCGTCTGTCCGTCTGTCACGATGACGGCATCAATCCGGCAGCCAGGGTGCTTTTTGATATAAAAAATGATTCACTGACATCCTGAGAAGTATGCTGTTTAAAATCGTCCAAATCGGTCCATCAGGGCCCGAGATTTGAATGAAGAACTAAAAAAAGTCTTGAAAAAATATAATTTTCTACGTTGTTCTTGTCACGATCACGCCCTCAATAGGATAGCTAAGGTGATCATTTTTAGTGAGAATGATTCAACAAATTCATGGGAAGTTTTCTATTTCAAAAATCATTAAAATCGGTGGAACAGGTCCAGGGAAATCTCTGAAAAATTAAAAAAAAAATTAAAAATATGATGTTTCTATATTGTTCGTGTTGTTATTCTAAATGTTGTATTGTTGTCATAGCTGGAATTGCTGTTTTGGTGGTGATTGTGGTAATAATATAATAAAAACTAACCCTTTGTACATATTTTTTTATCAACTCTAGTAGAAAAATTTAAAAGTTTCCATTGTTTTGGCATCTCTAAAAAAATTTACTAGATCTTTTCTGTCATTGACACGAGCCTGCCTGCAGACTTTGAGATCGATGGGTTACAGGAAAGGGGTTAAAATCGATCCAAAATTTTTTCGACAAGCAGACACTAAGTGTTAATATAAAGGGAGTAAAAGCAAATAACGCTGAAATACCTAGTTGTCAATAATAAAAAAAAAAACAATGTAAATTTAGCAAAAACAAATTTTATGTATAAATTTATTTATAAATTTATATAAACATATTAAATAATACAAATAATATACATATATTCTATATATGTATATCCATAATAACTGCATGTTAGAAATAAATCGGTATATTATTTTATTTACATAAAATTCAGCAATATTTTGTTGTGGGGAAAATACATTTCTTTTGCATTAACAGAGTGTCACTTCATTTTGCTCAGCGTGCCTATGCCACAGTATATGGCACCACAATTTTTGTTCTAATTAGCTTTGCAATAGTTATTTCTATTTTAACATGATGTCAATATTTTCAAATAGATATCATACAGCATAATGTTAAGAGTATACACGGGCTGGTATTTTATTTCATACGTTTTTTCATTATTCTTTTACAAATATGAACATAAGTTTGGCATATTAACTTTTTGTTGTCTTTACAAAATAGAGTTACCGAGTTCATCAATAAGTTTTTGGCTTTCAAAAAAGTTCTACATAGTTATATAGAATTATTATTCTGCTTTACCTACAAAATATCTGATTGCGATTACATCTAATTTTTAAAAATTGTTTATAATTACTAAAGCATTATTATTCACATAAATACAAAATTGCACTTTTTAAATTTTCCGTTTGTGTTACCTTATTTTTATTGTAAATATTGTTATTTTTAACACCGTTTTTATCGAGTTCAGAAAGAATTTTTACTTTGTGATGCGACGCACAGTAGTTATTTGGTGGCAAAAAGTCCATTTATCGATCACCTGGTTTCAAAAAATTAATGATGCAATTTTTGTGGAGTATTTTCTAAATAAGAGAAATGCATAATTATTTTTTTCAAAAGTTAATATTTTTCCTAGGAAAACCCGAGAAAATCGCATAAAGATTAGCTGGCAATAATTGACTAAGATTTTCATTAAATTCAGTACTGCATTAATGGAAAACCAAATCACTAATACTTCTCAAATGCTTTTGTTAGTGAAACACAACATTTAGTCATGGATTCACCGAAAGAATTAGTTAGATACAATAAATAGTTTAAAAGTTAGGCGGAAGTGCAAATGACCCTATGAAAAACAGCATATGTTAAAATTTGTTGGGATAGAACAAATTTGTGTTATGATGTGTTATTTTCTAAATGGGAAAAAATTGAAGCTTGGAGTTTATTCTAAAATATTATGAAAAAAATGCTCGGCATAAATTGGCACTTTTTTACAATCATCAATTTTTGAAAAAAAGTCCAGGATAGTTCCAATATAAATTTCAAAAAAAATCGATAGTATACTTTTAAGTATACTTATTCCTTAAGCCGAATTATAATAGCAACAACTAACTAATTAAAGAAAAGAGCGAATAAAAGAAGTATGAAAACCAAATCAAAGCAAAAAACAAGAAGAAGAAGAAGATTTTTAACTTGTAATTTATAAAATTAATTAAAATGAGTTTATTTTCCGCGCTTTATTCGGAATTACCTGAAGAACTAATTAAGTGGGATCATAACGTTGATTTGTTGACTAATTTCATCAAATCAGTAATATCTAAAGAAGAAATCTAAGAAGTGGAATTTGAATGTGAATTTATGTTCTGGCGAGGAATGTTGGCGTAACAGAAGTCCTTACTCAAGACGATATTGCCGCCCAATTTCATTTGAGTTCGCTAAGGAAACTAAAGAAAAAGTTATAGCAGCGGTCAACAAAATCAACTCCGAAATTTCGACGCTACACAATACAGACATCATAATACGCGACCAAAAGTTTACCGTTCAACACAATTTATTGTTTACAGTGATTGATGGAAAAACTGCTCAAATAGTAACAAATACGGCTTCACCAGCCGTTTGTTATATATGTAAGTCGAAACCCTCTGAAATGAACAATTTAGAAATTGTTTTACAAAAAACAATTGATACAGAGGGCTGCAAATTGGGTATTTCATTTTTACATGCCCGAATAAAATTTATGGAGTGTATTTTGCATATAGCCAATAATAAGCCGTTTCAAAAGTGGTTCGCGCTTGCTGCTGAACATAAACTTGAAAATAAACAAAGAATTCAGGCTGCATTTAAAGAAAAAAAGGGGCTTACGAGTGGATTTTGTGCAACAAGGATCTGGCACTCCAAATGATGGCAACACCTCTAGGCGATTTTTTTCTCATCCGTCATTGGTAGCTGATATTATAGGAAAATTAGTAGACCATTTACGCTTAATACTGCAAATGATTACATGTGCAAATGAAACAGCAGAATTTTTTGTTAAGGAATACAACTGGTGTTTCATGCCCGTCACAGTGCATAAGATACTCATGCATGGGAAGGAAATTATGGATGCGGCTGTACTTCTAATTGGAATTTTATCTGAAGAAGCTGAAGAAGCAAGGAATAAAGATTGTAGAAGGAACAGGTTGATGTTCTCTAGAAAATCCAACAGAACTTCCACAAATACTGATGTTTTCCGCCGTCTGCTTGTATCATCTGACCCATACATAAGTCATATAAGACGATGGTATTGTTAAAGATATGGTCTGCGATGAATAAAACTTCGAATTATTTGTTATTTTTATAAATTATGCTCATTTTATCGTTTGTTTAATACGGCTATTACAATTTTTTTCAAATATTTTTGTTTTCGGTTGTACGGGCGGTAGGTGATGGGCGCGGCCGCTTTTAATGAAACTTTATATTATTCTTAATTATGCCAAAAAAAAAAACTCGGTGCCAAGTTTCATTATTCTAGGAGCACTCCTTCTACTTTTTGCCAAGAAATGTATGAAGCCTAGCCACTGTGCGACGCACAGTGCTTTGTTTCATAGGTGAATTTCGATAATAAATGTACATAAGCATGTCACGAGTATTGATGAAATACGGACTTATTTATTGATGTTAAAGTAACAAAAATAAAAGAGAAAACTTTCTTTAACGAAGTGACTTTTTTTAATATCACTTGCGGAGTCAATTCCATAGGAGAAACGCGTTTTTAATTGGATATACTGAAATAATTAAAAAAGTTATCCTTCTGAGAAAATTGTTGAAAAATTTTTATTTTAAGTTAACCAAATTCTTTGAAAAATTTTGCTAGTAAGTACATTGTAAAGTAAAGCACATTGTAAAGAAAGTACAGCCCTTGTATTGAAGGAAAAAGAAAAAAAAATACAAAATTTCTTATTGAATTGAATTAAAGAAATGGAGTTTCCAAAATAATAATAAAATTTAATTGGACTCGCATAAAATATATACTCAACTAAGATTGTAGGAAGAAACGGGTCACAATGTAGATGTTCCAAATGGCGGTGGGAATAGCAATGATGGAAATACGACAAGAAGAACTATTTCGAATACCACGCTATTGTCGTTTATATATTAAATTTTGATTGTGTAATTCTCCATAATTTCCATATAATTTTAATAGCAATTTATTGACAGTGCGGTAAATACAGAAAGAAGTTCAAAACTTTGTGGTTCAAAACTTTTTCTTTGTACATGGATATCCAAAATGGATACATGTATGATTCCTGTTGAAAATGTAGTTGACTAGATACTATAACAGATGATTTTAATGGGGTCATGATTCCTCTCATCCTTTACTATGCAGTCTCTGCTTAAGAGAGAGGAAAAAACAAAACAAAAGGAAAAATATTCTAGCAGAAGCTATAGATCTCTTAGAATCACCGGATATGGAATATAAAGATTAACAAACAGGAAAGTTTTGTACTGGATACTATTGTTTTGGAGGAAGAAACTACAAAAAATGACAAAATGTATGATTGAGTTATGGTAAGTGACATGGTCAGCATTTATTTTGTATCATATATTATTATTTCTTATATTTTATATTCATGTTGAAAAATTAAAACTAGTATTAAATATTTTAAGTTTAAAGAACAAATTTAAACATATTGAACTTAGAATTTAAAATTACCAATGCCAAATTTGATATCAATATCTTTATATGTTGAGACTTAATGCCAAAAAAAAAATTTAATATTAACCACAGTGCATTGTTAAAAAAAATTTCCAAAAATAAGATAAATTTTAGCGGTCTAATTCATAAAAAAACTTTATTTTGCCTCTAAAGTATACTTTTGTTATTACACGGATTTGGTCTTATAAACCATTATTAGAAAACACTATTCATAAACATGTAATAACAGAAACTTAGGTATTAAACGTTTCATTTGATTTATAGTTTTGTAGTGGCAACATTAGTCCTCTGTAGTTGTCAGTTTATTGGTAGTTGTCGGTAATTGAATAATATTTTATTTATTTTCTTTTATATTAGAAATTATTTTAATTTTTGTAGAAAAATAACTTTACTTTAATAAAGGAACAAAAGATATTTGTAAACAAATGATAATAATAAAAAAAAATTATTTTTTACACAAATTTGTTCGACGTGGTAATAAAAGTAACGGGTGATTTTTTTGAGGTTAGGATTTTCATGCATTAGTATTTGACAGATCACGTGGGATTTCAGACATGGTGTCAAAGAGAAAGATGCTCAGTATGCTTTGACATTTCATCATGAATAGACTTACTAACGAGCAACGCTTGCAAATCATTGAATTTTATTACCAAAATCAGTGTTCGGTTCGAAATGTGTTTCGCGCTTTACGTCCGATTTATGGTCTACATAATCGACCAAGTGAGCAAACAATTAATGCGATTGTGACCAAGTTTCGCACTCAGTTTACTTTATTGGACATTAAACCAACCACACGAATGCGTACAGTGCGTACAGAAGAGAATATTGCGTCTGTTTCTGAGAGTGTTACTGAAGACCGTGAAATGTCGATTCGTCGCCGTTCGCAGCAATTGGGTTTGTGTTATTCGACCACATGGAAGATTTTACGCAAAGATCTTGGTGTAAAACCGTATAAAATACAGCTCGTGCAAGAACTGAAGCCGAACGATCTGCCACAACGTCTAATTTTCAGTGAATGGGCCCTAGAAAAGTTGGCAGAAAATCCGCTTTTTTATCGACAAATTTTGTTCAGCGATGAGGCTCATTTCTGGTTGAATGGCTTCGTAAATAAGCAAAATTGCCGTATTTGGAGTGAAGAGCAACCAGAAGCCGTTCAAGAACTGCCCATGCATCCCGAAAAATGCACTGTTTGGTGTGGTTTGTACGCTGGTGGAATCATTGGACCGTATTTTTTCAAAGATGCTGTTGGACGCAACGTTACGGTGAATGGCGATCGCTATCGTTCGATGCTAACAAACTTTTTGTTGCCAAAAATGGAAGAACTGAACTTGGTTGACATGTGGTTTCAACAAGATGGCGCTACATGCCACACAGCTCGCGATTCTATGGCCATTTTGAGGGAAAACTTCGGAGAACAATTCATCTCAAGAAATGGACCGGTAAGTTGGCCACCAAGATCATGCGATTTGACGCCTTTAGACTATTTTTTGTGGGGCTACGTCAAGTCTAAAGTCTACAGAAATAAGCCAGCAACTATTCCAGCTTTGGAAGACAACATTTCCGAAGAAATTCGGGCTATTCCGGCCGAAATGCTCGAAAAAGTTGCCCAAAATTGGACTTTCCGAATGGACCACCTAAGACGCAGCCGCGGTCAACATTTAAATGAAATTATCTTCAAAAAGTAAATGTCATGGACCAATCTAACGTTTCAAATAAAGAACCGATGAGATTTTGCAAATTTTATGCGTTTTTTTTTAAAAAAAAGTTATCAAGCTCTTAAAAAATCACCCGTTAGTTGAATAACGAATATGGCGTAGCAAATTAACAACACTGGTTTGATTTAAATTAATTTTTATTTATATGTGAATCCTGAAAGTGTTAGGAGGTCGAAATATATATCAAAATGAAGCTAGTGGACCCAGCTTTTAATCAGTTTACGTAAAACCACACATGATATCTGTCTGTTTACAAGATAATTCTATATTTAAGAAAAAAAACTCTATTACAAAAATACAAAATTTTAAATAGGTTCAGAATGGGTTAATAGATTTTAAATTTAAAAATATCAAATAAAAGGCACTCAAGTAAGCTTTCAAATGTTATATATATCGCTGAAATCCGATACTAATTAACACAGTTATATACAAGTACATGTCAAAACTTCGGAAGTCCATAACTAGGGAAATAGAACCGCAATAAAATGTTTTATAACTGGTGAGAATTTGAAACTGATTGGGGAGTAGCCCTAAAACTCCACTTAGGCCAAAAGTAATTTACCACACAATACCGAAAAGTTATTATTGTTTCTGTTAGTAATTTGGAGTCCCAGAAAATGTTTGCCTATATTTGGACTTATTTTTTATTCACTGGAAAATAAACTATCAAGGGCAGACCTTAATGGTAAGAAGATGAGGATTTCATTTAAATCAGCTACAATATAAAATACTAGAAGTTGTAGAATTTGTTATACTTACCAATTCTTCCAATTAAATTAATCAAATCCATTTTTTTTATTTATTTAAAACAGATTTATCTATTTTTTATTGAAATAAGAACAAAAATGGTAATTTTATTTTAACTAGACCAATTAACGTAAATAAACATTGAGAAATGTCATTTTATGAAAGGTTTAAAGTAGGGTAAAGCCTACAATAAAAATTTCATATTTAACAAACGTTTATTAAACGTTCGATAAGCTATTTTGTGTTTATGAATGCTGTTTTTCCGATTGTTTCTTATTAACAGCTTATTAAGCTGTTAATAAGTGTTTAAGAATTAGACTGTAGGAATATAAAAAAATAACTCTTAAAAACCAAGTTTTTATTATACTCCCTTTCTTTGTAAATTAAGTTTACTGTCATGTAATTAAATAGTTGATTGACTGAAAATAAAATTTCGAAAATTCGTTAGACAATTTTTATCATTGCCACGAGTCTACCTGCAAAGCTTCAGCTCGTTAGGATCACAGAAGCAAAAATAAATTTTACATGTCAAACTCCCAAATTATGGGAAACCATTTTGTTTTATGCAATATAGTGAAGTTGTGTAACAACTCTTGTTCAAATTTAATCTATCTATGTCAGCTGCTTGTATTTTAGCCGAACATTTAATTAGAGTCATTACAACGGTTGTAAGGTTTTTACTATACTGTTATTATATTCCTTATTGAATATTTTATTTACATCTATAATTATATAAATCTTTAAACTAAGCGAATTTGAGTGTAAGTGAAAATTCACAATGACTAGATAACAGTAACATGTAATGCGATCCAATGACGGAATTAAATGTTTACATTTAAAGTGTATCGTTCGTTGTTTATTGGATCTTCATATACTGAACTAACAATAATTATTGAAATTTTAACACTAAAAAATTTAATATTTCTTTATAAACTAGCAGATTCCAGCCCTTAAAATTCGAGTGCAAATTCTAGGATATTTTATTGTTTCATTAAATAAAGACCCTGAAGGTATGCTAATCAATTATAGCCAATTCACGAGTCAACACAAAAAATTAACTCATTTTTATTACAAACACATTAACAAATTTAATAAACACACACATAGCATTGTATAATTCTATGTATGTGTTAGTAGCAACTTTAAATGCAAGAATGGCTAAAAAGAAATACTTTTCAAATAATATACGTTTGGTCAAAATCGGGATAAAACCGTAGAACAAAACATCGGTCACAAGAAATCACTTAGCCTATTAATATTATAGATTCAAAATAAATATATATTCATTGGCTTAAATTACCTCCGACATTTATTATAAGATTGGCAGTGTCTCTCCTTCTTAGACATTGATGGATGCGATTGTTAAGAAGGTCACGTGCTAAGAGATTCGTGTGAGTTTCTAGTTTTTTCAAGTAGCTGGAACAGTTTTTAATAATTTCGACTTTAGCTAGGAGTACGTTTAATTCATTACGCAATTGTGAGCTTCTCACATATCATGGGGCGCGGGTAATCAACTTTATGATCTTATTTTGCTGAAGCTGTATTCCGAAGCACAAAATGGGTTTCAAGATTGAATTATATATCAATAACTTACAACGATGACCTTACAATCAAGACCATCGCTTTATCGACTTGAGTTAATTTCTTCGATGCGTTATAAATGGAATGACAAACTGATATATGCCCTGTACACAGTACAGTGTTATATTTAGACTTTTTTTACACGCTTTTAATTAACTCGATTTACTTATTTGTTTGTTTGAGGCGGAGTCTTGTAACCATATTATCACCAACTTCTCGACTAGCTAAAACTCCAAAACTTTCAATATCTACCTAAAGTTGACGATAACCAATTACTTAATAATTTTCTAAGAAATTTCACAAGTTTTTTCGCTGTTAACCTGACAGCGTAGAGAAGCACGTTCCATTTTTTTTTTTAATTTTACTTGTTATAATTTTTGCTTTTATTTCAAAGAATAACAGGAGTAAAAGGAGATCAAAAAACTACCCTGTTATAAAAATAGTTTTAATTTTGTAAAAAAAAAAACAATGATCGTGTCTTCTATATAAAGAATTAATTACTATCTGAAATTTTACATTATTTTTCTCTTACTAGTGTAGTAGTACAAACGTAAATATAAACAAAACATACAGCTAAAAACAATTAAAAAAACAAACCGGCATATACACACGCATACACTTGCAGGTGCCGACCCACTAAAATAAACCAAATGAGTGTCGAATGGATATTGCGGTAGGTCAATCATATTTTGCTTAATGACTCAGTGTGTTAGACTGAGCGGTTTAATGTTCTAGCGTTAAAGTCAAGTTGATTTGATTGATCGATATTTAGAGCAACAATATTTGATTTCACATGGAAACTGTATGAAATGCACATACTTGGTGTACTTTATCGGTTCGAACTCGTATATATGGAATTGTACTGAATGAATTATTTATATATAAAATAGAGAGAAATGTTTTTATTTAAGGAAGCTCCCCTCACCTTTTCATATCCCTTTCATTAAACAAGAGTAGAAAATCTATAAGTTCCCTAAGTACGTCATAAAGCACCAATCATTATCTAATACGGCCTTCGTTATAATGCTCAATGTTTGATCCATATAACAATGTTTTGAAACCGTATACGTCATACGATAATTCAAACAAATTTTAAATGTTTCTTCGTAAAAATGTATCTAGACATACATTTAAAATATTTTTATCTGAATTAGTTAGCAATATGTTAATTTAAGGAAACATTTAATACAAAAAGGAAAAAAACAGGTAATAATTAGTCACCCTATACAGATCTAAAATATACCCGACAAAAGCTGATATATCAAATTTCATCTAAAAAAATATAATTGCGACCTTTAGTTTGTACTGACACACGTAACCTGGAAATTTTTTTCAAAAACGCTAATTTAAAAAGAGTACTCATTTTAAACAAGTAAGAAAATTATAGTCGGTCTAGACCGACTATACGATACCCTATACCATGCGTTTAGAAACCCTATCTCTTAGGCCCAACTAACTGGACATTGAAAATAAGCAAAAACCAAATTTGAGTGGGATTTTTATTAATTTTTTTGGCTGCAGATATGAAAAAGTTCATATCGGATGCTATATCTATATGGGTACTAGGTCTAAAAATGGACCGATCCTGATCATGTTTGGTAAAGTCTTTTGTATTTTGCAAAAATATATATACAAACAAAATTTGAGAAGAATTAGTGCAATATTTTTGTTTTTTAATAGATTTAAGTGAACATCGGGAAGCAGCTCTATTTGGGGCCAAAGGGATCATTTTTGGACTACTCATTAGTGGATGTAATGAACGCATACAAACCCAATTTGAGTAAGATCTATATGTGAATTTGGATCTTAAGTCAATTTATGTCGATTTCATAGGGGTAATTTGTATGGGGGCTAGGTCTGAACATGGACCGATTCTCACCAATTTCAATAGCGTTCATCCCATGGCCGATGAAAGCTTACATACCAAATTTCATCAAAATATATTCATTTTTGCGACCTGCAGTTTGATTACAAACTTTACATGGACACACAGACGGACGGACGGACGGACGGACATTGTTAAATCAACTCAAAAAGTGATTCTGATTCGATCGGTATAATAAAAGATGGGTCTAGGTCAAATATTTTTGGTTGTTACAAACAGCAGCACAAAGTCATTATACCCAAACCACATAGTGGTATAGGGTATAAAAAGGATATTATTAAAAAAAGGGCAATTTTTTTGAAAAAAACTAATATCAACGTATAATGCAATATTAAGATATGTTTTTAATTTAAGAAAATATGATCATATATCTCAATATTCCAAAAAACTATATGGGGTGACTCTTACTGATTTATTGAAAATAAGAACGCTATTACTGCTACACAAAATTATATATACACGTGCACCGCCTTACTTGTCCGAAAGATTACTTTTTACACGTTCACCAAGATCGAACGATATCATACACTTAATATATCGAAGCTTAATATTTGAGTGGCAGTTCTATATTAATTCAGTTCGTCTTTGGAACATGCTACCCTCGTAAATTCAATTTATAAGCAACGCTCAGCAATTTAGGAAAGAACTATTTCAATTTCACTCATAATTAATTAAATGTAATTGATTTCAGCTCTCATATATATATATATATTTTGTTTCTTTAAAAAAAAATTATTTCTTTTATATTTATATTTATTTATTTATATATTTTTATTAAATTAACCCATTATGCTTCATATGTATTAACCATTTTTTTTATTATTAATTTTTTATCTTTTTAGGTTTTATTTATTAAATTAATTTTTTTCTGTTATACTGTGTACTATTTATATACTGTGTATTTTCAAATCTACTTATTCATCATTACTTTGTAAAAATCCATTACTTTAAGTATAAGATTGTAAATCTTGTTGTAATGGAAAAATAATGAAATAAATTAAAATTAAAATTAAATGGTACTTTAAGGAAAGGGGAATTTTTAAAAAAAAGGACACTTTAAAAAGGGTAGTTTTTAAAAAAGGATACTTTTTTAAGAAAGGGTATTTTAAAAAAATTTGATTTTAAGAAGAGGTTACTTTTAAAAAAGGTTGATTTGTTAAAAAGGGGTACTTTGAAAAAAAAATTTTTTTTAGGGATTATATTTTTTCTCTTATTGGTGATTTTTTTTATTATAACGTGATAACATATATGGGAATAATTGGTTAAACTGATGTGACCCGTGCAGCATAACCACGTAGCAAATGCCACAACTACAATGACAACAACAACAAGCATATATACGTACCTTAAGAAAAACACAAACAAACTAAACATTTTTATTTGTTTTTTTAAGAGTTTTTTCAAATTTTCTTTCACATTTCCTAACCATTTGGACCGATTTTGATGATTTTACATAGCAACTTGTTTGGGATGTTAGTAAACGATTTTCTGTAAAAACGAAGAGTCGAGCTTAGTTATTGAGAGTGTGATTGTGATTTCCACAGACAGACGGCCATGTCTAAATCAACTTCTCTTGTTATACGGATAAAGAAAATATCTGTGGTCACAATCATTAACCGCTTAAGTCGAAAATCATGCTTTCGACAAAAACAACGTTTTATCTATAATATTAATAGGCTGGGCGATTTCTTGTGACGGATGGTTTGTTCTACTGTTTTATCCAGATTTTGACCAAACATATATTATTTGAAAGGTATTTCTTTTTAGCCGTTTTGCAGATTTACAGATTTTTAAATTTTTTCCTTTATTTTGAGTAAATTGCATTTAAAGTTGCTACTAACACATACATATAAAGTTATGCATATGCTATGTGTGTTTTATTAAATTTGTTAAAGTTAAAGTTATGCATATGCTATGTGTGTTTTATTAATTTTGTTAATGAGTTAGTTATTTTCATTCACAATTGTAATGAACCATAAAAGTATTGGTTTGTGAATTGGCTAAGTTGAAAAATAAAGCTACCTAGAAATTGCACTCGAATCTCGGATTCTGATAGTATACATAAATGTAATGGGGCTTCATCACGACTTAGGCCAGTATGTTTTCATTAATAACTTTTTAAAAAACAGTGTTAGAGAAATGGGGATTTCACGTAAATATAAAGCGTTGTTAGTAGAATATGATAGCATACATAACTCAAATCGTTTTTAAGTCGACATAGGCTGTTATCGCTTGTGACCACAGATATGTGGTTTTGGGTTCTCCGGTATTTATTTCGATGCATTACAAACGGACTTTACTTAATAATTTTAGTGTTATTGCCTACTTTCAAGAATTTTGTATAAATTTCTACAATTTTACACGCGATTCTAAAATTAGAAAAGAGATAATTTTTAAGATCTCTTTGTATAATCTAATTTTGTGATTGTGTGCGATTATTCAATTCCCATTCTAGTTTACAAATCTCTTCAATTAAGGGTTTTAATTGGTTCAAATAACGTCTTAATTAATTTTAGGTTAAAGTTTATATAAATTATTTAATTGATGAAATTCAATTATTTGTTTGATTTTTGGACTGCTATTCAGTAAATCTGGAATTATATTTTAAAGGAAGGATGCCAAATCCCGTAAATTCGGTGCCACAACGTTGTGAAGAGGTTATTGCCAATAAAGGTCATGTAATTAATTTAATTAATTAGACATCATAAAGATACTGAATTCAAAATCTATCATATGTTTTTAGTACATTATTGTACTTATTAGTGGAATTTTTTTGACTGGGTGCACCCTTTTTTATTTAATAGTGTTACACAGTCTTCTGAATATAATATAATCCAATTTCAGTGAAATCTGTTAAAACTATTTTAAAATATATTAGAAAGAACAAATTGTTTTGCGTGGTGCTATTTTTTTACCGCATCTATAACCCTCGAGGCTGTATTTTTTTTGTTTTTTTTTTTTTTTTTTTGTAACAAAAACACTTTAATAACTTATAAGAACAAGTGCTGCCTCACACAATGTAAGCCACTGAATTGTCTTGTTTATATCACTTATATTCAACTCTCATTTCACACGTGTTGCACGGATTCTACTTATTCCTCGGCACAATCAATCAAAGCAAGGCAACTTCTTACAAATTAAAACAAATTAAATATTTTAAGTCAGTCTACGCCGACTTTGCCTAATCTACTACAAGTATTTCGAGAATGGGTCATAGGTCAATCTCAACCATAATTTGTCATTATTGGATAAAAATTAAGTTTTAACAAGATTACAAGATTATTATGTCCATGTTGCCTGGAGATAAGAGTTAAATTTTACTTGAGTGACATGATTTTGTTAAAGGAATTATTTTAATAAAAGTCTAATCATAATCAGATTTAATAACATAACGTTAGTGAACCAATGAATATTTTATTATAAGAACAATTTTACTAGAAGACAAACGTTTAAGAACAGATCGGTAAGATACTTTATAGTGTGACAAGCCGATTGTGGTAAAGTTCAGAATAATGATTTCAGGATATAATCCGCCTTCTTGAGCCAACATCAATTTAATTAAATTTTTGGTCGAAATGATTATTTAAGCAAACTCTCGATCAAATTTCATTACATAAACTTAACACTAAATCGCTGAAATTTACTATTCCGACTACATGTAGCAAAAGACATTATTGTAGGGTATAATAAATTAAATACTGCTCATCAGTTCTTTTGTCTTTTTGTCTTTGATTAATGTTTAATCACTAAACTGAATAAGGCACATTTTGAAAAAGTTAACAATCATTAGATAAGTTATACATAACTAATTAATACAAGATTTGGTGTGTATCCTAAAAACCCCTTCACTTTATGCCACTCACAACACATTAATTATTTTAATGTACAATATTCCAGCCTAATTAGTCAGTAACACACAGAGTCTTTAGGACAAAATGCTTCTGTAAATATGACTTGTTTGATAAATGAGCAGAAATTTAGACAATCAAACATTTGTGTTGTTGGTAAAATGGAGACTTTTCCCTTATTAATAAAAAATATTTGTTATTTATTTATATTTCATCTTTGTCCAGCTTTTACCCCTACCAGCACAATGCCAACAATGTATCTAATAAAATGAAAAATACAAATATACAAATTCCAAATGGCACACAATGAATGACCAATTATAATTAGTTGTTAAACGCTTATTTATATATGAAAATCTAATTCTCCTACTTACGCTCAGTAAAACAAACTTAATAAAAATATTTAGTAATAAAATTCATTATTTCTTTCGGACATGGGAAATTAAAATGAGATTTTATTTTACTGTTTATTGCGGCCCGCAACGCATTGTCTGAAACAATTGAGGAAGTTTAGCCTAGCAACATCTGCGCAGAACGTGCAATTAAAATTGTGCAAGATATTTTGCCACTGTGTAAATCATCACATACTTTAAACTTATGCCGTTTTCTTTTCTGACAAAAAATGTCGCCTTTTTTTGCCCTTTTTTGGAAAAGTGTATTTTTTTTATATATTCTGAATAAAGAGCAACCTTATATTCAATATATATCAATCGAAAGGTCTCAAAGTGCTGTGTTCATAAAATTGATTATTATCCTCTTGGAAGTCATAGGTTGAAAATATTAAAAAAAGGGGAACAATGGGGAAATATTCTCACACTATGACCTGAAAGAAGCCAATGGCTGGAATTTTTTGTGATTTGCGAGGGCTCGCCTTCGGGACCTTT
The DNA here is from genome assembly GCA_963682025.1 of Cordilura impudica. Classification (NCBI taxonomy): domain Eukaryota; kingdom Metazoa; phylum Arthropoda; class Insecta; order Diptera; family Scathophagidae; genus Cordilura; species Cordilura impudica. Next base: position 143,915,167 of record OY821519.1, read on the forward strand.
CGATTGATGTATAAGATAAGGTTGCTCTTAATTCAGAATATATAAAAAATTGCACTTTTCGAAAAAAGGGCAAAATAAGGGCGACATTTTTTGTCAGAAAAGAAAACGGCATTAGTGTCTCGCTTATAACAATTGAAAAATTTTAAAATAAAAAGTGGTACTCACTACTTGTACAATATTTGCCACAACGTGGTGGCATGCCAAATTTTCGTAAAAATTAGTTATATTCCTAACAACAACAAACACATTAAATATTTTTATTTTTTAAAGAGTTCTTTCATAGTTTCATTCACATGCATGACCCTTTGCACCGACTATGATGATTTTAATTAGCAACTCCTTTGGGGTGTTAATAAACGATTCTATGCTAAAGTGAAGAGTTTAGTTTCGTTGTTGAGGGTGTGATCGTGATTTCCACAGACTGACGGACAGAAGGTCATCCCTTATTATAAGGACCAAGAAAATATATGGTTTAGGGGTCTCCGGAATTTATTTCGATGCGTTGCAACGGAATAAATAAAAATAAGTTCTCGCAAAAGCCAGAAGTCACATGATGCAAAAGCAGGGGAATATATGTATTTCTTCATTGAGTCACCACAAATGACACATAAGACTAAAGTATTATTCCCTGTTAACAAGAAGGAATTCGTAATGGATAACCGACATGACTTTAATTTTTTAATTGATGACATGACTTTAATTTTAGTAGGGTCGAAAGCAAAAATCCAATTCCAATTCGTTCTGGTAGTCTGAAAGCATTGTTTCATAGATACTAATTCGAGATCAGCATGATCTCTAATTTCTAATCGATTTGTTTTATAAAGTTTTCATATGGAACGTATAAAATGAAACAAAAATGTTGCGACTCACACAAGATACTGTTTCTCGCATTCGACTGGTTCTGTAACTTTATTTTGTGAGAATTATTGGAATAATGAGAAAAATCGGTTTCTGTAAAGTAGGCTTTGAAATTGAAATTTGCTCACAATTGAAATCGATGTTAAATATGTATTTAAATTAAGTTGCTTTAAAAAAATATATGTATAAAAAGATAGCGTCAATCATTAGAGAAAAGATAAGAAATATGTTAATTTTTTTATTTATCATTTACTTTTAAGTATTTATATTTAAATTTTTTACAATTATTCAGAAAGTACAACGAATTTCTCAAATTAAAAATAAAGAACTTATGTACTACATGTCTTCAAATTTGGAAATAGACAGAGGATAGTTGGTAGGTATTAACTTCAATAATAGTTCCATGGGAGGCGATAAATCCGTAGAGCAATGGAAAGATGTTAAAGTTTGTATCATATTGATTGAGAGGATTATATAATTTTTTTCTCGTAGGTTTGGCTTGACTTAAAATAGAGGAGAAGCTTCGTGAACAAAATCGGTGGTAGCTCCTTCAAGCACGTACTCCGCGAATTAAGCTTATTTTAAGAGCAAATTCTGTACATTATCACGGTGGATGCTGTTGACCGTCGTTCGGATGCACTAGAATAAGAAGTAATAGTTTAATGTTACATAATTCAATATATTAAGAGCCAGTTTTTGGGATGTAGTTCAACCTTGTTTATTGGTTTAACGAAGTTTAAACTTAAAATGCTGTTTTTGAGATCAAGTTTATTTCATTTTAATTGTAGTTTAACCAGGCAAGATTGGCCGTTTAAACTAAGTTTGGAGTTGCCAAAACATAACAGCTGTGAATGAAAATTATACATACATAAAACAGCTGTTTAGTAAAGGTTGAAAAACAATATTTAAAAAATTTTTGAAAGTGTTTTTTTCTTCCGTTGATGAGGATTATAGCGATTCGGAAATCTATGCTAATTTAAATATAACCATAATAAGAAAACCAAGAACAATTCGAACGCGTCCTAATGATTTTCATTTATATAATGATTTGGAGTTTTATCAGCGATTCCGCTTATCCAAATCATCGGCTTATATGGTGTTGGAATTCATAGGACCAGATATTAAAAATCCAACTAATTTGTACGCATTTCTATTCAGTTTTATGGACTTTTAAAATTATTTAACAAATTATTTTTAGGAACAATGCTTTGTCGGAAGAACAAATGTTATTAATAACATTGCGGTTGTATGCAACTGGGGGAATGTTAATGACGATTGGTGATCTTAATGGAGTATCTAAATCTACTATTGCAAAAGTAGTTACGAAAGTTTCTCATAATATTGCCCTTTTAAGGGCCCATTTTATAAAGATTCCCGAATCACAACGGGAAATTTTAAAATGCAAAACGGATTTTTATAAAATTGCAAAATTTCCAAAAGTCGTTACAGCTATTGACTCCACTCATGTTAAAATTATATCCCCAGGTAACGAAAATTATTTTAAATATTTTTACTTTAAACTATTTTACTTATTTTAGGTGGGAACAATGCAGAGATCTATCGCAACAGAAAAGGATTTTTTTCCATTAATGCGCAAACGACGTGTGATGCCAATCTAAAAATCACAAATATAGTAGCTCGTTGGCAAGGATCAGCCCATGATTCTAATATTTTTCGGAATTCTAAAATCTATTCCCGATTTGAGAGCGGAGACTTTGGCGACAGTTTAATATTGGGAGACAGTGGATATCCAAATAAAAAGTATATTATGACTCCTTTATTAAACCTCAAAAATGCAGAAGAAAGTCTGTATAATGAGTCGCAAATTAGAACACGTTGTTCTGTTGAAAGAAGCTATGGGGTTTGGAAAAGAAGATTTCCAATTTTATCTTTGGGCCTTCGCTTAAACTTTAAAAAAGTCCAAAGTATAATTGTAGCTACAGCTATACTTCACAACATTTGTTGTATTAACAACGATTCCAATTTGTCAAATTTAGAAAACCATTTGGAAGAAGCTGTGGTCTTTGTACTTTCAGTACCTAATAACAGAGATTATAGTCATGATTCAAGCAACTTAGTACGTCGTGTTCTAATAAAAGATTACTTTAAAAGGCTGTTGTAATGAAATTGTTTACAAATTACTTTTAGTGACACCCTTACAAAATGAAGGAAACTCTGTCGGTTTCAGAAAAGCTCATGATGAGTCCAATGGTGCCTAATTTAATAAGCATAACATAAAAACCAGTTGTACTTATTATGCACATATCAGTTTTAATACCCTATACCACTATGTGGTTTGGGTATAATGACTCTTTTATTATACCGATCGAATCAGAATCTATCCAATCTATCTATCAGAATCACTATCAGAATCACTATCTGATTCGATTTAACGATGTCCGTCCGTCCGTCCGTCTGTCCGTCCGTCTGTCTATCCGTCCGTCTGTGTGGCCATGTAAAGCTTGTAATCAAACTGCAGGTCGCAAATATGAATATATTTTGATCAAATTTGGTATATAAGCCATAGGATGAACGCTGTTGAAATTGGTGAGAATCTATCCATGTTCAGAGTTAACCCCCATATAAATGACCCCTATAAAATCAACATAAATTGCCATAAGATCCGAATTGTCGTATAGATCTCAGTCAATTTCAATTTGTATGTGTTTATTACAACAACTCTTCGTCATAAGCCCCATATAGAGCTGCTTCCCGATCTTCACTTAAATTTATCAAAAAACAAAAATATTGCACTGATTCATCTCAAATTTTGTTTGTATATATTTTCGCACTCAAATTTGGATTATGCTTATTTTGTATGTCCAGTTAGTTGGGCCTATGGGGTAGGGTCTCTAAACGCATGGTATAGGGTATCCTATAGTCGGTCTAGACCGTAGTAATTATAAAAATTTTAATCTTATCTTCAACAAAATAAATTAATTTTTTATTGGAATTGGTGCAAAAAGAGAGGGACATCATTCAATGTAAGAAGACGGACCGGACTTCGTCCGAAGAAAAAATGGATGTGTGGAGGAAAATTCAGTGTGACCTTAACTCAAATTTCTATACTTATAGGTCATTTGAGACCCTAAAAACTAAATACAAAAATTAAAAAAAACGCGATACAAAACTACACCAAGGAAAAGCAATGAACATACCAACCCCTATTCTTCCATATTGTTTTGTTCATTTCTTCTTAACTTTTTAATTTCTAATTCCAATTTAATTTTTTTTTAAATTCCACTTCTCTTCAATAATTTTCATTTCCAGCTTCCATTTTTTTAATTTCATTTCACCAACTTCAGCCCAAACGTCTTTTGTTTTTTTCCCAGTATGGAGTGACCTTATGTTTTTCAGTTTTTAACATTTTTGGAGAATATTTGTCCCACTTTTCTTTTGGTGCCCGCTCGATCAAGATGCATTCCACTTGTTCTCCATTCTTTTCTGAAGCTTCGAATTCTGAAAAGATATCTATATAAAAAATGATAATAAAAATACTTTTATAAAAAAAATTTACTTACTATCGGATGATAAAAAATCATCGTCGTAAATGGACTCATGTCCAATAACTTGCTCGTGTTGCACCAGTTTCAAAATTGTTTCATCGACTACAGAAACATTTGATGCTGCCTTTGGTCTGCCTCCTGTTTTATACAAGGCTTGTTTATCCTTGGCGTAATTTTGTTTCGCATTTTTTTTAATTTTCGTATTTAGTTTTTAGGGTCTTAAATGACCTATAAGTATCGAAATTTGAGTTAAAGTCACACTCAATTTTCCTCCACACATCCATTTTTTCTTCGGACGAAGTCCGGTCCGCCTTCTCTTTTTCCACCAATTCCAATAAAAAACTAATTTCTCCTGTTGAGAAATACGAAGATCTTTTGCTCTCACACATATTTTGCTACTTTTTTTTTATTATTTTAAGACTTATAATTTAGAATTATTATAATTTTTAATTTATATCACAAGCGTTATTTTCTTTTTTGTTTTGTTTTGTTTTTCTTTTTATTTGGCATTTGTAATATTACCATATTATTGATAAGAAATTGTTAATGGTGCCACTAATTCTTTGGTTTAAAGTATGGCAGCATTAACCTTTCTGATAATTCTTAAACGACTACTGAAAAACTACAAGAGAGATTAAAGCCAGTTTACAATTGTTTTGAGTTTAACTAACAGACAATTAAACCAAGTTTAATTCACGTCCCAAAAACTGGCTCTAAATGTTTGTGCATTAGACTGGTCGCAGCTTTTATAGAGTTTTTTTTTTCTAATTCTCAATATATGCGCTGTCTAAAATATGACATTTACTGTCGTAAATGCGGTGGTGCCCAAAGTACCCCTTTTTATTACTTTTTTAACAATTGTTTTACAAGGATTTTTCTTTGCGGATTTCGAGAAAAATTAGATTTTTGTGAAATATTCAGTAAATGTACTCTTTCTAAATACTTTGTATCAAAAATTAATCAGTTTTCTACTTTTAACTGTTATATTTTATCTTAAAATTAATTTCATAAAAAATTAATATGACTCCAATAGCCCTTTTGGACTTAGGGTCACATATGACCCCAAGCTAATATAAGACAATTCATTCATAAAATATTTTGTAAGTGCTGTTCAATTTTTAGATGTGACACTTAAAATATAAAATACTAGAATTCCCTGTCGTGCTGCGCTACGACTTTTCGAGACTAATTGACATGTTTGTTTTCATAATCAATTTTCTGTTCGAAGTTCGTATTGTCCAACTAAAACATATTAATTAATTTATTTAACATATTTTTTTTTCTTTGTTTTAATGCTTTCTGATATTTTTTGTATTTTCATTCGATGTACAAATTTTAAAAAATTTTCGGCGTTCCTACTCTGGAGTAAGACACATATAGCTGCCCGTGAGGAAAATATGGATTTCCAAAATTAAATCCGATAACATTTAACGATGGCCTTGAATTTAGAATATCATTTGGCAATTATTTTATTTCAGTGATTTTTGATTTTGGCGATTTTTGATTTCTTCGATTTTTCCGATTTTTGGTTTTGAAAATTTTTGTGTTTGGCGATTATTGTTTCTAACTATTTTCGGTTTTGGCGATTTTTGAATTGGCGATTCCGCCCGTATTTTCCGCGACCACTCACATTAGTAATTAATATACTTTTATCTATAGGAGGTGCCACGCCTACTAATCCTATACCGCCCAATTTTTCAGACTACTCACATTAATATCTGATGGACTCTTGCAGAGTGTCGAAACCTTCCTTTTATAGTACACCAGATATATGATATTAAATCTTTACTTTGTATGGGTGGTACTACGCCCACTGCTCCGATAGCGCACGTATTTGATATACTACTCTCGTTAATAGTAGATGACCTAGGACAAATTTGCAAAGCTGTATATGACATAGTACTCGAGACATATCATATTGAGTAATTGCTTTGTATGGGAGGAGCCACGCCCACTTATCGGAACCCGACAAATTTCGGCATGGCTACTTACATGAATAATAGGTGACCACACAAATTTTCAAAGTTATTTCTGTCGTTTTACTAAATAGCTATGATATTATAAATGCACTTTGTAAAGTGCCACGCCCACTAAAAATATCAAAAAATTTTATAGCCTGTAGCACTTCCCATATCTGCAATAAGAATCTGTGAAAATTTCAGGAAGATCAGATAAATAGTTACGGAGATTACCTCCTACAAACAAACAAATATTACCTCTTTATTATGTTATTAGTATAGATTATTGGTATAGATTTTACAATGGTTTTAGTTTTTTCATTCGGTACAACAATTATCAGATTTTTCGGCGTTCCTACCATGGAGCAAGGTACATGTAGCTGCCTATGAGAAGAAGATGGATTATGGATTATCCATATTAGATCTGGCAACACTTAACTATTGGCCTTGAACTTAGAATATCATTTGGCAATTTTTCTTTTTAGCGATTCTTGATTTTGAAGATTTTTGTTTCTTGGGCGATTTTAATTTTTCGCGATTTTTGGGTTTGGCGATTTTTGATTTTGGCGATATATTTTCCATGACAAATCACATTGATAACCAATGTACTTGTAAAAAGATTGTCGCTTTCGTAGTGCTTCATATTTTTTACATAGGAGGAGCCACGCCCACTAATCTCATCCCGCCCAATTTTTATTGGACTACTCACATTAATATCTGATGGACTCATGCAAAATGTCGAGTCTTTACCTTTTATATTACACCGGTTATATGATATTAGATATCTACTTTGCATGGGCAGTGCTACGCCCACTGCTCCGATCACGCCCTTTTTTTTTGTTCGAGTAAAATCTATGGGCTCACGCAAAGCCAAAAAGCTCTCTCTTTTACAGTACTACAGATATATGACATTAAATAGTTATTTTGCATGGGGAGTGCCACGCCCATTGGTGTGAACCCGCCAATGTTTTGTTCGACTACTCAAACTAAGATCTGATAGGCTCGTGCAAAATGTCAAAGCTTCCTGTTTTAGCATACCAGTTATATGATATCATATATTTACTTTGTATGGGTGGTGCCACGCCCACTGCTCCGATCACGCCCATTTTTTGTCTAACTAATCAAATGAATTACTTATGGGCTCACACAAAGTCCCAAGATTCTCACTATTACAGTACTCCAGATATATAGCATTTTATATTTACTTTGTATGGCAGGTGCCACGCCTATTGGTCCGAAACTCCCCATTTTGCATCCGACTACTCACATTAATAATAGGTGACATTAGAAAAATTTTAAAAGCTCTCTCTATCACATTACTCGAGATATATAATATTGAACTAATACTTGTATGGTAGGTACCACGCCCACTTATCCGATCCCGCCCATTTCCGGCGTAGCTACTAATATTAACAATAGGTGACCTCACACAAATTTGCAAAGCTCTCTCTATCATAGTACTCAACATATGTATATGATATTAAAAATTCACTTTGTGTGGGAGGTGCCACGCCCACCAAAAATATTTAAAAAATTATAGCCTATATCACTTCCCATATCCGCAGTAAGACTCTGTGAAAATTTCAGGAAGATCAGATGGGTAGTTACGGAGATTACCTCCTACAAACAAACAAACAAACACACATTACCTCTTTATTATATTAGTATAGATAATAACCGAGGACAAACTTTGAAATTTGGAATATTTAAAAAAAAAGTAAATAACTTAAAATAATGTATTGTTCTTGTAAACTATGTATATGAAACCCTTATTATTGGTTGCGAAATAAAATTATGCTATATTTGTGAAACTAATCGAAAATAGAAAATTGATTAGCCCAGAAAATTTCATAAATAATGGTTTAAGCGCTTTATTCAAAATAGATACAAAAGAACAAAAACAATAAAAACAGGTAAGGTAATAAAGTCGCACTATACAGACAAAAAATATACCCGATATAAGCTTATATAAAAAAATTTATATACAAATATGAAATTGACAGTCTGTATGATTTTATTTTCGAAGTCCGATGGTTTTTTCATTTTTAGAAACATTTCTAAAAACATGTCATTTTCATCGGACTAGAGTTGTTTTTATACCCCCACACCCCAGTAGCAGAGGGTATATATAGGTTTGTTATTCCATTGTAACGCATCGAAATAAATTCCTGAGACCCCAAAACAATATATTTTCTTGATCATTATAACAAGGGAAGTTGATTTACCGATGACCGCCTGTCCGCCTGTCTGTGGAAATCACGATCACGCCATCAATATCCAAGCTAGACCGTTCGTTTTTGTATAAAATCTTTTATTAACATCCCAAAGGAGTTGCTATTTAAAATCGTCAAAATCGGTTATACATTTTCCATTTTTCAGTTTTTAGTTTTCATATTTCATTTTCAATTTTTCATTTTTCATATTACAATTTTCAATTTTCATTTTTATACCCTATACCACTATGTGGTTTGGGTATAATGACTTTGTGCTGCTGTTTGTAACAACCAAAAATATTTGACCTAGACCCATCTTTAATTATACCGATCGAATCAGAATCACTTTCTGAGTTGATTTAACAATGTCCGTCCGTCCGTCTGTCCGTCCGTCCGTCTGTGTGTCCATGTAAACATTGTAATCAAACTGCAGGTCGCAACTATGAATATATTTTGATGAAATTTGGTATATAAGCTTTTATCGGCCATGGGATGAACGCTATTGAAATTTGTGAGAATCGGTCCATGTTCAGACCTAGCCCCCATACAAATTACCCATATGAAATCGACATAAATTGCCATAAGATCCAAATTGTCATATAGATCTTACTCAAATTGGGTTTGAATGCGCTCATTCCATCCATTAATGAGTAGTCCAAAAATGATCCCTTTGACCCCATATAGAGCTGCTTCCCGATCTGCACTTAAATCTGTTAAAAAACAAAAATATTGCACTGATTCTTCTCAAATTTTGTTTGTATATATTTTTGCAAAATACAAGAGACTTTACCAAACATGATCAGGATCGGTCCATTTTTGGACCAAGTCCCTATATAGATATAGCATCCGATATGAACGTTTTCATATCTGCAGCCAAAAAAATTAATAAAAATCCCAATCAAATTTGGTTTTTGCTTATTTTCTATGTCCAGTTAGTTGGGCCTAAGAGATAGGGTCTCTAAACGCATGGTATAGGGTATCGTATAGTCGGTCTAGACCGACTATAATTTTCTTACTTGTTAATTTTTATTAATTTTTAATACACACAACTGTAATGCCTTCAACAATACAAAGCATTACAACATATACAACATATCTTAGGAAAAACAACAAACAGACTGAAAAATTTTATTTTCAAGAGTTTTTTCAAAGTTGAAAATGAAAAATTAAAAATGTAAAATGGAAAATGAAAAATGAAAAATGTAAAATGGAAAATGAAAAATGGAAAATGGAAAATGGAAAATGAAAAATGAAAAATGAAAATTGAAAATTGAAAACTGAAAAATGAAAAATGGAAAAAGAAAAATGAAAAACTAAAAATGAAAAACAAAAAATGAAAAATGAAAAACGGAAAATGAAAAATGAAAAACGGAAAATGGAAAATGAGAAATGAAAAATGAAAATTAAAAATTGAAAAATGGAAAAACGGAAAACGAAAAATGAAAATTGAATAATGAAAAATGAAAAATGAAATTTGAAAATGAAAAATTAAAAATGAAAATTGAAAATAAAAAATGGAAAATGGAAAATTTTACAAATTACAAATTAAAAATTCAATATGGAAAATGAAAAATGGAAAATGGAAAATGAAATATGAAAAATGGAAAATGAAAAATGAATAATGAAAACTGGGAAATGAAAAAGAAAAATGGAAAATGAAGAATTAAAAAAGCAAAATGAAAAATGGAAATTGAAATTTGAAAAATGAAAAACGAAAAATTAAAAATAAAAATTGTAAATGGAAAATGAAAAATGGAAATTGAAAAATGGAAAATTAAAAATGAAAAATGAAAAATAAGAATAAAAAATGAAAATGTAAAAAAAATGGAAAATGAAAAATTAAAAACGAAAAATAAAAAATGGAAAATATGAACTGAAAAATTAAAAATGATAAAAATAAAAAATAAAAAATGGCAAATGAAAAATGGAAAATGGAAAATGGAAAATGGAAAATTAAAAATTAAAATTAAAAAATGAGTAATCAAAAATAAAAATGAAAATTGAAAATTTTAAATTTAAAAATTAAAGATTAAAAAATACAAATTTTTTAAGCATCATTGTTTTTTATAATAGAAATTGGCCAACAAGAAAAACAATTAACTTTAAATTTAATTGGTATTCGGATTTAAAGTTTCAGTATCGGCAACAGCTTCAAAGTGGTAGCCGTACCTAATACTGCGTGGAGGATATCAAAAATTCGGCACAGCCGAACTTAACACGCCTACTTGTTAATTTTCCATCTTTCATTTTACGTTTTTCATTTTTAGTTTTCCACTTTTCATTTTTCATTTTCCATTTCCATTTTTTTTTTTTCAAATTCAAATTATTTAATAATACTTTGGTTTTACATTTTATACATCAACTCCCACGAAGCCTTTTGGCTTGTCTGTAGATGTAGAAAAGGTTAATTCATTTACATTTGTTTTTCATTGCGAATCTATAAAATATTTTTTTTTAATTTTTTGTTTTTTTAACTTTTGTTAATATTATTTAAGTTCGTTAAATTTAGTGGCAGATCATTAAATATGTTAGGTAAGGCTACTGCTAATGTATTTTGCCGTATACATTTCGGTGACGATCAACCTTATAACGTCCTTCAGCTAGACGTCTGGTGTTGTAGATGTGGTCTATTGGTTTTAAAAATCGCGAGTCGTTGTAAAATTCATTTATCAGCGTTATGCAGTAAATGCTATTACCATTTAGGATTTGCAATTTTGTGGCGATATTGTTGTTGTTGGCGATGTTGTTGTGATTGTTTAATTTGTTGTTGCATGGCATGTTGTTTCCTTGTATGTTGCTGAGTCCACTGTTGGATGATGCATTGTTGTTGGTGCTGCTATTGTTGTGTATGTTGTTTATTGGGTTGATATTTGCGTTGGTACGGTTGTAGTTGGTAGTTGAGTTGTTGGTTGTTTCTTTGTTGTTGATGGTTGATGTTTGAATTGTTGTTGATGGTTGTGTTGTTGTTGATGATTGAGTTGTTGATAGTCAGATTACTGTTAGTGGTTATGCTGTTGTTGATAGTTGCGTTGTTGTTATTTTTATAGTTAGAGTCATTAGCGGTTGATGTGTTGTTGATAGGTGTGATGTTTATTATATTAGTGTTTCTCGTATTTCCGTAAATCATACTGTGGTCTAAGATTTGTTTGTTTCGCTATTGATGTTTCCACAAAATTTTTAAAATTTTATTTTGTGATTGTTGCAACGATCTACAATAGGTAGCATTTCCCCACGCTGTTATGCCATGTCTAATGTACGACTCAGCTAATGAGAAATAGGCCTGTTTTAATGCACTAAAGGTAGAGTAATTGCCTAAATGGTAAAGGCTAAATGCAGTCTTTCGTAGTTTCTTACGAAGATGTTGTATTTGTGATAGCCACTTAAAGTTTTGATCAACATAGAATCCTAAATATTTGTATGTTACCATTTCTATGTATTTACTACAGGTATCAGTATTAGAAGAGTTGTTATGTTTGGCAAACATTCTATATCATTAAATTTTAAATTGAATTTTAGTGGGCAGAATGTCGCGATTTGATATGCATTAGCTTAGTTTTTGATGCGTTCACAATAATCCCGTTGTCGTGACACCATTTTGCTACTATATCTAGTTGATTTTGTATAATACCGCTTGCAATATTAACGTTTTTATGTGATGCAATAATTGCAGTATCATCTGCGTGGGCATACGTTGTACTTTCCTTCAAGATACTTATCAGGTCATTTGAGTAAATTAGGTAGAGGATAGGCCCTAATTTTGATCCTTGGGGTACTCCGTTGTTTGAGCGACTTTCATTGCTTAAAGTATTTATGATTTTTACGCGGTTCGTTCTAAAATCGAGATAATTTTTTAACCATTTTAAACTGTTGCCTCTTATGCCGTTCCTTTCTAGAATATTTAATAAATTGTTATGTGATAACGTATCGAATGCCTTCCTAAAATCAATAAATAATGTTAAGCAGTGCATGTGCTCACTTAAGCATTGGAAAAGTTTCCCAACAGTTTATTTATATTTTTTCTTTTTATAAAGCCATATTGGTTTGTGTTAATAATGTTGTACTTTCTCAAAAACTCAGTAAGCCTTCTAACTACGATTTCTTCTAGCACTTTCTCAATGACGGGTAAAATAGCTATAGGTCTATAGTTATTGCAATCGGTTTTTGTACCACTTTTGAAAATTGGTCGTATTAGAGACGTTTTTAGTAGGTTTGGTATCGAAGCACTATAATACCTGAGTTAATGAAGGCAGTTATTTTTGGTGTTACAACGCTGGCATTATATTTTAAGTCTTTTGGCCTGATTCTATCTGATCCTACACTTTATTAGCGTTAAAGTTTTTTAGTATAGCATAAATTTCTTCTTCATTAGTTGGAGCTATATATATTAAGTTTCGTATTGTAGGGTTATAATGTCACATTTATGTATTATTTTTTGTACATTATTAGTTTTTGGCAAAATTGTTTGAAATGTTTTCGTTTTTCAAGTTTTTAATAATTGTTTTATTTACATTGCTCGTTTTTTTTACCTGTGATTTCATTTATAAGTTACCACGTTACTCTCACATTATTTCTATTCTCTATAAATTTGTTTTTGTAATAATTTTTTTTTGCATAGAAAATTTTTTTATTTTAAATTTTTCTAAATTTTTTATACTCATATTCGTATTCTTTATTTTTCCGTTTATTAAGCCATTTGCTATAAAGTTTATACCGAATTTGCCACCATTTCACTAAATCTTCACTCATCCAAGGATTTGTTATTCTAGGTTTGCGATTGTTGATATCAGTTTTAGTAGAGTCTCCATAGATATTATTAAAAGTATTACATATTTCGTTAATTAGTTGATTTGCAATTAGGTTCTAATTTACTAACTCATTCCAATTTAATTTTTTAATTTTAGAATTAACTTTGGCTCCATCTATTTGGGCACCTTAAAAATCTGTGTTTTCTCTACCCTGGTTTTCTTGTTCGTTTTCTTCGTTAATACAACAGAAGAGCGAATAGTGGTCAGAGATTGTAGTTCTCACTACTGCAGCATGAGTTTGTGTGGATGTTTTCTTATTTCTAACATGCAGATGATCAATACAAGTGCTAGTGTTTTTATTAAAGGTTCTCTTGTGCTCTCATACAGAATGTATTGCAGTCCATTAGACGATATCATTTCTACGTACCTTGTTATTATGATATTTTGTTTTGTTAGATCAATATTCTTGTCCCCAATAACAATAACATCATGCTTACTTTTAATATTGTTGAATGTTTTATCGAGTTCTATTATGAACGCATTTACGTTGCTGCTTGGTGGACGATATATTGTTAAAATTGTAGGGTTTTGTTGTTTCCACTTACTTCAATAAGTACGCCTTGAAAATAAATTGTGTTTAATGAAATGTTTGAGTGTATAATATGCTCTCTAATATAGACAGCTATGCCACCCCCTTGCCTTCTCTGTTTAGAAAACAAGAGTTAAAGCCTTTAATATTAAAAAGATGATTTTCTACGTTTGTGATGTTGGTTTCTACAAGTAGTATAAAGTTAACTTTTTTATTATGTTATGCAAACTCACTGGGAACGGTGTAAAATTTAATCGGAGTGAAAGAATGGTCATGTAAATGTTTGAACTGGGATAACTTAAGAAGTCTTTATTAATTTGATCAAAATTATCTATAATTTGTGGTTGGTTGTAATTCATTTTTATTTAAGATTTTACAAATTTTTGATAGGAGAATTTCGTTATTGGTAATATTTATTATTTAAATTGTAGAAGTTATTAACTCAATATCAGCAGCATTGTGAACGATGATTGGGTTTGAGATTTCATTTTTTTTTGGCACGTATAATTCCATGTCGCACCAACATAAATTTCCAATTGGCCCTTTTTTAACTAACCAAAGCAATTTGTGGTTGTGTACCGTAAGTTGGTCATTAATGTAGATGTAGTTGATTTTCTTATTGTTGTGGTTACTATCATCAATGTTGTTACTATTATTGTTGTTGTTGTTTTTGTTACCATCGTCATTGTTTCCCACCAAACCAAACGTTCCGATTTCGTAAAGAATACGTAACGACTGTCGGCAAAATCTTCCGATTTCGGAATCGAAATATTATCGATATCGTAACGATTTTCATATGGAAGGGTTGACATGACTTCGCAACGATATGTAGGTACGATTCCGTTTCGACATTTTTTAACGATTTCGTTAAAACAAAAACTTCCGATTTCGCAACCGAAATATTAGCGACTTCGTAACTATATTTAGGTACAAAATCGCAACGACATGGATGTACGATTTAGTTTAGACTTTCTTAACGATTGCGTAAAGAACTTTCTTCAACTTTTTAAAAAAAATTATTTTCATTCATTTTATTAATTCATTTAAAAAATAACATAGTATAATAATATAAAAAAAATAATACAAGATAATATAATTTAACTTAACTTTCGTTAAGTCGCTTTTCTTTTTAATGATTTTTGTTGTCGGTCCTTTGCGCTATTAAAATATTACTTTATGTTGTCCACTATTTTTTCGTAGTTTGATGCACGAATCTGAAAAATTTTGAAAAATTTAGTATTTGCTATTTACTTCTATTGTGTGGTTACAACGTACCTTTACGAATAGTAATAAATTTAATATCCTTCACGGCAATGTTTTTGTTGACGCTTGTCCATGAAAATTTAGATGCAAAAACTGTCATTGCCGAATATTCCTTTTAAATTTCCAAAGTAAATTTCTTTACGTCGTCCTTCGTCTGCTTACTAAACCTTGTGATCTATTCAAAAGAAATAAGAAAATAAAATTAATATAAGGTAATTTTTGTCTACAGCAAAAAGAAGATGAACTTACTAATTCTAATGCCATATCGTCGTCGTCCACTAAACTTTTTTCAAAGGCCAACAAATCTTCTGTATTTTCAAATGGAAATTTGGGTAGTTTCTTAAACATATTATTTTGAGCCTTCAATGTCTTTAAGCTGTGTTCCATTGTCCGTTTTAGAGCATTAACTCTTCTGTAAAATGCTGATACATTTTGAGGTTGTCTTCGCGAAGTTTGATTGGTATTTTGTTTGTTCTGATCTATTAATAATTTATTTTGGACCACCACTTGTTGTAACAAATCTTGTATTCCTCTTTGAGAGCTACAAGTTAACACAACTTTCAGAATAAATAAAAAGTTTTGTTACTTACCTGGTACCTGTTGTTCAATACATTGTTTGCTGTAAGAGAATATAATGATTAGTTAATATTATAATTGATATTCAAGGCAATACTTTACTGTAATTAATTTGATTCGAATTGTCCATCTTACAGCAATGGGATAAATGTGTGCTCGGAAACAGATTCTAAATGAAAATGCAAGTATTTACAATCAATGTTTGTAAATTTGAATTTAATTTCACTATCCGAAAGCAGCAAACATTTGGTGTTCAATATCTACGAAATAAAGTTATCGTTTTCAAGGCTTTGAACTTCTTTAGCAATAACATTAATTTCTTCACCTTCTAAAACAATTTTCGTAATGAAATATATTTTGTTGTTGACACAGCAACAATTATCTGGGTACGAACTGATAGTTTAAAGCTTTCGCAAATTACGGTTTTCAAATTGTTTCCATTAAAGCGTTCTTTTAAAAGTGGATATTTTTTGCCAACAGTTCTTTTTTTAATCATTGAACTTTTTTCAATTACTCTATTTGTTATTTGCGATAGAACGCAAGATCCTTTCTTCGCAAATTTTTTAATATTATAAATATAATTGTCATACTTGAATGCGCTAAAGTTGTTTAATATGTTTCTTTAAAACAATCTAAACACTTTTCACTGTTTTGTACTTACATATAACTCAGAATTTTATATTTTTTCAAAAAGATTTATTTCGGTAAGCTTTAATTATAATTTATAAATAAATATAAAAAGGAACTAACTGAGAAAATTTTCCAACGCTTTATATCAATTCAGACAATCTACCGACATATCTTAACGAATTCGTTAAGATAAGGCTAAGTTCAGACAAACTACCGAAATGTCTTAACGAATTCGTTACGAGATGTCGGTAGTTTAGAAAAAGTCGGAACATTTGGTTTGGTGGGTTATTATTATTGATTTTACACTATGTTGACTAATTTTACTTAGTAGCTCTCTTTTTTTATTCAAAGAGGTATATTCAACAATTACTTTCTCTGTTTTTTAAGTTGTACGAGTTGCTTATATCGGTTTCGTTAATTTCTACATTGACCGAAGCTGCAATTATTTTCGCAGCATCATTAGGACTTATGTTTTGGCTTGTAATATTCTTAATTTAAATGTTTTTGTTTATGAGTTGTTGTTCTAAGCTGTTGATTCGATTATTCATTTCTCGTATTTGTTTTCCTTCTCATCATTTCTTTCACGAAGTTCACTGAGCTGAGTAGATAGGCTTTCAAGGGTGTTTGTAATTGTATCAAGGGCCGTTTGAATATTTGTGTTTAAGTTGAGTATTGTTCGGGTTCATGTAAATTGCTAGTTGCTACGTAGTAGTTTTTATGCCAGTAACATCAGTTTTCATAGACGTTACATCAGTTTTTAGTGCATGAATATGTGATTTTCATACTTGTACACTGTTATTGACATCAGTAAGCGACAAATCGCCTTTGAAATGCTTAGGATCATCATTATCATCATTATCTTCTTCACGTTGTTGCTTCCGTTGGTTGATTTGTTGAGGATTATTGCATATAATAACATGATATGCATTGTTGCTGTTTGTCGATGCCTTTCGGGGTTTACATTTTTCGCACTCTTCTCTTCGTTCAGCATGCATATTCGTGTACATTTTCTCCAATAAGGAATAACAGGGGCAGAGGTGATATTGCCATTTGCAACTATAACAAGTAACGAATTTTGTTGAAAATTCTTTGTTGCACTGATCACAGACACTCATTTTTCTTATTTGTTTTAAGTTTGTTCCTTTAAAGTTATTTGTGTTTAAGTTTTTTAAATATAAATTTAGGTTTTGATTAAAATAAAAAAATATAAAAAACACGTTTATTAGTGGTACGATTTTATTTAATTTTCCACTAAATTGTAGGAAATTTTTTGCGCATTTATTTGATTATTTTTCTATATTTTGATGTGTAACTATCTACATATATGTACGTGCAGGGAGGTAAATTTCTGTTTCACAATACAACCACAAAAACAGCGTAACAAGTGAGTTTACATGTTACGCTGTGAGCCCTAAGACAAATCGGTGCGACTTGTGATTGAATTGCTGAAAAAATTATGACATAAAATTGTTTCAGCTAATTCAACAACCCTTTACTGTAAATTGTTAAAAATTTCACAATATAAACGTATAACATATACATAACTCAACAACCCCACAAATTTGCTATAAGTGATACATACATGACGCTTTCTGTTTGATTTTAAAAAAGTGACAAAAAAAAAAATCTTTAACTACTAGATGTTTACACATCTCCCTTTTGATCGGACTCGCATGATTTTCTTTGTAATACTTTAATTTTCGCTTTTATTGAAGCACAATTCAAAAACACGACCGTTCGCAATGATCTAGGCAAATGAATTTAGATTTTTCATTTTTCATTTCCCATTTTCCATTTTTCGTTTTTTAATTTTTCACTTTTCATTTTCCACTCTCCATTTTTAATTTTTCATTTTCCATTTTTCATATTCCATTTTTCATTTTCCACTTTCCATTTTTCAATTTTCATTTTCCGTTTTCCATTTTCTCATTTTTCATTTTTCAATTTTCATTTTTCATTTTCCATATTTCATTTTGCATTTTTAATTTTTTATTTTCCATATTCCATTTTTCATTTTGTATATTCCATTTTTCATTTTTAATTTTTCATTTTCCATTTTCCATTTTTAATTTTTAATTTTTATTTTTAATTTTTAATTTTTAATTTTTAATTTTTAATTTTTAATTTTTAATTTTTAATTTTTAATTTTTAATTTTTAATTTTTAATTTTTAATTTTTAATTTTTAATTTTTAATTTTTAATTTTTAATTTTTAATTTTTAATTTTTAATTTTTAATTTTTAATTTTTAATTTTTTAATTTTTAATTTTTAATTTTTTAATTTTTAATTTTTATTTTTAATTTTTAATTTTTAATTTTTAATTTTTAATTTTTAATTTTTAATTTTTAATTTTTAATTTTTAATTTTTAATTTTTAATTTTTAATTTTTAATTTTTAATTTTTAATTTTTAATTTTTATTTTTTAATTTTTAATTTTTAATTTTTAATTTTTAATTTTTAATTTTTAATTTTTAATTTTTAATTTTTAATTTTTAATTTTTAATTTTTAATTTTTAATTTTTAATTTTTAATTTTTAATTTTTAATTTTTAATTTTTAATTTTTAATTTTTAATTTTTAATTTTTAATTTTTAATTTTTAATTTTTAATTTTTAATTTTTAATTTTTAATTTTTAATTTTTAATTTTTAATTTTTAATTTTTAATTTTTAATTTTTAATTTTTAATTTTTAATTTTTAATTTTTAATTTTTAATTTTTAATTTTTAATTTTTAATTTTTAATTTTTAATTTTTAATTTTTAATTTTTAATTTTTAATTTTTAATTTTTAATTTTTAATTTTTATTTTTTAATTTTTAATTTTTAATTTTTAATTTTTAATTTTTAATTTTTAATTTTTAATTTTTAATTTTTAATTTTTAATTTTTAATTTTTAATTTTTAATTTTTAATTTTTAATTTTTAATTTTTAATTTTTAATTTTTAATTTTTAATTTTTAATTTTTAATTTTTAATTTTAAATTTTTAATTTTTAATTTTTAATTTTTAAATTTTAGTATTTAATTTTTAATTTTAAATTTTTAATTTTTAATATTTAATATTTAATTTTTAATTTTAAATTTTTAATTTTTAATTTTAAGTATTTAATTTTTAATTTTTAATTTTTACATATGTAAATTTTAGCGTCAAACATATTACTCTACCCCATGTAAAAGTACCTATTTTATTTAATGTAAAATTCGACTTACTATGGAGAAAATATAAAAAATTGTGTTGTATCTTCTAACACAATTCCAAGTTTGAGCGTATTTCGTAACTTCCCATGTAGAGTCTTCCTTTGTCAAAAGCTTATGGTCAATCTTAATATAGCCATAAACTTAGACATGATTATATCTAAAGTTAATAGTTATTTATGTAAATAAGAAATTCGTCGTTGCGAGAAAATTAACTTACACCATCCATTTGTTAAAGATAAAAACTTGGATTTGAACGAAAGTATATTTTTGGAACGACTTAAAGTTAAATAAATTCGAAGCCGCTAAAATATTTTGTGTAGAAACTCCTTAAAAAAACACACAAACATTTTGCTGCTATCTTTTGAATGCAAAACATTAATATAAACTCGTACTATAAAACTAATTTTTAGCTTAAAGTGTTTAATTTTTAATTTTTTATTTTTAATTTTTAATTTTTAATTTTTAATTTTTAATTCTTAATTTTTAATTTTTAATTTTTAATTTTTAATTTTTAATTTTTAATTTTTAATTTTAATTTTTAATTTTTAATTTTTATTTTAAATTTTTAGTTTTTAATTTTTAATTTTTAATTTTTAATTTTTAATTTTTAATTTTTAATTTTTAATTTTTAATATAATATTAATACTTAAAATTAATATTTAATTTTTAATTTTTAATTTTTAATTTTTAATTTTTAATTTTTAATTTTTAATTTTTAATTTTTAATTTTTAATTTTTAATTTTTAATTTTTAATTTTTAATTTTTAATTTTTAATTTTTAATTTTTAATTTTTAATTTTTAATTTTTAATTTTTAATTTTTAATTTTTAATTTTTAATTTTTAATTTTTAATTTTTAATTTTTAATTTTTAATTTTTAATTTTTAATTTTTAATTTTTAATTTTTAATTTTTAATTTTTAATTTTTAATTTTTAATTTTTAATTTTTAATTTTTAATTTTTAATTTTTAATTTTTAATTTTTAATTTTTAATTTTTAATTTTTAATTTTTAATTTTTAATTTTTAATTTTTAATTTTTAATTATTAATTTTTAATTTTTAATTTTTAATTTTTAATTTTTAATTTTTAATTTTTAATTTTTAATTTTTAATTTTTAATTTTTAATTTTTAATTTTTAATTTTTAATTTTTAATTTTTAATTTTTAATTTTTAATTTTTAATTTTTAATTTTTAATTTTTAATTTTTAATTTTTAATTTTTAATTTTTAATTTTTAATTTTTAATTTTTAATTTTTAATTTTTAATTTTTAATTTTTAATTTTTAATTTTTAATTTTTAATTTTTAATTTTTAATTTTTAATTTTTAATTTTTAATTTTTAATTTTTAATTTTTAATTTTTAATTTTTAATTTTTAATTTTTAATTTTTAATTTTTAATTTTTAATTTTTAATTTTTAATTTTTAATTTTTAATTTTTAATTTTTAATTTTTAATTTTTAATTTTTAATTTTTAATTTTTAATTTTTAATTTTTAATTTTTAATTTTTAATTTTTAATTTTTAATTTTTAATATTTAATTTTTAATTTTTAATTTTTAATTTTTAATTTTTAAATTTTAGTTTTTAATTTTTAATTTTAAATTTTTAATTTTTAATTTTTAATTTTTAATATTTAATATTTAATTTTTAATTTTAAATTTTTAATTTTTAATTTTAAGTATTTAATTTTTAATTTTTAATTTTTACATACATATGTAAATTTTAGCGTCAAACATATTACTCTACCCCATGTAAAAGTACCTATTTTATTTAATGTAAAATTCGACTTACTATGGAGAAAATATAAAAAATTGTGTTGGATCTTCTAACACAATTCCAAGTTTGAGCGTATTTCGTAACTTCCCATGTAGAGTCTTCCTTTGTCAAAAGCTTATGGTCAATCTTAATATAGCCATAAGCTTAGACATGATTATATCTAAAGTTAATAGTTATTTATGTAAATAAAAAATTCGTCGTTGCGAGAAAATTAACTTACACCATCCATTTGTTAAAGATAAAAACTTGGACTTGAACGAAAGTATATTTTTGGAACGACAATCCGTTTAACGTAAAACCTACTGACGACTTAAAGTTAAATAAATTCGAAGCCGCTAAAATATTTTGTGTAGAAACTCCTTAAAAAAACACACAAACATTTTGCTGCTATCTTTTGAATGCAAAACATTAATATAAACTCGTACTATAAAACTAATTTTTAGCTTAAAGTGTTTAACTTTCTCCTTGTTTTTGTTGCACACATACAATTAAGAGTCAACTTTTAGCAGCATTTAAAATACTTTTCACATTCAAAATTATAAGAAAGTTTTAAATCCCTTAGGGGATTTCGTGTGTAATCTCTAAGTACATATGAAACAAGTCAAGTAAAGGATTGTGTTGTGTTAAGGAGTCACATACTAATACTTAATGACAGTTATAATAACAATGAATAAAGTAATCGTATTTGAATGTAAATAAATTTAAAAGTTGAACAATTTATCTTGTTTGCTTACATTAAAATCAGAAATGAAAAAATTAAATTTTTCCATTGGTATTGGCACTTGACAAAAAAGATTTAGAAATGTTTAACTAATTAATTTTTTTTTTAATGCGATGTAATGTGATTACTTGGGATGCAAATGTTTAGCTCAAATATCAACAAGAAAATTATAGTCGGTCTACCATGCCGTTAGAGATCCTATCTCTTTGGTCCAAGTGAATAAATATAGAAAATAAGTATAAACAAAATTAACAAAATTTGAGTCGCGTTGTTATTAATTTTTTTGGCTTCGGATATGAAAATATCATAACGGATGCTATATTTTGTATGGGGACTAGGTCAAAACATGGACCGATGCCAACCATATTTTTTGTAAAAACATATACAAACCAAATTTGAGAAAAATTTATGTAAAATTTTTGTTTGTTGATAGATTTAAGTGAAAATCGGTAATAGGGTATATAACGGAAAATGCAAATTAATTAAGTCACTAAAAAATTATTTAAAAAATTAAATTTTTTTCACTTTAATAAAACACTAAATGTTTATACTTTAAATCCAAACGTGATCTAACTGTCCTTTATTCTATGTTTTATCTTTTATATATTTTATAAAAGGATTAACTTAAAATAATTTGTGAGCTTACTAAAAATATAGAGTACAGTAAGCTTAAAGTATTAACGAGCTTAAAGTATTTTGTGAGAATAATTAAAGATAGACCAGATTTGAAAATAAAGAGTAAGCTTAAATATTAAGAGAAATAATTTTATAAAAATTAACAGTAATAATTATTGTGGGAATAAATTTTATTGAGAATTTTATTTACTTTAGTAAAAGTGTTGACGTCAGCATTGACTATTTAGCGTGTGCAACGTGTAAAATTGGTTGCGCGTGTGACTAAAGAATTTTTTATATTAAGGGATGGTATGCCATATCTTAACTTGCACATACACAAAATTTATTAATAATAATTTATTATGTTTATTGTTTCTTACCGCGTTTTACTTTTAGTTTCACTGACAATATGACAATACTCAAAAATAATACCACTTCATATTAAGATTTGAGTGGTTATTGCGGTTTGATCTCATTTTTAGAACTAAACATCCTGGCCACCTTGCGGGGAGGCCCCGAATTAAGACATGCTTTATTCCTGGCTAGCATTGTGGAAAATTCCTCAAACGTAAAGTTTTGAACATGTTTTATATTTTGGGACTTAAAATTTTTTACTCCAGCCTCCCAAACGGCTCCCATATGGGGTGCTCCAGAATGGATAAAGTACAAGTCCACAGCTTGAAAGACATGTGGTAATGGAAGCTTTTGTTTTACGAGAGGAAATGTGACTTGTCTTTGTTCAGAATATTAGAAGCGCCTACGAATGCTGTACCATCATCTGAGAAAACAGCACCTGGGGTATGACGGGCAATTGCTGCTAAAAATGTTTCGTGGATACTTCACTCGTAGTTTCAAGGTGTATAGCCTTTGTGGCAAGACAGATGAAAACCAAGACGTATTTCTCGGTAGCTTTGCAGCCACGACCTGCAAATATTTTATATAAAAGGGTACAGGGAAATCCAGCCCAGTATTGGTAGATGGACGCAAAAGGATAGTTCTCTAAATTGGGAGTGCTGCCATCAATTGTTGAGATCTCTTACACTTTTATAAAGCGCAGTCTTTAGAATTAAAAATAACAGTCTTTATTGTATGAGGCGCACGAGGAGCGTGTTTTAACCATTAATAAGAAGTTATACAAGAGTTAAAAGTATAAACGGGTGAATCGTCCTAATTATGGCAGTATTTTCGGATATATATATATATGAAATCACTTGCATAGCCCTAGAAAGTTCAGAAAATCGAATAAGAATATCTGATTCAGGTAATTTGACGGGTCTAATCTCTTCATAGGTATCTGATGATTTTATGGGCCAATTAGAATATGGGTTATCTTATGCCTGAAATGATGCCATCTTTCATTTCCGACCTTATCCACAATTCATGAAATCCTATTTGCTACGAAAGTAATCCAATGTGAGGGATTTTTTTACAGCCAAGAAAGGACGATCAGGGAATCTGTCCGAAGGTGAATTTCATATTATTCCAGCTTTATTTGATAGCAAAAGGACTGGATAATTTGTGGCAATTATTTGGCACAACATAACTTTTTCCACGGGAATGTGATAAACTTAACCGGAGCTACTTTGGTTTTTTTCAAAAGTAACAGGGTGGAAATTTGTCCATGGAGATTTGCTGTTCGTAAGTAGACTGTTGCTTCATAAGCCCTTTCAGAGGCGTCACTAAAGCCGTGTATTTCAGTTGAGTAGAAGGGGTTGTAGTCGATATAACAGGGTATTTTCACTTTTGTAAATTTGGGCAATAAGAAAAAATAGCACTTTTTAAGGGTTTCTTCTTTAAGATGGGCATCCCAGTCGGTTTTGTCTACCCATACTTGTTGCATGATCACATTTGTAACTGCAATCTTTGGGGCTAACCATCCAACTGGATCACACCATCTGGCAATCTCAGATATGGGGTTTAAATAAAAATAATACAGGCCCGCATTCCATTGAAATCCTAAAGTTTTTGTTGTGGTAATATTTAATAGTTTAATGCCGCTTTTCTCAATGTATCGTCAAACTGCCTGTTACTTAACAAGGACATAAATTTATTCAGCCGATAAACTGCCAGTTAACAATTCTGGTTTTCCCAATGTACCGACGAAAACATTATTTTCAGTTGGCAATGCCTCTCAAAATACGTATGAAAGTTGGAAGAATTATTTTCAGTTGGCAATGCCTCTCAAAATTGATATGAAAGTTGGGAGAATAATTTATCTGTACGATAAATATATAATTGGCAGATGAGTGCCGGTTAGCTTTGCAACAAAATAGAAGTAAACCAGACATTGAGAAAACCAAATTTCTTAAATCGGCAGTTTCTCGTTGGGATAAAAGATAATCGCCTATTGAGAAAACGGGCATAAGAGTATTAGAATTCAAAGGCTTGGGTTCAATATCTTCTAGAAGACGTCCATCGTTCGAAATCCATTTACGAAGAGTGGATCCTGAAGACTTTAGAACATGGATGAGATCATTATGAGCTTTGATCACAAAGGATAAATCATGGAACCTGCTGCAGCATCGTCAATGTGTACGTATACATACAATTTTTGAGAACATTGTATGCTTCGGGGCAATGGAGTTCGCACTGTTTAGCCAACTCTAATAATGCCCTTGTAACTAAATAAGGAGAGCAGTTTACACAAAAGGTTATAGTGTCCAATTCGAAGTCTTGGTGTTCTTCATTCGGTGGTTCTCTGAAAATAATCCGTTAGAAAGCAGTTTACAAGTTTACAAATATTTGCCCATACAACTTTTCGTTATCGGGATTAAAGAAAAACCGAAATAGCTGCCATCGTGTAATAAGTACCGATAAGTCTGACACAATTTGATGTTACACTAGAACCATTGAAGACAACGCGAAGTTTAGTTGTTATACTTTCCCGTTTAAGAACCGAGTGATGGGGCAAATAGACGGTGTTGGGGTTGTCAGAGACATCAGGGCAAACTCTTGTCATGTGATTGAGGTGCAAATATTCTTCGATTATTTGATTATATTTGGATTTATATTGGGAGTTGATGAACAATCGGTTTTCGTTTCTCAGGAATTGGGATAAAGCTATATAACGTGAATCGCCAAGGGACACCGTGACAGGGAAATCAGGCTTAAAGGGTAAAGAAACAACGAAGCAACCGCTTGTACTTCTAAAAGTGGTGGCTTGGTAATGCTTTTCACAATAAATATCTTGTTCTGATAGAGGGGATAGTTTAGGAACTTCTTAAATTTGGGGAAAGACAACACAGAGTTATGCGAAGTAGGGATTTGTAACTTTCCTGTAATGGTCCACCCAAATATTGTTCTTTGAGATAAGATAGAGTGATCTGGATCCTATCGAAATCCATCATGGCTAATCTTAGGATAAACATCACCACCCAGTAGTAAATCGATGTGAGAAGTTTTTTGAGAGAAACTGTTTACAAAAAGGACGTCTGAAGATTCGATATGTAATATGGCAATTCTCCAGGCAATTTATTGACAACATATGTATCTGCTTTCACCTCAAACTGCTTTTCAATAGGAGAACTATTAACAATTGGACAGCCATGATTAGCTGTAGTGATTATAGAACCACTTAGCCCCATAACGTCAACATGGGCAGAGGCTGCGTCAATCAGTTAATGGGTTCAACTTCACGATCATTATTTGATTGATGAGGGCGATGTTTTGAACACGATCATTATTTCACTGATGAGGGGGCGAGTCGATCATGCTTTCCTGGGGGGAAATTTGACCGGGTTTCGGCAGCAAGTTCAGAGCGGTGAAGAAAAGTGTAGTGCTTTATTGACCAAACATATTGGCTCTTGCAATTTTTAAGACCATGTGAGGTTGCCAAGCAGTTAATACAAAGTTTATCTTTCTTAACGATATCCAATTTCTCATCAACTGACATTTGGAGAAAAGAAAGGCACAATCTAATAGGGTGTGTTTCTTCGCAAAAAATAAATTTTTTAGAACGATATTATTTGGCCAAAAAAATTAATTATATCAGTACTGTCAAAGTATAAGTAGATAGTATTTTTTTTTTATTATTTAACGGTTTTCCTTGTCATATTTTCTTGACTTCTCTTTGTTGTAGGTATTTTTGATCAACGAAAGATAACCCGTAGTTCCCTTATGAAGTCTTCATGTGTAAGTCCCTTCTTCTTTGTAGATTCTATATAAAATATATTTTTATAAAATATATTCACGTCTTGAAAAATATTTACCATATAAAGCCTTGAGTAAATTTCCGTATTTCTTAAATGACCTTTTATCTTTGCTTTGCCAACGTCGCTCATCAAGTCGCTAACGGTCGCTCATCGCTCATCTTGACGTCAACAGACTCATACACGACAAAACTTAATTTTGTCGCGTAATTTGTCGTCAATAGAATTCGATACACGACCGTATAAGTTATTTATTATCCAGCTGGTCGTTAACTAAACTTTTTATTAAATATCTGCACGAACAACTCATAGACATTGTCGCTTAACTTGTCCTTAACAAAGTTCGACGGATGACACACACAAGACGTTGTCGCTCCTATTGTCTTCAACGGACCTTGATACACGACAATATAGATATTTGTCGCTGAATTTGTCGTCAGCGGGATGTGATACACGACCATCTCTAAATTTTTGTATGTATGAAATGTAGATATTTCAAAATATCCCGAAAAAATGAAATATCTAAACCAAATTATTACAACAGCTTCTGAACTCTATACTTGATGTATATAGCTACTGTATAATATACATACATAATATCTGCTTAAATTAACATACATATGCTGGTAAGAGAAGTGAAGTAATTCTATCATGGTTGAGATTTTTGAAGTTGTATTTTTAAATGAAAATTTAAAAAAAATATATTGTTCATGCGGTCTGGTTTTGCGGTTTTGCCAATCTAATACTCTTCATAAATGACGACTGACTTAAGAAAGCCACAACATTTTGCTTATATTTCGTTGATTACTTTAGATATCGTAGAAAGGGGTTACTAATTAATAATTAATTATGTAACCACACCGGCAGCAGCAGTAGTAAAAACGTGTATCGCTTTCAAAGTACGTACGTACCACCATCCTACATTCACACATAATTTCTTGAAAAAATATACTCCAATTTATCTTTAATTTATATTAATGTTTTATTAACATTTTCAAAAGTTGATCAATGGAAAAAGTTATTCGTTGTGAATACTTTTAAAATGCTTTTACTGGATTATTATTATTTTTTTTATACCCTCCACCCCAGTATGCAGGGTATATATAAGTTTGTCATTCCGTTTGTAATTATTCCAAAAAAAAATTCTGGACCCCAAAAAGTATATTTGTGATCCTTATAACAAGCGGAGTTGGTATAACGATGTCCGTCTGTACGTTTGTCCGTCTGTCCGTCTGTAGAAATCACGATGACAACTTCAATCGGGGAGCTTGGGTGCTGGTTGGCATAAAAAATGCTTCAATAACATTCTGAGAAGTTTGCTATTTAAAATCCCTTAAATCGGTTGATTAGGGCCCGAGATTTGAATGAAGAACTAAAAAAAGTCTTGAAAAAATATGATTTTTTATGTTGCTCTTGTCACGATCACGCCCTCAATAGGTCGGCTAGGGTGATCATTTTTAGTGAGGGTGATTCAACAAGATCATGGGAAGATTTCTATTTCAAAAATCGTTAAAATCGGTTTAACAGGTCCAGGGAAATCTCTGAAAAAGTAAAAAAAAAAAATTAAAAATATGATGCTTCTATATTGCTCTTGTTGTTATTCTAAATATTGTATTGTTGTCATAGCTGAACTTGTTTTTGTGGTCGCTGTGATAATAATATAATAAAAACTAACCCTTTGCACATTTTTTTTATCAACTCTGGTAGAAAAATTTCAAAGTTTCCATTGTTTTGGCATCACAAAAAAAATTTGTTAGGTAATTTTTTCCATCGCCACGAGCCCGGTTGCAAAGGTTCAGATTAATTGGGTCAAGGGAAAGTGTTTAAAAATCGATCCAAAATTTTGCCGACAAGCAGAGAAGCAGACACTACGGGTTACTATAAAGGGAGTAAAAATTCAACAACATCTATAGCAAATAATGCTAAACTACCTAGTTGTTAATAAAAAACTAATATAAATTTACAAAAAAAAAAATATGTATTAATTTATTTAAAGAAAAATACAAGAATAACTTTTGATATTGTATTTTTGGTGTGTAATATTTACATATACATCCATACATATATTAAATAAAAATCCTCTGAGATATATCTACGCTGATCCCTGACTCACTGACTGACTGATTCTGTAACGCTGCAATAATACACACACATAGCACTCCCTACAAAGCTATGCGAAATACATACACAAAATTTAATCTTTCTCATTTTATACACACCCACACACAATTTTCTCTCTTCTTTGTTACCGACCAGTGCTGCTAATAAAGTCTTCTGAAAATCGACAATTTTGGAAACTAAATCGCCAAAATCGTCATTCTTAAAACAAGAAATTTTCAAGAAAGTTTTACCGCTTATAAAACTCGAATAAATATTACAAAAGGAAATAATATAATTTATTTATATCATTCACATCACGAATATTATTACAGCATTGTTTATTTCTATATATAAAAATGTATTAGTGATGAAATTTAACTCAGCAATTAACTAAATAATTTTATTGATATGAATCTACATATAATATAGGTTTAAAGTATCGCCGTAATTAAAACTTAAATCTTAAATAGAGATGCTATTCAAGGTATTTCCGTTTTGAAGCGACTTGACCCAGAAATTAATCTAAACATATTTTGTAATTTCCATTTACATACACTGAACAAAAACTATCAATTTTCGATAACCAAACCATTGTTAACCCTTGAAATCTTAATTTCTATACTACTGCCCGTTTGGCTTCTAGAGGCAAAAAAGGTTAAAAAGACATGGTTGCAGAAATTGTATGGCGTGCATCCCTTACATGTTTTGACTGACAGTAGTTTGAAAATTGCATTTTAAGTCGGTTGTCTACCTGTGAGCCTCTGCCAAAGTCTACTCCCAATGTTCTATTACAGACACAGGATCCACAAAAAACTACTCATTGAAATTCGCAGGTATGCACCTCACTTAAAAATTACTTTGGAGTACAAATGGTCAAGAACAATATTGACTTATGGTCCCTCCAGGTAGGCACAAATCTTATTTAGACACGAGCATAATATCAAAATTGCATAATTCAGGCTAAATCCATATGTATGCAGGGAACAGGTAAATTTTTAGGCATGGTAGCATAAGCCTATATATTGCAAAATAAGCATAATGCCTGGATTAGTCTACGACTGAAAGTTGGCGCAACAAGTACTGAAACCATGGCGTTAAACAATTTAAAATTATTTGAACTGTTTAGAAGGTCAACCACACCAAAGTTTTTCACGGAAGCTGCTTTAGAAGAACTTGATAGCTTATACGGAAATATTGAGAGAAGCGAAATTATAAAAAATAATTTTTATCTGATATATGCAAATATCAAGGCAAAATGGGTGAAATTTAATCGAACCATTCAGAACTTCAGCTCCAAATACGAGGACTGGCTTAATGAAGACACCTGGATATATTGGCAGTAGATAAACCCACCACATCAACCAGAGGAGCAAAAGGAAGGCAAAAAAAAAAAAGTATTGAGGAGTGTTCAATTTTCACAAGAAAGAGGAAACTTGCCGATGGCACCAATGACTTGACCACGAAGCATTTATCGGACGCGCTGTCTATTAAATATACAAAGGATAGTGAAAGAGTTAGGTCACTGCGACTAAAAAGTATTAAGGAAAGCATTCCCACGCCCACAAACGCACACATTAAAAAGTATGGTTCCGAAAAAGCCTTGGCCTTGTTTATGGACTTACAACTTTCCAAATAAAAATACGAGATACTACGGGCATCCTTGATGCGACACGGGGCTGACGTTTTACCAGGATACAAGCATATTACGCAAGCCAAAATAAATTCACGACCACTGCATACGGAGTTTACGGAAGTCTCTGTGAAAGCCAATCTGCAGGATCTCATGGGCCATACAGCAAAACGGTTGTTGGAGAGTCTTCCTGAAAATGAAGTGAAAATTCTTCCTGAGAAACTGACATTGATCAGCAAATGGGGCTGCGATGGATCATCCGGACAAAGCGTTTATAAGCAAAGGATATCTTCAGATAACGCTACAATATCGGACGGAAATATGTTTATGGCATCTGTTGTTCCTTTACGGCTAAAATCTGATGTTTCCCTACACTGGAAAAATCCACGTCCGTCATCAGTGCATTAATGCCTACCAATAATGTTGCAGTTTGCAAGGGAATCGGCAGAACTCATAAGGACCACGGTGAAGGACATTGAAGAACAAATAAGCAAGATTAAGCCTACAAAGCTGCAAATTGGAGAAGGAAAATATATTGAATGCAATTACGAATTCCACCTGACTATGGTTGACGGAAAAGTCGTAAACGAACTGACAGGAACAACCTCAACATTGTCATGCCCGATTTGCAAAAAGAGTCAGAAGAACTTTGGTAATTTAAACGATTCTACAAACGAGGAGAATTACGAATATGGAATGTCACCATTGCACGCAAGGATAAGGTGTATGGAGTTCTTGCTAAAACTGGTGTATACCCTACCACAAGAGGAGGAAAACTTCGATGAAAATACATCAATAAAGGATAAGGAAAAGATCAGAAAGAAGCAAATACAGGATGCTTTTTTTAAACAAGTTGGACTAAAAGTAGACTGTCCCAAGCACGGATACGGTAACTCAAACGATGGAAACACTTCTAGGAGATTTTTTGAAAATGATGAGGCAGTAACTAGAATCACTGGAATTGACAATCAAATCGTGAAAAGATTGGGAACGATCTTGAATGTTTTAAACTGCAAAGAAAATGTCAATTCTACAAAATATGGAGAATATGCAACGAAAACTGCATCTCTCAATGTGGATTTTGTTGTTGTCCAACGTATGATTTCGGTAAAAGCTCTGATTGAAAAGCACTGGAAAAAATAGTGCAATATTAAGTTTAAAATTTAAATTATTCTAACTTTGCATAATTAAATTACATTGTAATTTCAGAAGAGAGGTGGAAAATAATTTTTTTTCACTCATAATATTAATTTTTGCATAATTTGCTTTCAAAAAATTTAGACAAACATAAATTGAGCGCCCCGGTAGGTGAGTAGGTAGCGTGCTCGCCTATCATGCGGCGGTCGTGGGTTCGATTCCCACCAGAGGCTTTCGCTGCAAAAAAAAAAACAAAAAAAATGAACACACTACTCCCTCTTTCCTCCTTCCTATGTCTATATCTTTCCTGCGATCAACACAAAGCACTGCATCTGTAGGGGCATCCCCTGAGTGTTGATTAATAATAAAAAAAAAAAAAATTACGTAAATAGGTATATTAAAGATTTTATTTCAATGGTGCGTGGTAAAGAAGAAGAAAGCATATATTTCAAAAATTCAATATTTTCGTTGAAGTCGTGCGATACGGTCGTGTTCTAATTGTGCTCTGTTTATTTTGTCAATTTTGTGTTAATAAAAAACTTTTAAAATTTTTAAAAACATTTGATACTATTAAATATATCACAAACAAGCTGTTTAAATTCCGAAGTAAATTATATATGTATAATAAAATCAAAAACAATAATATAAACAAGAAAACATTGTGAAACAAACAAAATACAGAAACAACAACTGTGACACATAATATTTATTCTTTGTCAACTGAACAACAACAAATAACTATTTGCCTGTTTTGTCCATGTATAATACTGGTTTATAATTATCTATTATTGACAGTTTTGAAGCCACTGGTGAAATTTATACAGTATTGTATTTGTCGGAACAAACGTTAAATTTAAATATATATTGAGTGTAAAATCGTATAAATACTTCAAATTCATTAAGAATACCCAAAATACTGGTTGGTTGTGTGTAGCCAGATCGTAGCTTTACTGTAATCGTTACCGTTGCCGTTTTTTGTGTTGTGCTGTTTTTGACCTGTAGAGCTTAATAATGGCATGTTTGAAAAAAGGCTGCTCTTTGGTTGATTATGAAGAAAGAATGCTTACCTGTTGGCTTTGTCATGGTTTATGTCACTTTAAATGTAGTGGCCTGTCTGGTTTGGTTGCTCAGTCAATATCTAAACATAAAAACTTGCACTGGCGCTGTAATGGATGTCAAAAAATTGGTGCTGATTTTTATCGTTTCTTTCAAAGTACGAAAGATAATTTTTTGCAAATTCAACAAAACCTTAATAATTTATCTTGTCAAATAAATGCTTATGGAAAGCTTTTTGATGATTTCAAATCCTTAGAGGGATTTCTGTCACCATCCC
Organism: Cordilura impudica; assembly: GCA_963682025.1. Classification (NCBI taxonomy): domain Eukaryota; kingdom Metazoa; phylum Arthropoda; class Insecta; order Diptera; family Scathophagidae; genus Cordilura; species Cordilura impudica. The sequence goes on from OY821519.1 coordinate 143,948,158, forward strand.
CAACTCGTCGTAAGTCGCCAAGGTTCTTGAATAAAGAAAATTCTAGTCAGAATCCTGGTCCTAATGGAGCACATCAGAATACTACTACTGCTACTGCATCTGCTTTATATTTACCAAATCCTTTTCAAAATATTACAGGTATTGATCCTGCCGTTTCTCATTCAAACAACGTTCAAGTTTTAATTAATAAACCTACTCCAATATTAAATGAAACTGCTGCATTTCCGATTACATCAAATGCTAATAACCATAGTACTCAGCATGCTCTGAACATTATTGCTCCAAATATTTCTTCAATGCCTAGAACTGCTACGGCTAATAATTTACTTTATAATCCTGAGAACGCTGGACGATTGATTAATTTTGATGCTGCATCACCAATTCCATCTGCTTCAACATCTGGTACTTCAAATATAGTGCCTACTACTGGTATTGAATCAATACCCACTCCTAGGTTGCGAACAATTCCTCCGAAGAAAACTATATTTGCTACACGTTTCGCACATGATACGAAAGCTGATGAGATGAAATTTTATGTGATCTCTAAAATTAAAAACTGTATTCCTGAGGATATTAGTGTTTACAAAATGAATTCCAGAAATAGAGCATCATTTAAAATAATTGTTCCTGAATACCTATTTGAACAAATCGTAGATGCCAGTTTTTGGCCTAAAAACGCATTAATACGTGAATTTATATATAGAGAAGAAGATAATGCTCGGCTTCCCAAATCCGCTGATCAAAATCCAAAAAACTAATATACATCTTGTATCAAAACGTTAGAGGTATGAATTCAAAACTTTCGTCAATTTATTGTAATAGCTTTGGCTTCAATAATCATATTATTATATTTACGGAGACCTGGCTCAGTAAAAAAGTTAATAACTCTGAGATTTTTTGCCCTAAATATCAAATTTTCAGAAAAGATAGAGAAAGTTGTGAAAGAATTGAAGCCGATAAAAATAATAATCAGTGTAATAATGTAATAAAAAAGTCTGGTGGCGGCGTATTGGTTGCTATACTAAACGAATTTTCGTCTGAAGAAATTATCTTAAACGATTTTTTACATATTGAGATTATATGTGTTTTAGCTAAAATTAATAACAGGTCCATATACATTATTTGCTCATACATTCCGCCTAACTCTCCGCTTTCTGTTTATGAGGATCATCTGAAAGCTGTTGATTTAATCCAAAATTATATAAAACCATCTGATTTATTAATGTTAATTGGAGATTTTAACATGCCGTCTACATCCTGGAAAGCTGATCCTGATACCAATTATTTAGTTCCATCTCATTATTCCGATTCTTCAGCTGCATTTATTCATGGTTTATTGGAAAATTGTCTTTTCCAAGTCAACTCCGTCACAAATGCATTTGGTAGACTGTTGGACCTTATTTTCGTTAATGAACCGAATGACTTTTCAATATTGCGGCATAGCCCTATTTCTAATCCGGAAGATGTATACCATCCAACACTTGAGATATCTTGCTTTTGTTCCTATCCTCTTCATAAAAAAAAGTTAACTCACAGCGATAAAATCTTTTGCTTTAATAAAACTAATTACCAAGATTTACAACTCTATCTATTCCAAATTGACTGGATAAATGTGTTATCTCGTTGCAATGATAACTTGAACTTGTGTTTGCATACATTTTATCATCACCTCTTTGAATGTTTCTCGGCATCTGTACCTAAAATGTTACCTCCTAAATCGAATGGTCCTCCTTGGAATACAAAACATCTATCTCAACTTAAAAATAAGAAAAACAAAATGTACAAAAATTATAGAAAATATGGAACATTGATAGACTATATGAAATACTCGTTATCAAGATCGGAATTTATTATTGCTAATCAATTGGCCTATAATAACTATTTAATTAAAGTAAGGAATAATCTAAAAAATAATCCAAAATCATTTTATAAATTTATTAATTCTAAAAGACGTACTGCGGACTTTCCTTCGGTTATGAAGTACGGTGATTTAGAATCTTCAGATGATAACTCCATAAGTAATATGTTTGCAGACTTTTTTGCATCAACTTATTCTTCGACAGTATTTAATAATCTGTATCCATACACAATATCGGAATCTTCAATTATTAATATACCATCCATCAATCAACATACAGTTCTGAATGCCCTGACAAAATTAAAATTGTCGTATGCTGCTGGTCCTGACGGTGTTCCTAGTTGCATTTTGAAGCGCTGCGCACATTTATTGTATATTCCTTTGACTTATATGTTTAACATATCCCTTAAATTGGGTTACTTTCCTCCCATTTGGAAACAATCATTTATTATTCCCTTCTTTAAGTCTGGATCTAAAGCTGGTATTTCGAATTATAGAGGTATTGCTAAATTAAGTGCTATTCCAAAACTATTTGAAAAACTTATATATGACACGTTGTCACATCATGTGTCCTCTGTCATATCTCCAACGCAACATGGATTCTGCAAATCACGCTCTACAATAACAAATCTTTTGGAGCTTACAACTTTAGTAAATGATGGTTTTATTAATATGAAACAAACAGATGTTATTTATAATGATTTTAGCAAGGCATTCGATAAAGTAAATCATGATCTATTGTTGTTTAAGCTTGACCGTATGGGCTTTGGTATAATGCTAATAAAATGGATCGGATCATATTTAAAAGACAGAACACAATGTATTAAGTTTCGTAACTCGTATTCCAACAACATAAAAGTATTATCTGGTGTACCTCAAGGTAGTCACTTGGGACCTCTTTTATTTACGCTATTTATAAATGATCTTCCTTCTGTAATTAAACACTCAACTACATTAATGTATGCAGACGATGTAAAGTTAATTTTTACCCTCAACAATCTTGATCAACAATCACTTTTACAGAATGATATTGATCGTTTAACTACTTGGTGTAATATGAATCTAATGGACCTAAATGTCAAAAAATGCAAATATATGATTTTTACAAGATCAATTCCAAGAAATGGTCGGTATATCATGAATAATGCTGTGCTTGATTTAGTTGATTCATTCAACGACCTTGGCGTACTTCTGGATAAAAAATTAGACTTTAGAAGTCATATTTCGCTAACAATAAATAAAGCTACTGGTGTACTTGGATTCATTAAACGGTGGGCTAAAGAGTTTTCGGATCCGTATACGACAAAACAATTGTTTACTACCTTGGTAAGACCAATACTCGAATATGGGTCTGTAGTCTGGGATCCGCAATATCATATACATTCGAATAAAATTGAATCAGTTCAAAAACAATTTTTGTTATTTTGTCTTCGTGGTTTGGGCTGGGATCCTAATATGAGGTTGCCATCTTATGAAAATCGTCTGGCTCTAATTAAGCTTCCTACATTGAAAAGTCGCAGACATATGCTAAATGTTACTTTCCTGTTAAAACTGTTAAATGGTAGTCTTAAATCTGAATTTCTTATCAAAAAAATAAATATAAATATTCCTTTTCGATCATCAAGAAATTATAACTTTCTAACTATCAAATATTATTGTACAAACTATGCTAATTTTAATCCACTACGTAGAATTTGTGATGAGTTTAATATGCTGTATCAGTTTATTGATTTTAATAAAAGTTTGGATATTGTGAGAAGAGATATTATATTACACTTAAATGCATTAAATTAACTGAATTAAATAAATGTTATATATCAATTTTGTTAAATGTTTAATTATATATATAAATTATAATATAAATGTACATATACTTTAAGTAGTCTGTAAGGATGATTCCATAGACTGAATAAATAAATAAATAAAAAAAATAATCGGACCGGTTTCTGGCATTTCAGCCTTCATCAGCGATTTATTAAACATTGTGACAATTGTTATGTTTTAATTGAATAGATTGTTTCTATGTGACATTTTTATACTTAGGGCGGCCATGAGGTTTGAACCATGAACCTTCACATACACTCGTATTTGCACTTTTTAGTCAGCGCTTTAACACACTCACCTAAAGTCATGCCTACGAGCAGTGTGGTTAGAATCAGTTTTCGTACCATACAGCTTTACTTTGTATTAATTTCAGAAGATACAATTCTGTCCAAACAAACAATCGTTATTTTTGAATTTTGAATATTTTTTGCATTTATACTTCTTATTTCCACTATTCTCAGTTTTCGTAAGAATTGTCATATGTGATGTACGGTTTTGTACATACTACATATGCACTTTACATATTATTGAGATGACGCTTTGAATCGAAAAATTTTTTGTTTGTTAGATTTATAGTCATTTTTCAGACATATTGCAATTAATACTGTAATTAATATGCAAATTTTAATTTTGTTTCAATGGTGCGTGGTAAAGAAGAAGAAAGCATATATTTTAAAAATCATAACTGCACTGTATTCTTAATCGGACCGGTTTTATTTTGAATAATTTATTGAAATTATCATAGAAGCATTAAAGGCGATTTCGAATAATAAGTTTTTTTTTAAGTAAAACTAATACGCCCTTATTTTTTTTTTTGGATTTATATGTAGATAACTTTGCAAAAATGTAGTCCTCTTTTTCAGTTTACATGTATGATGAAATATTTTTTTCTCTTTTGTGTAGGTGTATTGCTATTTGCACTTCCTTAAGGGGTGTAGGTTTTAAAACCTTTTTTTTGCATTTTTCTTTCTGAATGCACAACATGTCCTAAGTGTTGTGTCAAAATTTTAAGTGAATCAGAGCAAAACTTAAGAAGATACAGCGTTTCCAGCGACCGGCCTCATACGGTTCTTTTGAAATTTTAGACACTAAATCTACACATAAATCATCAGGTAACCACGAAGGGGGTTTTTTTTAATTCTATTTTCTTCCCCATTTTTTAACAACAAATTCCCAAAATTGTATAGCAAAAATCATTTCTCACTGCAAAATGCTGCAAAAAAAAAAACGAAATAAAAATTGAAAAAACTCTTCGTCACTACCTCAGGAAACATGTCACCTTTTAAGCGTATTTCGATTTTTTTATTTCACATGATCCGGTAACGACTTATGATGTTTACCGCAAAACAACAATGCCTCCGGAGATTCGCTGTCACGGACTTATTTATTAAAATTTTGAATTGAAAATTTTTTCAAAGATTCTTCAAACGTTGTGCTATAACGAGTGTATGAATTAGATAATCCAACATTATTCATACCCTCAAAAAAGAATTATGAAAATACGACTTTTTTAACTTTTAAAAGCCAAAAATCTAGGAGTAATTTTTAATAATACATTAACCTGGTCGGATCAAGTTACAAACGCGTGTGGAAAAACCTTCTCGATGCTACGAACTCTATGGTCAACTCCACATTGCACCCCTTTTAAAATGAGATTGCAGCTCGCGAAAACGTATTTAATACCTATTTTAATGTACGCCTGTGAAATTTTTTCAAGTTGTGATGCAAATAGCAAATCGAGACTAAACATAACGTATAATAATATTAAAAGGTACGTTTTTGTCCTTAAGTTTTATGGTAACTATGAACATATTACCCCCTATGCAAAGAAAATTTTTGGTGTCCAGCTTGATGACCTGATGAAGATTAGAACTCTATTTTTTTTACACAAAATTATAACCACTGGTGAGCCTAATCATCTGTATAATCGAATCACTTTCAGCCGACACAGGAGAAATATCAAATCGGCAATTTTACAGTAACGCAATTCGTCTTTCGAATATTAACCCACCAATTATTAGGTCAACCAGCAACGCGTTACACTTTAAGAAAACAATTTTTGAGTATTATTCTTAATATTTTTACTTCAAAATTAAATCACACATTAATAAATTTTTTATTTTTTGTTTTTATTAATTGTTATTTAATAACTTTCTAATGTTTAATAACTGTTACATTGTATGACTCTATCTATCACGATTTTTATAACATATGCTTAAAATTATCTTATAACATTATTTTATTTTTATTTTGCTCTCTGTTTTTATTTTTATACTTCAAAATAACGTACATTTAACAATGTCTGTACTTCTACTACTTTAAGACTCATGTTTTGCTACAGATGTTACCAAAATGAAATAAATAAATAAACCTTCCCCCCCTTAAGAAACTTTTTGGAACCTTGCTCTAAAACGGGTTTTTCCTATGCTATTCTATTTTTTCTACAATAAAATGGAGTTCGGTTATAACGAACTCGGCGGGACCGGCCAAATTAGTTCGTTATAGACTAAGTTCGTTATAATCGTAGTATTTTTTTGTTTTGTCCGAAAGGTTTAAAAACTTTTTTTAGTTGAATAAGTTTTGATGCATTTTAAAAAGTTATAAAACATAAATTAAATTATTAAAAAGATACATTTGAAAATCGAAATTTTTGTTTTGTATTTTTTAAAACTGTTATTCGATTTTTTTTTAAGAAATTTTAATAACATTAAAATTAATTTTTTTTTAAATATATAAAATAAAAGAAAATTCTGAAATGGAAAAAAAAAATTTGTTTGTTAAAGTCAAATTTAAACGGGCGCCTAGGCGCCACATAATCAACTAGTATATATATAATAAATATCAATATTCTGGAATTTTTATAACACGGTGTCTCGTATAGCTGTAATTAATGGCAATGTTCATGTTCAAGTCAGAGAAATACAATAGCCATTTCATTTCCAAAATGTCTTTGAACTGTGAACACTTAAATTTGTGTCCAATTTCCTCCCACGCTCTTCTTTTTAAATCCGTTCTTTATAGTTTTCACTTTTGTAGTTCCATAAACACTCATATTCACGATACATATTAATAAAATTATTAATTTTGCTTTTATTTGATTTAAGTTGCGCCATTTTAAAATACTTAAACATAAAAATCGAATGAAAATTCAAAAATTCGTTTCAACATTAGCGGTCTCCACTAGCCATTGTTCATTGCCATGAATTATAGCTAGTCGAGACACCATGTAACATCGCAAGTTTTGCAAATATCAAAATACTCTAAATAATATATATATAGTACTAGCTGAACCCGGTGTGCTTCGCTACCCCTCATCGTTATAAAATAAAATAAAATATAAAAAAATATTTATACATTAACAAAATATTATTTATTTAATTTAGAATTAATTAGTGCAATGCTTTAGGATATACAATATTTTTAGTTTGTCCATCGGTGGGTTTCCCTACACGTGAGCATGCAACATAAAGCTGTCCATGCGAGAAACATGGATTTGCTAAATTTAAGCCGCAAACTTGAAGAGATTGACCTTAAACTTTGTTAACAGTCATCGCAAACGTTAATCAAACAGGAAACTGTAATCGTTTGAAGCCGATTGGTAAATCAGTTGGGATCATTGGAATGCGTAGCAAAAGTACATCTGTTCCTTTATATTTTCCTGTTATAATGGTCGCTTCTATTAAATTATTTAGCATTTTTTTTTTACTGCAAGTCGAGTGCCATTGCAAAGCCGTGGTGGATCGATACTGCGCATTAAAATAATGGGCACTCCAATTTTGAGTTGTAGCACATGTGGTGGAAAGCCTGGCACATCGAGTGAATTCAAGAACTGAACAGGATAATTAACTGCATCTTCTGCTCTCGTAACAGTATCGATAGACTTGTACGTTATTGCAATTTCGTTGATTTTGTTCAAAATGGCACTGTTTATGGAATTAACATCAATATTTTTAGCGGCAAGTAACGCTCGTTCACATAGCCTTGTTTTTGAAATTGCATTCAATATTGGGAAATACACTATTTATTAATTCTTCAACAGATAGTGCCATTTTACAAAAGTCAGGTGGAAATGTGATACAGTTTGTTGTTGGATCAGTTAACATTTTTCCGTTTCCTAAATCCAGCTGATTTGAAAATCGAGAAGCTGATGCATCGCGTTGTAGTTGCACAGAATATACAAAATTGGGTGTAGTGAGTGAAAGTTTCATACTGTGAAAGTTTAAGGAAGAATGGTGTACAGGTCTGGCTTCCTACAAATCGGAAACAAAGGGACGTGGCCCGCCGAGTTACCTATTAAAGAAAACACCTTATTTAGCAAATCAATACATGCCAAATATTGAGTTTTTATTTGTCCACTAACAACTTTATATAGTCAAGGGCTTAATAGATGTTATTATGGATTTTAATTTTTCCAAAAAGGGCGTGGTCCCGCCCAGTTTTCTTGTAGTACTATTTCTATTAATTTCAATACGATATATACCAAATATCATCGCCGTAGGTTAAAAAATGGCCGAGATATAACGATTTTAAATTTTGGGTTATATGGGCGGGACCACGCCCCTGTGCCCACTAACAACTTTATATAGTTAAGGACTTATTATTATACTTTTGTGAAAATTTCATGACGATCCTTCCAGTAGTTTAGAAGATGTTACGATTTTTTATTTTTCTAAAAAGGGGCGTGGTTCCGCCCACTTCTCTTCTGGTATGTATTTCTATTCATGCCAATACCATATGTACCAAATATGACCGCTGTAGGTCAAAAACTCCCGAGATATGATGATTTCAAATTTTGGGTTATTTGGGCGTGGCACCGCCCCTTTGTCTAATCAAAAATTTATATAGCCTATTATTCCTTCCAGAGTCACAGTAACACGCTATGAAAATTTCAGGAAGATCGGTTCAGGGGTTTGGCCTCCTATAAAGCACAAACAAACACACATTCATTTTTATACCCTACATCACTATGTGGTTTGGGTATAATGACTTTGTGCTGCTGTTTGTAACAACCCAAAATATTTGACCCAGACCCATCTTTAATTATACCGATTGAATCAGAATCACTTTTTGAGTTGATTTAACAATGTCCGTCCGTCCGTCCGTCCGTCTGTGTGTCCATGTAAACCTTGTAATCAAACTGCAGGTCGCAAATATGAATATATTTTGATGCAATTTGGTATATAAGCTTTTATCGGCCATGGCATGAACGCTATTGAAATTGGTGAAATTCTTATTTTCTATGTCCAGTTAGTTGGGCCTAAGATATAAGGTCTCTAAACGCATGGTATAGGGTATCGTATAGTCGGTCTAGACCGAATATATTTTTCTTACTTGTTTTTGTATGTAATATTTACATATACTAACATACATATATTAAACAATCAAATATGTAATATACATACATAATTCTATATAGGTATATCCTTAATAACCGCATGTTAGAAATAAATCGGTATATTATATTTATATAAAATTCTCCAATATGTACTTTGTTTTCTTTAAAATACATTTATTTTGTATTTACAGAGTGTCACTTCATTTTGCTCAGTGTTGCTATGCCACAGTAGATGACGCGCAATTGTTGTTCTTATTAGCTTTGTAATCGTTATTTCTATTTTAACATGAAAGTCAACATTTTAAATTAGATATCAAACTTAATTTAGCTCAGTATTGCTATATCACAGTAAATGGCGCCGCAAATTTTGTTCTAATTAGCTTTGCAAAAGTTAATTCTACTTTAAAATAAAACAAGTAAGAAAATTATAGTCGGTCTAGACCGACTATACGATACCCTATACCATGCGTTTAGAAACCCTATCTCTTAGGCCCAACTAACTGGACATTGAAAATAAGCAAAAACCAAATTTGAGTGGGATTTTTATTAATTTTTTTGGCTGCAGATATGAAAAAGTTCATATCGGATGCTATATCTATAAAGGGACTAGGTCCAAAAATGGACCGATCCTGATCATGTTTGGTAAAGTCTCTTGTATTTTGCAAAAATATATACAAACAAAATTTGAGAAGAATCAGTGCAATATTTTTGTTTTTAATTGATTTAAGTGAAGATCGGGAAGCAGCTCTATATGGGGTCAAAGGGATCATTTTTGGACTACTAATTAATGGATGTAATGAAGGCATACAAACCCAATTTGAGTAAGATCTATATGACAATTTGGATCTTATGGCAATTTATGTCGATTTCATATGGGTAATTTGTATGGGGGCTAGGTCTGAACATGGACCGCTTCTCACCAATTTCAATAGCGTTCATCCCATGGCCGATAGAAGCTTATATACCAAATTTCATCAAAATATATTCATATTTGCGACCTGCAGTTTGATTACAAGCTTTACATGGACACACAGACGGACGGACGGACGGACGGACGGACGGACATTGTTAAATCAACTCAGAAAGTGATTCTGATTCGATCGGTATAATTAAAGATGTGTCTAGGTCAAATATTTTTGGTTGTTACAAACAGCAGCACAAAGTCATTATACCCAAACCACATAGTGGTATAGGGTATAAAAATGAATGCCAACAGTTCTACATACTTACATATATAAAATTATTATCCTGCTTTACCTATAAAATATCTGATTGCGATTATATATAATTTTTAAAAATTGTTTCACATAAATACAAAATTGCACCTTTTAAATTTTCCATTCAAAGTTAAGAAAATATCAATTCTAAAAACTGTAATTCAGATTTCCAATTAAAAATTAGAAAATATTAATTGAATTTCAGAAAGTCATCTAAAATGTCGGAAATAATAACTTGAAATTTAGAAGACATCAATTGAATTTTAAAAATATAAATTTTTTTCTTTAAACACAAATTGAAATTCAAAAAACACCAAATAAATGAAAATATATTTTATTAACATAATTTTTGTATTGTATTGTGTTATTTTGTGTTACCAAAAAATCTAATAGAGAAAACTCCATTTTAATATGTAAAAAAAAAATTTATTTTCCAAATATGACAATATTTTAACAAAAAACAACAACATATTTTCTCGATGGAGATATATACATACACAAACATGCATGCATAGAGCCAAGTTCCGTTCGATATATGAATTAAAATACATATTTCAGTTTTCTTTTTTCTAAAAAAAGAATTTGATGTTTACTTTTAAATGTTATTCTAATCACTTTAAAAGTTCATTTTTTGTTTTCGTGATTTTATTTATTGAATCTAATTTTTATACTATGTGGAGTATAAATAATTTTACAAATTATTTAAAGGTGTTTTTATTCGGCCTTTCCAATTGTAAATAAGAAATTAATTTCTTAATTTTACAAATCTTAAAACTAACTAGCAGATTCCAGCGCTCGAAATTCGAGTGAAATTTCTAGGCAACTTTATTTTCCAACTTAGCCAATTCACAAACCAACATTTGTTGTTATATTTACAAATTTAATAAACACACACATAGCATATGTGTAATTTTATGTATGTGTTAGTATCAACTTTATATGGAATTTACTCAAAACCGAGGACAAAATTTAAAAATCTGTAAATCTGGAAAACAGATTAAAGGAATACCCTTCAAGTAATATACGTTTGGTCAAACTCGGGATAAAGCGGTAGAACAAAACATTGGTCACAAGAAATCGCCTAGCCTATTAATATTATAGATACTTATTATAATGTCCAGTCAGTGCCAGACAATATATAAATTGCTCTATATTGAATGTAAAAAATAATGTTTTCAAAAATTATCAATTTATGCGTCCAGTGTGTCAGGTTTGCTGTGCCCAAACTTCTAAGACGTAGGTGGCCAGGATTATTTAGTATATTTTGGGCTAGTGTGTTAGGGTAAGTTTAAGTTTATTAAAATATTTCTGAGTTTGTCATAATTTCAGTTTTGACGAGAGGAACATTTAAGTCCTTCTGACATACCATAATGCACTTGTAATCATTCGTAGAATTCTGTTCTGTCTTCTTTGTAATTTTTAGACATTAGATGCAGAGGCAGTACCCCATAGTACCATAATGGTTTTATTATTGTGTTCTAAAGAAGTAATTTACAATCTAAGCTTTTAGTTTAGAGTTTCTGCCAATAAGCCATGCTATTTGTAAAATTTTCAACTTAGTTTGGGTAAGAATCGCATCTGTCTGAATTTTCCAAGTGAGCCGGCGGTCAAAGTGAATTTCTAGATACATATTTTACGTTTGTGTGTTGGGGTATGTTATGATTATTAATATTTACGATGATATTTACGTTGATATGGATGCATTTCTGTTCATTCACTTTAATTGTCCATTTTTCCAGCCAATGTTTTAGTTGATAAATGTTGGTTTGTAACATTCTAGATGCTGTTGATGGGTTCTCATGAACACTTATGCATGAAACACATAGACGACAGCGGCTACACGACTACAGACTGTCAAAAATAAAATACTCGTACACACGTTTATATGAAAATGATTATTTTGACACTAACTCAGCTGCACGGCCACATGACTACTTTTGTCGCTGTAGTCAATTTAGGATAATTTTTTTTTGTTGGCTACAAAACAAAAACAGTGTTGACAATGTAACAAAGTATGTAAAAGAAATTAGTGCTATGAAATATTTAATTTTGTTTAAAAAAAAAATCGCAAAATGAAATGCTATAATTACATTAATAATAAAAAGGGGTTAAATAAATTTATTTATTTAGTTTTACGTTATAATAATTTATTATAAATAAGTAATTATATATTTAAGTCGAGTTTATATAGAATCATGCATGCATCATGCATGCAAAAAAAAATAAAATTGGCACTACTGAAATAAAAATGCATTTGTTTAAAAACAGCTGTTTATATTCTTGTTATATGTGCTGTCGTTTAAGAAAAAATCAAGTAGCTGACTACACGACTACAAATGCTGCTGGCAGTCGTCTATGTGTTTCATGCATTATTATTGCCGTATCATCAGCGAATGTTGAGGTGTGAGTATTAACATTTGTTGGTAAATCAGAAATATAGAATCTTTTTAATATCTTGTGCAGAACTTATATGAGTGTTTTCTTTAACTGTGAACTTACGACCAGTTAAATACCTTTCTAGAAGCTTGTGTGTATTGGCTGATGCATGTGTTAATTTTATAGATTAAACACTCATGTCCAACTTTATCGAATGCTTGTGATACCCCAATAAACAGAGCAGAGCAGTACTTTTTTCCCTCAAAGGCCTTTCTAATAACAGTTAGAAGTCTGTGTACCTGTTGTGTGGTGCTATGATTATTTCTGAAGCCAAATTGATGTTCTGGTATCGAGTAATTCTGATCTACGGTTAAGCTTAATTTAGTCATTATCAATTTTTCGAACAGTTTAGATATATGCGCTAAAAGGCTGATTGGTCTATATGACTCGAATTTTGTGTTTTCTTTGCTGGCTTGGGTATCATTGTTACGAGCGAAATTTTGAATTCTGGGCGATAATATTCGATCCCTGGTGCTTTTTTTTGGGGTTTAATTCAGAAGAATCATAAAATTACCTTTTGGGTCTTGTGGGTTTAGTAGCAATTTGAGCAGTCACTTTGAGATTTAATTAAATATTTTTTATGGCGAGATCAACATTTTCTGAAGTTCTTAGCGGTATGTTTTCTGAACAGTGGGTAATGATAAACTTTCTGTGTTTTAATCAGTATAACCAAAGACGGTTCTACCTGCACCTGGTGTCTTGGTATGGATTTTGTGATTCCGAAATTTATCAGATCTGATATATCATTATATCGTATATAATGTATTTTCAAAATTGGCTTAAAAAAAATTTTTTTTTGAAAAGGATCTGACCTTTATATCAACATATTTTATTAAAATTTTCTCATATTTTATAGTTTCTAATATTACTAATATGGTGTGAGAATATTGATACAAAAAGTCATACATATTTTACTATATCGGAAATCATGTACATGCACTTCCGTAGAGAATATGACGAGGAATCTAAATGTATTTTTAAATTTAACAAATATCGGTACCCTTAGAAATTACTTTGATCTGAAGATGCCGAAACAGATTAAAGTATCTCTAATTAATTTGTTTGATTATTATTACCCGTATTATTCTGATATTTATTATAATTAAAATTACAATAAATCTTAGAAACTAGAACCCTAGCAGCTTAGGCTATCGACTGATTTGTTTGAAAAATTAAATATTTCTTGCAGAATTGATATTGAACACTTTACGGCACTGTTACACGTTCAATATATTTTGTGATATTTGGGTCGCAATCCATATCGCAGAATGGCCTCATATTCTGAAATCTATTTAGATGGATTGAGATCCTTCAATATGGCATGCTACACGGTCAATATATATTGTGATATGGTCAATATATATTGAACGTGTTAAAGTAAACTTAACGGAAGTCAAATGTGTATAGCACTTGTAACCAATTGCTAACCACTCTTTTGTGAAAAGATGTTAAAAATTGTGCTCATGTTTAGGCTTCACTAATTGCTGCTATACACATCTGGCATCTCTGCCTCAAGATAAAAACATTAATTGTGCTTGAAAAATTTAATTTTATTTTCAATATAATAAGTAATAAACTACTTGATTGAGTTAATTTTCATTCTTTTGGTAATGTTTAATCAAAAAGAAGAAAATATTGGGGCAATAGCCCCAAATTCAAGGTGCCAAAAACATCGGTCGGTCCCAGTACTAGTGCCAACAGTTTTTAACTTCTATCTGACGATGATGATGAAGAACCTGTTGTTGTTAAAGAAAAAATTCCACCTATAATTGTGGACTCTACTCACAGTTTTACTAATGTTATGTGAATAATTGTTGATAAGTATACTTATAAACGAATGACTATTGGAACGAAAATTTTATCCAACTCCTTAGGCTCTAAAGGTTCTTAAGGACAAAAAATTCCAGTTTTATACTCACGAGATAAAGCACACTAAAAGTTTTAAATTGGTTTTATTTGGATTACCAAAACTAGACACAAAGAACATCAGCGAAGAATTTGTCAGCACGCATAATATCAAGCCGATAAGCATAAAATAATTGGAAACAAAAAGATCTAATGTAGATGATGCACTTTACCTAATTGCATTTGATCGTCAGCAGGTAACCAAAGGAGAAATAATGAAAATTAGATATTTTAGTAATATTTCGGTGTTTTGGAGAAAGCCTCTTAAGGGTAACAAAGGGCCCACTCAATACTCCAATTGTGCTATGTATGGACACGGGGCTAAAAACTGTAATCGTACCTTAGTGTGTTCAGCCTGCGTGGGAAACCATGATTACACTATATGCCCTCTTAAAAAAGGTTATAATGAAGGTAGCATAATATATGAGTGTTATAACTGCATAAAAAAGAATTTAAAGCACGTTAATCATAAAGCTGATGATCCAAAGTGCCCAAGCCGTCAAGAATATTTAGATATCCGGAATCGAGTAACATCTAAATCTAGGCCGATCAACAGAAGAACTAATGATTCTTATATCAACGTGGACAATCGGGATTTTCCTCAATTACCAAGACAAGAGCGACAAAATATTCATAGTAATTTCTGTGCTAATGGTAACTTGTATTCTGAGGTAGCTAAAGACAAAAGCTACACAAAAAATAATGACAACGACATATCCAACGAAAAACTTTTGGAAATATTTTTTTAAGCAGTCGATGCTTTACAAAGATGTCAAAACAAGTACGACAAGCTACGTGTTTTAGGCATGATGGTTTAACATGCCATATAATTCAAATTGTTTACACAATGTTCATGTTATGCATTGGAATGCCCAAGGCATAACAACGGAATCATCAGCTGGAATACTCCTAACTGAAATGTAAAATTGATATTCTCCTTTTAAACTTTTTTTAAACCGCATCACAAATTTCAACTTGGTGGCTATAAAATATATAGAGAGGAGCGTTCTACGCATAGCGGAGGAGTTCTAATTGCAATTAAAGGTAATATTAAGCACATGTTGCTACCGAAAATTTATACGAACACTGCAGAAAACATTTCAATGCAAGTGATGATAAATAGACGACCAGTAATATTTACTTCAGCGTATAATCCTGATCACACATCCAATTTGAAGGCTGATTTGGACAAATTAACATCCTATACTAGCGATTATTTTATTTTCGGTGACCTGAATGCCCAATATACACAATGGAATTGTGTGTCAAATAATTCAGCAGGTACGGTACCCTATAACCATTGCTTACAATCCAGCTACTATATATATTACCCAAACGAGTATACTCGCTTTGGTCAAAATATCAACAATGTCCAGCAGTCTACAATAGACATTCTTTTGACAAACTCGTGTCTCCTATTCTCAGACCTGAAGACACACCCAAATACTCTAAAGTCGGACCATGTACCAATATCTTGTGCAGTTCCTTTGTATTATCGAGCAGACTGGTCAGCAATTGGAAATTGGGTAGAGAGTGAAATCAGGGATCAGAACTTTGACCAAGCGGTTGCTAATTCAGGTAATCTAGATGGTTATTTTGATAAATTGATATCTATAATAAAGGAAGCTTTTGGAAAAATACCTGGCAACGTGAAATTTCCGATACTAGTAACATGTTAATTAGTCAGAGAAATAAATATAAACGGAATTTTCAAAGAAGTAGGGATTTTTACTCTAAAAATCAAATTAAAAGCATTTTGAAACAATTAGATAAATTAATTGACTTCCACCTTAATAAAGACCGGAACGAATCCTGGTCCAAATTCATTTCAAATTTACCTCCGGGCTCAAATAAATTTTGGAAAGTAACAAAAGCCATTAAGAACAACAAAATGTCTTCTACGGATCTACATGTGAACGGTCAAGTTTTAAAAACAGGCGTAGAAAAGGCTAATTCTATAGCAGACGTTTTTGAAAATTCACACACCATTACATTAAATAACCCTTCACCTATGGACGCATGTGTCCCAAGATTCATACATAATCTTAATGATATAATTATTGACAGTTCGAATGTCGAACTTACCAATTTAGCCGAAGTTAAATCGATTGTACTTTTGTTGAAAAATAAAAAAGCCACTGGGTTAGATGGCATAAATAGTATTATATTTAAAAAAATGCTTGACTACTTTTTTGAAACCCTAAGCTAACTCTTTAATTCTTGTTTAATTGAAGGATACTTTCCAATGATTTTTAAGAAAGCAAAAGTCATCCCAATTATTAAGCTGGGCAAAGATCCTAAATTACCGTCCAGCTATAGACCGATTAGCATTCTAAGCCAATTAGATAAAGTGTTTGAGAAAATTCTACAAAAGAGAATTTTAGACTTCTCTAATCAAAATAATATTATTAACCCTTAACAATTTAGATTCCGCAAGGAACACTCTACTGTGGATCAAATAAAAAGACTCGTTAATTTTCTTGAAATGAACATAAAAAACCGTAAGAGTACAGAGGTTATTTTTCTTGATATAGAAAAAGCCTTTGATTCAATATGGCATGCTGGCCTGGTATTTAAACTAAATTCCTTTAATTATCCAACGTACTTACAAAAGATAATAAAGAGTTTTTTAGATCACCGCTCATATGTTGTATCTATAGATAACATGGTATCTAGTGATAGACAAATTCCCGCGGGCCTGCCACAAGGGTCTGTTTTATCACCTACACTATATTCGATATACACTTCTGATATATCCGTTCGCAGGAATCAATCAGTAGCCTTTTACACAGACGATAGTGCTCTCATTTGTACCGGTAAGTTGTCAAACGCAATAATTAAAAAAATGGAAGATAGTGTAGAACTTACCCAAAAATATTTTGATATATGGAAGATAAAAATTAATGTTAATAAAACCCAGGCTATTATATTCCCATATAATAGGTCGCGGAAACGCACTGCCACAAAACAGTTGTATTCTAGGGGAATTGTTATTCCTCTGCAAGATAGTATCAAATATCTGGGAATTATGTTAGACAAAAAATTATCATTTAAACAGCACATTGAATATCTTTGTAATAAGGCAATTAATATGGGTCGTGCTCTTTACCCCTTACTTAACAGAAGATCTAAACGTAATCTTAAAAACAAGGTTCTTATTTACAAAATGTGTATTCGGCCTATTATGACCTATGGTTGCCAAATCTGGTTCTACAAAGCCGCTAAAACTCATACAACAAAATTACAGATAATTCAAAATAAATATCTAAAAATAATTCACAACCTACACCCCAGATATTCTACTAACGAACTGCATAGTAACTTTAACCACACAATGTTTAATTCATTTGCCAGAAAACTGACTGTCATTTAAAGAAAAATGCAGAACGTCCACTTACGACATAATAAGAAATTCACTAAATAACCACTAATATACTCTTCTGTTCTTAAAGAGGTGGTGTTCATTTTTAAAATTTCTTATAACGCCAAGTGGATACAAGGTTTTTCTTAACAACTTTTCCTTAATGCTGTGATATTAATAGTTTCTTTATTTAATTTATAAGATGTTAATTGTTGTAATACTTTTAAGTAAATTCTCATAACATGTAAATAACTATTTTATAAGGTTTCAATAAAAATAATAATAATAAATGATAAATGACACTCCAAATCAGTCCGGATACATTGGAATTTTAAATGGCCATGCCTTTCCGTCAGTCCCGATTTTAATATCATTGAAAATGTTTGGGCCTTCATACAGCAGATGACTATTGATAGAGATCGAAAACGCGATGATACCATAGTTGAGATCGGGGACATTTGGTCGAAATTGACTCTTGAATTTTCACGCAACTTGATTGCATCAATTCCAGCCAGGTTATAGGCAGTTATTGGTGCCAAAAGTGGTGTTACTAAATATTAGTTCATGTTAGTTAAGTCTCCATAAAAAAATTTTAAAAATTAATTAAATAAAAAGAATATTATCAAATTAAAGTTTTGTGTAAATACTTTTGACGCAAATAAAATCTGAGTAAATACTTTTGACAACTGTTAAGCATCAGTACATTTGCTTCTATTTTTGTCGAATGAACCGTTATCTTTTCCAATTCTCTTTAATTTGCTTCTGCATGGATCAAGCTATGCAACGACATTACTTTTTTTGCAACTTACTTCCAAAAACAACGACAAAAAGCTCATTTAGTTGAATATGTAAAAAAATATTTGTTGTGTAAATAATTTTGACTATGGCTGACAATTTCATTAACTTAATAGGAGTTTCTGTTACACATAATTTTGTTTTTACATTACCTCTTGAAAAGAAAAGTCTTGAAAAGAAAAGTGAAAAACAGCCCTTTCGTTCGCTATACTTCCCTCCTGAACCAGCCAGATTCTCTCAAGGAGTCCGCAAGATCGCCTTGTGGAATATCTACTACAAAGCCCAGGTTATCGAAGAATCTTTGTCCTAGATATCTGAGGCGCCTCTCGTTTAGTCGTCAACATTCACACAGCAAATGTTGCAATGAATCCTCCTTTTCCATATCCATACAGCTCCTACAGATGTCAGCTCTCGAGACGCCTATGTGTTCGGCCATCAGCTCTATTACGCGGTGTTCAGTGTGTACTCCTTTAAGTAGGCTGTTTATCCCTTTAACAAAGCAAAGTAGTGCTTTCGTTCTCCTTGGATTAGGCAAGGGCCGTAAGATCTGGAATATTCTGCAAGAGGTCAGTTGTATCCACCTTGTCCTTAGTTTCAATTTGTGAGATAAGCACATATCACTTATAGACACTGAAATTTATCAACTTGAGAATTATTTAAATTAAAAATGACATCAACATCGCCCAGAATTAGCAGCAGATCGCATACCGAAATTATTTTAATTGGGCAACCGTGCTCGACAATAACGAGATTGAAATTGACATCCAGAAAAGTGTTCAGAATGAATTTTATTTTTGCTGCTTAGATACTGACACAGTCATGATATTTTAGCGTTAAGTATATATTCCAACAAAAACACTTTGTGAGGTGGTGAAATATGGGAGATGGCAATTGTGGGAGGGTATGTATGTTCTAAAAATGTTGAGATTGGAAAACTAATGGGAGTGGGTCATACATTTTCTGAGGAACCAGTTTTGTCACACAAAATAGGCCACACTATTTACACGGAGTCTAAAAACTGCAGAATTTACGCAAGAAATAATAAGTAAGAAAACTATATTCGGTCTAGACCGACTATACGATACCCTATACCATACGCTTAGAAACATTCTGAATCGAGCCGATTCATAATAAATGGGTCTAGGTCAAATATTTTTGGTAGCTTCAAACATCAGTACCAACTCATTACAACCTCACCACATTATAGTGAGGGTATAAAAACCTAGAAGTGTAAATACCATAATTTTAACCCCAATAAATAAATATGTAAACAGTGAAAAGACCCCGGGGCAGCTTAGTTATCCCAGTTTCAAGCCGAGGGCAACCGGAGGATTCTTTCATTTGGTACTCGAGCAGAGACACTTTACTTCACGAGGATAACATCAACGCCGAAGCAAGAAATGACATACGCCACCGTAATCGAACATATGACCAAGTGTGAAATGCGTGTAAGTGCTGGCGGATGTTCTTTTCTTGCAAAGCAACTGTTACATGAACGATGCCCGCTGTGGTTCCGCGAAAACAAACGTAAATGGCAATCATGGAAAGCTTTGCGTAATGACTTCCTAGCATTCTTCCTTCCGAATTCCCGTAGAGTGGTGATGCCAGACTAGCTACAGTCGCGGGCTGAGTCACCAACCAGGCTCATCCATAACCCACTGTCCAAAAAAAATTAAAGCATAAACTAAACATCTCTGCAATTATTTCTCCTCGAATTTCCTATTTCCTTTCAACTATCCCCTTTTGATCAGGAGGGCCCTACCGCTATCCACTACATTTTACTTATCCACTTACCTTTTGTATTCTACTCCATACTTGAAGTCATCGCCCCAGCCTCAGGAAATGCAGGAGTTACAGAGTGTAACAACGCAAATGCTTCCTGCATTTACATTGTTCGTAACACCACATCATCCTAAACATCAATAGTCAAACCATACACATCCAACTACACATCATCTTTAACATCAATAGCCTACACAATCAACCAAACCATCATTAAATATGTACAACCAACCACATATTCATAACAGCAGCCTACTACGTACAGCAATAGTCAAACCATACACATCCAACTACACATCATCTTTAACAATCAACCAAACCATCATTAATAGACTTATGATGTATTAATAGCATTAAAATGTATTATGAATTACACATTATATTTAAACCCTGTTGATTTGAATTCTCACTTGGTTAAAATAGTAAATTGGATAAGAAGGCGAAGTTGAGCTGACTGAAGAGAGAAATCGTTTCGATACGAAACATTGTGGGGACACATTGCTGAAAAGCGAACTATCTTTTTTTTAGACGATCGGTACCGGTTGTCAATAAATATTACTCCAGCGGCTTAACGGCTGTCTGCTCCCGATTACTCCAGCGGCTTAACGGCTGTCTGCTCCCGATTACTCCAGCGGCTTAACGGCTGTCTGCTCCCGATTACTCCAGCGGCTTAACGGCTGTCTGCTCCCGATTACTCCAGCGGCTTCACGGCTGTCTGCTCCCGATTACTCCAGCGGCTTAACGGCTGTCTGCTCCCGATTACTCCAGCGGCTTCACGGCTGTCTGCTGCCGATTACTCCAGCGGCTTAACGGCTGTCTGCTCCCGATTACTCCAGCGGCTTCACGGCTGTCTGCTCCCGATTACTCCAGCGGCTTAACGGCTGTCTGCTCCCGATTACTCCAGCGGCTTCACGGCTGTCTGCTCCCGATTACTCCAGCGGCTTCACGGCTGTCTGCTCCCGATTACTCCAGCGGCTTAACGGCTGTCTGCTCCCGATTACTCCAGCGGCTTCACGGCTGTCTGCTCCCGATTACTCCAGCGGCTTAACGGCTGTCTGCTCCCGATTACTCCAGCGGCTTAGCGGCTGTCTGCTCCCGAATATCACCGACACGACCGAGCCATCAGTATTGCCGAAGTGGTCGCTATCATCTGCCGAGTGGCCAATACTGCCGACACGACCGTCATCGCTCACCGAGCCATCAGTATTGCCGAAGTGTCACTATCATCTGTCGAGTGGCTAGTACTGCCGACACGACCGTCATCGCTCACCGAGCCATCAGTATTGCCGAAGTGGTCGCTATTATCTGCCGAGTGGCCAATATTACGAACGATATCATTCACCGAGCCATCGGTATTTCCGAAGTATCATCTGCCGAGTGGCCAATATTACGACCGACATCATTCACCAAGCCATCTGTATTGCCGAAGTGGTCGCTATCATCTACCGAGTGGCCAATATTACCGATACGACCGACATCATTCACCAAACCATCTGTATTGCCGAAGTGGTCGCTATCATCTGCCGAGTGGCCAGTATTACCGATACAACCGGCCACTAATACCCACCGAGCAACCACTATTGCCATCATCATCTACTCTGCCAGCAACGATTACATATATCATCAACGATTGCTGTCATTTGTATTGTATATATATATACATATTTATATATTGTAAATAAAGTTATTTTGTAACCCGAAGAGGGACACGAATTAACTCATTTCTTTGCATAAGGTTTGAGGGTCCTTAAGCTGACCCTGGGAACGACTGATTTACCCCAGCCGTTGATTAAAACCCCGTTACAAGAGGATTGTCCGTCCGTCACTGTGTCCATTGGGTGAGTACGACCATTAGGTTAATAATTCCAAACTACTTAAATTTATCCTTTACGCATGTATTCATATAAAACCTTTCTTTTACCGAAAACACTTTAACGGCTGTAACCCTTCCCGGGGAACAACAAGATGCCCCTTTTGACCGACGATTGATGGCCTGAGCTCACTCCAATCTCACGCGCACACCCCGAAATACTATGGGATGGACTGCACCGGAAAATTGTAACCCGATAATGCTTTCTTCAAAAATGCCTTTTTACTTTATTCAATTACATACGGCTGAAAAGAAATTTTCTCTTTGCAGAGCATATGTCCCATCCGTCAGGTCGTACAACTCCTGGCTGTCCTGGATTCCAAACCTTTTCCCCCTATCTGCTATACGGTACCTCGCACCCCTGGCTTGGTGGTGCAATTGCTGCAGATCCCTCGACGGGTACAAACGCGATGGCTGAAATGACTTGCTGGTCTTCTCTTTACTTTCCCTTTTAAGAATTTTTGAATTCCAAATTTAGTTAAACAAATGGTTTTATTTATTTTCGCACTTTACACAGCCTCACTACTGCTGCTTTATTAATATTTTTTTTTATTTATTTTTAATGTTTTAATTGGCACAGAAACCGGGTCATATTACTTTTCCCACGGAGGTACTTGTTGTTGCACCTTCTTCGCACCAAAATCTAACTAAAACAATCCTCCTTTCAGCGGAAGTCACCTCTCTTTATACCTTCCATCTCTTTATTTTTTTCCCTCGTAAACTCAAGACTGCATCCTTCTTTATTTCTTTTTTTTTCCACCTAACTGAAAACTCCCTCCATATTTATTTTTATCCTTTTCTTTTTTTCCCCTGGCAAAAAACCCCCAATTATAGCAACTCATAGTTGTATAATTTATTACTGCCTTTCGGTCTTCTTGGAACCCCAACATACTACTCACACAAAGCAACTAGATAAGCAGGAAGTCCTATCGTCACTCATAAACCCACGACGATCGCGCAGAAGTTGTGATGAGTATGTTAACGGGTTCCGTTTTTGCCAAAATATCAGATCGATGAAACATAAGAAAGGAGTGCTGCAGAAGGAGATATGCAATAGGGGAACGCATCAGTATCAGGTGTCACAGAAACATCCAGCAAGTGCGTTAGAGTGACAGAAAGTCGCCTAATCGATTGTGTCAAATTTGGCGCCTAACAATGAGAGGCGACCATCTATGGTAAATCAAAAAGCTATATATGTACATAACCGAAATATTGGCAAATAAATTGCGAGACCAAAGCGAAGTAGTTCATTTAAGCCATCGGATCAGCTTAATGAATGGGGCAATGGTTGAACTCAGGTAGACAAAATATGTGACGATAAGGCAGAAGTAGCTGCAAGGGAGTGGTTGCACTGATGCTAGAAATTATAGATGCCGTGTAGCTTGGCCTGGATTTCTTGAGAACCATAGAGTTCGAAATGCGATGTGGTCTCAATAAATAAAGGCTCAAACGAAGAAAATATAAGATGCAGCACGATTACCGGACAGTGCGGATAGAGTCACATGTCGAAGGTGGGTTGGTATCATTTAAGGCACCAGGCATAAGTGGCAGAAATCGTTATCCCTAGAATACTAAACCTCACTTGTGAGGCGTACTCCAATTAAGTCGGCACCTGTGTGAGTTTGTGAGAGGACTTTCATCATTCTGTGTTTTATATGAGAGGCGAGGTTTAGTATTAAAGGTAAATTTTTTAAATTTCTAACTTTTTAGAAATGTGCTTCTGAATCTCAAATACAAGAATGGTTGGCAAAGTTGTCGTTAAATGGCAGCGAAAATAAGAACAATTTGGAAGAGGTTTTGAAAGACTCTTTCCCTACTTCTGAAGCCCAGCAAGATCATAGAGAATCAGAAATGAAAATGAAAAGAGGTCTACCTGTGCGTTTCGTCCATTAAGCAAGATGCGCATGAGTAGCGCTAAATGCAATAAATCAGACTGCTTGGAGCATAGAACCTCAAATTGCTTCAAATGTGATATACGAAAACACTGATTTCATTTTTATGTACAAAGAAAACTATACAGAATATATGTATTAAAACTTTTTTTTTTTGTTTTCATGAAAGTTAGTATAGTTAGTTATAGTTAGTTATAAGTTTTTGATTTGAAAATAAAAATATTTTTATTTATTTTTAAATGATCTCTTTACCAAAAAAAAAAAATGTGATCCTTTTAATTGATTTAGCTTTTTATACAATAATTCAACTTTTTAAGATAAACCATTTTTGAATAAAAAAAAAATTTTTCTAAAGGAAATTTCGTACTTTTTAAAAAATAGCTTCACAAGCGAGTTTTAGTTTTAAAGTGTAAAAGGTTTAGTGTTCTGGGGTTAAATGCGTTATTGATTACAATATAAATAATTCGAATAATATGAAAAATACTGGGAGACAGGAATAATATATCTATAAATAAGAACAATAATTACAACAAATCTAACAATAACAACATGTGTAATAGAATAAACAGTAATAATAATAAAAACTTTACCTATAACAATAATATTTAGTTATAAAAATAATACTTATTAGTATAAAAGGAAAAAAATATAATCAGGGACACTTTAACGTTGCTATTCAAGTTCGTCATAAACATCTACAACATTGAGTATGCTTACATACCAGTTTCAAAACAACAACTACAACAACACAACAAATGACAACAACAGCGTGTGCAACATAAGTAATAACCAATAACCATACCAATCAATACAGTAGTTTTGACTTAATTGCGATGTAGAATGTTATGGCGATATGACTGAAAGCGAAATAATTGATGACATCATCAACGGTAATTTAAAAATGTAAAAAGAAATTGGAAAGGGTCCTGAAAATGAGCAGTTTAACCAAATTCCTTCACTTAAAGAAACATTGAAGGCATTATATATTTTTCAAAAGTATTGTTTTTATAAAGGGTCCATAGTATGCTAAACAAACAACAATAACTAATTTTTAGAGTTTATATACGAAATATATGAAAAAGATCACTTTCACTTTTATTCACTTTTGTTATTTCTTTATTCAAAATTTTTTGTGTTTTGTTGTTATTTTTTTTCAACATGTGTATAAAATTTTTTGTTTAAAATAAAAAAAAAAATAATGAAATATCAAATAAATTGTAAACGATCTTTTCAATGTACCTACATATGTATATTAATTGTACAATATTTAAACAGTTTGCTTTAGCTGCACTTTTAGGCAGGTAAACACATTTAACTTAGGAAAGTTTTTGGATTATCTGCACATAAACTGTGCATCTATGTCAAAACTACTGCACCAAAAAGAACGGGACAAGTGAATATGACATGCATAGAAATCTACAAAAACAGGTTCAGCTTATTTACGAACTAATGTAGGCCATAGACGATGCGACCGTTAGTAATCAAGTTGGATGTTTTGCACACAAACGATACAGTGTGTGTACAACCTCATTATACAACTTTATTTTGGAAAAAAGTCATGTTGACTAAATATTGCATCGCATATTATTGTGTGCGGCTGAGTTTTAATTGCCGAGGGCAAATAAAATGTGTTTTTTTAATTTATTTATTGTTAATTATACCCTCCACTCCAGTGTGCAGAGGGTATATATAAGTTTGTCATTCCGTTTGTAATAATTAGAAAAAAAATTCTGGACCCCATAAAATATATATATTTGTGATCCTTATAACAAGCGAAGTTGATATAGCGATGTCCGCCTGTCCGTCTGTCCGGCTGTCCGTCTGTGGAAATCACGATGACGGCTTCAATCGGATAGCTAGGGTGCTCGTTGGTATAAAAAATGATTCACTAACATCCTGAGAAGTTTAATATTTAAAATCGTCCAAATCGGTTGATCTGGTCCCGAGAATTGAGCGAAGAATTAAAAAAAGTCATGAGAAAATATGATTTGAATATGTGTTCTTGTGATAACGCCCTCAATAGGGCAGATAGGGCGCTTGTTTTTAGTGAGAATGATTCACTAGCATCATGAGAAGGTTCCTGTTTTTAAATCATGACAATAGGTTTCATAGGTGCCGAGAAATCACTGAAAAGGTAAAAAAAAATATGACGTTTTCCTATATTGTTTTCCTAAATTTTGAATTTTGTCATAGCTGTGCATGTTGTTTTTGTGGTCGTTGTGTTAATAATATAAAAATTCATCAATATCAATATTTTTTGGTGTAATATTTAAGTTAATTAATTAATAAAAGAAACTATATAAAATCAATATCAATATTCTGCGATTTTTATAACATCACAAAATGTTACAAATTGATACATACTACTGTTGCCAATATCAAAATACTATAAATAATATTCATATATTCTGTATATGTATATCCATAATAAGCGCATATTAAAATAAATCGGTATTTTATTTTATTTTTTACAAAATTCTGAAATTTTTAGAGTTGAAAAAATAGTATGGTTTTAAGAGTTGTATTTTTAGAACATGTATAAACCCTGCATACTTCCATTCAAAAGTAGTAGGTAGGTAAACCATAAAATATTTATTTACCCTTTAAAAAAATTGGTGGTTAGAAAAATACTATTTTTTGTCAGATGTTAATTACAATAAATTTTTAAAATTTGTTATTTAATGTAGGGACGGAGGCAAACGCCATTCCCAAAATTTTGTTTCAATAGTTATCCACATTAAGAATAACCGCGGAGCTCAGCTCAATCAATGTGCAATGATCGAGCCTTGCCCTGGGAAACATGTATTTATGCTTTTCTTAACACAAACGCCATTCCCAACTACCAAAAATTTTTGACACGAGCTATTCACATTATGAATAGTCGCGGAGCTCAACTTAATCATAGTGCAATGATTAAGCTTCGCCCTGGGAAATATATATTCATGCTTTTCTTAGCACAAACTGAACTTCTTATGACACATTAAAAATAAACTAATTGAGAAGTACAATTCATCATTACGCTGTATTATAATACTATTTTCTTATTTTACTAGTAGCTAGTAAACAAAGTGATCGTATCATTGTGAACGAAATAGAATTGAAATTGTGTGCACATTTGTTTTACTTAAAAAACCTGTTTCTACAGATAGTGAATAAAATCCCAGTAAGCATTTTATGCAATAAATGATCATGTAGAGTCTTTTTGACTCATATGTGCTATTAAAACAGTTATAAATGCGCCCTTTTGCTGATCACAAAATATTCTTTTGTTGGGATTAAATATTACCTTACCCGCGAATCTTCTTGAGAGTCCTTTTTATCCGCTTTTCTGATCAGTTTCCACTCATTTTTGAGTCTTATTTAATGCAATTTTTCTATAAATCACTTTTTAAGAGAAAGCAAAAATCATTATCTAGTCTTTTTCTAATAGCGCATGTGATTAATCAGTCATCATCGAAATGATGATGACTGGGATATCGTATATTTTTGTTAACACACAAACATATGCATAGCAGCACGAGTAAACCGAACTCTAATTGGCTTCTTATATGTATACAGCCGAACAAAAATGAAAATACTCACCAAAGAGTAAAGTAAGCAACAATTTCATTCAGTCTTATGGAAGCTTTTGAACAAAGCAGGTCTACGTCGCGTTGTCTTGTGAATTTTTACATTGTGTTTTAATAGAAAATCTCTACGCTTATGAAAAAAATTCCCTTTTTTCCCTACACTACTTTTTTTTAAATTTATTTTTAATTTGTACATTTTCAATTATGTAAAAATAACATAAAAACAAAGAAAAAAAATATAAAAAATAAGATAAAAATATCATGAGAATTACATAAGAATAATATAAAAAATATACAGATATTATAAAAAAAATATTTTTGCAATTCTGTATAATTCATCTTTTTGATATGGTTAGATGTGCATTTAAAATTTACACAATTAAAGGTGTGTTTACACTATGTATATTTTCCATATGTAAATTCAGTTTTACGAACCATACGTAATTCGGCGTGTGTGTCAAAATTGGCGTTTTACATACAATTCATCATTTTTGCGATCAAACGTACATATGTATTTCCGTATGACATAACCTCTAAATGTAAACAACAGCTGATTTAATTTGTGAATTTACAAAAATAAAGTAATATATTTTATATATTTTTTAATTGTTAATTAATATTAAACAATTTATTTTTCTTTCAATATTTATCTTTATAATTTACTCTGTTTTTCTTTCGCCACAAGCAGTATTGTATTTTCATATGGTTTTCATGCCAAAATAGAACCTGCTCTAATTGAGAAATTTACATATGTCTTGCCAAATGTGTTGTACATAAACAATTTTTGAAAGGGTTCACACTATGTGTACAAATTGCACGTGCTAAAACAATAAGAACAAGTAAGAAAATTATAGTCGGTCTAGACCGACTATACGATACCCTATACCGTGCGTTTAGAAACCCTATCTCTTAGGCCCAACTAACTGGACATTGAAAATAAGCAAAAAAACCATATTTGAGTGGGATTTTTATTAATTTTTTTGGCTGCAGATATGAAAAAGTTCATATCGGGTGGTATATCTATAAAGGGACTAGGTCCAAAAATGGACCGATCCTGATCATGATTGGTAAAGTCTCTTGTATTTTGCAAAAATATATACAAACAAAATTTGAGAAGAATCAGTGCAATATTTTTGTTTTTTAATAGATTTAAGTGAAGATCGGGAAGCAGCTCTATATGGGGTCAAAGGGATCATTTTTGGACTACTCATTAGTGGATGTAATGAACGCATACAAACCCAATTTGAGTAACATATATATGACAATTTGGACAATTATGGCAATTTATGTCGATTTCATATGGGTAATTTGTATGGGGGCTAGGTCTGAACATGGACCGATTCTCACCAATTTCAATAGCGTTCATCCCATGGCCGATAAAAGCTTATATACCATTTCATGAAAATATATTCATATTTGCGACCTGCAGTTTGATTACAAGCTTTACATGGACACACAGACGGACGGACGGACGGACGGACGGACATTGTTAAATCAAATCAGAAAGTGATTCTGATTCGATCGGTATAATTAAAGATGGGTCTAGGTCAAATATTTTTGGTTGTTACAAACAGCAGCACAAAGTCATTATACCCAAACCACATAGTGGTATAGGGTATAAAAACACAAGCAAAACACATAGTGTGAACGCAGCTTAATTAAAATGGTTTGCAAATGAGATGTTACAACTCAAACGGAATATTTGTTCTTGGTTTTCAGTGTTGCCGTTTTAGCTTTTTAGTTGCTAGATTTAGCAACTTTTTTTTGTCGTTTAGCATCCAAAATTTATCAAAAGATGCTAGATGCTAACTTAGAATCTTTTATTAATAAAAAGTTGCTTTTAGCATCTTTTTTGATATATATATTTTTTTATTCATTATTTTTGAATATATAATTTTAATGGTATTGATATGTTTTTATTTCTCAAAGTGTAGTACAGTAATTTTGTGTACTACTCCATTTACCACTCTGCTCGTTTCTTTCAACAAATATAACAAAACATTTTGAAATAGAAGAATGTAAACAACAACAACAGTTTTTAATGAATTAGAAAGTCGATTGCCAAAAAATATTATTGTATTAAAAAAACGCCAAAATTTTCAATACAAAACACATTAAATCGGGTAAAAGAACAGATAACCAATATATTAGAAGAGTTTAAATTTATATCATCTGAAACAGAAAAAATTCAAATCCAATGGAGTTATATCACAGAACAAAACTGGGATACAACACTGAATACAACCTCTTTATGGATTGAAAAATTCTATTGGCGAAAATCCATTTTAGGAGTTATCAATATTTGTGTTGTCTATATTACTTTTGTCTTTCTCAAAAGCCGAAGTTGAACGTTTGTTTAGTTTAATGGCTTTAGTTAAAAGCAAACTTCGAACAGAATAAAATCCGAGTTGTT
The DNA here is from genome assembly GCA_963682025.1 of Cordilura impudica. Classification (NCBI taxonomy): domain Eukaryota; kingdom Metazoa; phylum Arthropoda; class Insecta; order Diptera; family Scathophagidae; genus Cordilura; species Cordilura impudica. The sequence goes on from OY821519.1 coordinate 143,978,415, forward strand.
ATGTTCTGCAATACGTATAAAAGAAGGATTGAAATTGAAAAATCGATGTCACACTTACAATATACCGAGCGATGTCGTTGATAAGAGTCGATCGTCAGAAAAATATCAGAGCAAAGAAGAACTTGAAGATGAAGACATCACAGAAATGTTAGATTCCATAAACCAGTTATTCTAATATAATCGTATCTTTTGATAATGTAATTTCTGTTATATTTTAAATAAAAAAAAAATCGCTCTAAAATTAAAAAAATATTTAATTTAAGTTTAAAATAAACTCAATTTGATGTTAATAAAAATTTCAGATGAAATCCAAAATAATTTTAATTAAAATTTAAGAAATATAAATCTAAACATATGTTTTATATTAATTTTTCGATTTAAAAACCAAAGAATTTATTAATAAGTATATAATTTTTGAATATAAAGGTAATGAAATTTGAAAAAAAAATTTAGCATCTTTTTTTTAGACTCCAGTACGTTTAAGCATTTTTAGCATCTTTACAATTTCAAATTATGGCAATACTGTTGGTTTTAAAAGATTTTTTATAACAGTCGTTATAAGCATGTATACTTAGATCTGATTTATCGCATTTTAATATATTTTCAAAAGCCTTGCATCCGCATTTATAGTCGTCACCTTTGACCTGCTCCAGCCATCCATTAGCTTCTCGTCTCTCAACTAACTGAAGCAAAATCTTTATGTTCTGTATTTCTTTGATGTGTTTTCAGCATCATCGAAAAACGAATCGGACATTTTTCTAAAATTAATTATGCTTCTAAAATTAATTATGTTCAAATTTATAATATTTTAATGTAATGCACAAAAAAGTGTTTTATACTTGTCATTGTTATTAAAGAATCCACATATTTACTCCCTTCATATTATGGAGTTATTACCAGATTTAAAAAGACTTTAAAGTTTAAAATTGAAAAAAATTATGCGATATTTAACAAATACATTCAAAATAGTTTTGACTGAAATTTTTGGCAGTTTTAGTTTTGCCTTGTATCAGTAAAATATTCAGATATTAACTAAAAAAAAAACAATTTGTTGTTTTCATCTTAATTATCTTAATTAATTTAAAGACACAAAGATAGATTTAATACAATAAAAAGAAGAAAGAGTTGAAAGTTGATCTATGCGGACTCACAAATGTGCCCTATACTAATAGGTCTGGAAAATTAAAAAGGATTGTAAAAAATAAAATGCACCTTTATATTAAAAAATTTAAATTAAAAAGAAAATTACAAAATAAACCATTTACCTGGTTAAACTTAATATTGTTTGTAATTATCTGGATCAGGTTAGTATTTAAAATGGGATAAATCGGGTGTCATTGTGCCAATTTATGACCTAAAATATGTAGACACCTCTATAAAATGCTGAAAATTCAGAGCATTTGTTGTAATAATTCAGTAATAGGTTTATCAAAGTGTTTACATATTCAAATATTTTATATACATTTGTTACAAATAGTGCAAGAAGTCCAGATATTAATGTAAACATAAAACCCAGGTGGAGGGTATCAAAGATTCGGCATAGCCGAATTTAACACTCTTACTTGTTTTTTTTGACTTCTTTTTTTAAAATATACTTTCATAAATATATGACTTTTTAAAAGTTTTTGTTTTATGTGGGAAGGTATGTACATTGTTTTTTAATTTGTTTTTTTTTTTTAAACATAAATTTAAAAATCCGTTTCACAACACAAATATATTGATAAAAAAATTACTGGAATAGATATTTTTGTAAAAAAAAGATGATGGCTAATTCATTAAGGATTAATAAAAATAGTAAATGTTACGCTATTGGTTATATGAAAATTTTAACTCCAAATAGGTTGATTTAAAATTTTTTTTAGTTGTGCATTGAGAAAAGGAAGAAATCAACTACAGTAGAAACTCGATTCTTGCACGTAATGAAAACCGGGCTCGGTGCAAGTTTCGAGGTTGTCACAAGTACCGAGTATTAATAAAAGGCACATACATCTGTTTAGAATCTAAGTTTAATATTTCAAATCAAAACACTTAAGTTCAACGCATTCGTATAACAGTAGATACATATTTTATGTGGAATTAAAGAAATTTAAAATTTTTGTTTGTTTTGTACAAAGTCGCTTGTTCAGTACTACACTGCCTCTTAGTCTCTGGAGCATCATTATATCGTCTAATGAAGCATTATTTTGCTCCGCCCATTCTAAGCAAATATTGAACGCTGATATAGTCTCCTCCGATGTAACATGCTTCGTATTGAGTACCACGTCACCGGTTTCTTCACCATCAGTAAGGTCATCATCGGTACACTGCTCTTCATTTTGTGCCAAATTAGGTTCAACAATCCATTGCTCAATTTCAGAATGTGATATTTGCTGCAATGGTTCTACTTCTTGAAGCAAAGTTGCAATGGATTGAATATTGAATCCATCGTCAGCTAGCTGTAAACGTAACTCTGAAAGAGGAATGACATCTTCATTTTCCGAGTGGAATGATTTGTTAAACAGTTTTTGAAATGATGACTGAATTGAAGACTCATTAAGAACATTATCCACGCATTAGCTAAAAAAACATATTCCGTCTTTTAAGGTGTTGTTTCGCAAAGACTCGTCTATTGTTTTTCCACGACGAACAATGTGACTTAATAGGCTTTTTTTGTAGTTCAGCTTCGTAAGCCTTATAACATTCTGGTCCATGGGCTGTATAAGAGCAGTACAGTTTGGAAGGCACGTTACCGAAATTTCACCATCAGTACTCCTTAACTCGCCTTCTTTGGGATGGCATGGAGCATTATCAATAAGTAAAAGAGCTCTTTCGGGAAGATTTTTTCTTTCACCTACAGATTTAAGAAATTTTAGATTATGTATGTAATAAAAGGAATTTTTTAGGACCAACAATTGACTTACCTCCGGAATAATTGTTCTGTGAAACCATTCTTCAAACAAGGCAATTGTTATCCCAGCACTTTTTTGAATTAACGAGGATTTGATGATTTTCCAATAACCATTAATGTCACTCTATGATTTCCAGCAGCATTCGTACAAGCAAGAAAAGTAATTTTTTCTTTACTGATTTTATGGCCCGGCGCCGAGGTTTCTTTAGAGCGCACAAGAGTTCTATCGGGCAAAAGCTTCCAAAATAGGCCAGACTCATCAGCATTGTATATCTGCTCCTTTTCCAAATTTAGATCGGCATTTTTTTCATTTAGTTTTTGCAAAAATGGGTTAATAGAATCACTCTTATTTGACAGTTTTTCCCCACATATTTTGAGTCTTCGGATTCCATGTCTTTTTTTAAATTTTGCAACCCAACCATTGCTAGCGTGGAAGCCACCCGACTTTTCTTGAATTTTGGCATGGAATAACTTTGCCTTTTCCTTGAGCATAACAGATGTGATTGGTAAATTCTTTGCTCTTTGATTTGCAAACCATTTAAACAATGCTCTTTCCATTTTTGGAAACTCCGAGGGTTTAAGCGTCTTTCTGCTCCTAGGGCCGGATTCAGAATGCGCCACAAATTTCTTTATGGTGTTTTCATTTCTCTTAACACGAGTTATTGTTGATCTATGCACATGAAAACTTTTGGCTAAGGAATTGGTGGAAAATCCAGCACTTAATTTCTTTAAAATCTCAGCTTTTTCTTTAATTGTCAGCAACGTAAATTTTTTCTTTGCCATTATGACACCGCACCTCTCAATAGTCTGCTTAAAACTGATTCAAATTACAACATTTCATCAGCAGCATAAAACCGCGGGGATTTCCCGAAATGTATTCAGTCTAATAAAACGTAAACAAGCAGCACGCATGAGTAATACAAAAATGTTGCAAGTATCGAGTTCAAAATTTTCGGATGTCGCAAGTACTGAGTGCGTAATGAAAAATATTTCTATGTTGCAAGAATCGAGGTGTGCAAGTATTAATTATGTGCAAGAATCGAGTTACTACTGTATTTGAAAAATGTTTTCATTATTGAATTGTTTGACTGCATCCGTTAAATTAGTTTCGCGAATATAATGAAACCGGCCATCAATGATAGGACTGACCACTACATACATAAAGACAAAATAGAATGAAGTTGCTGAAATGCCCATAGACGTTGCGATCGAGTTAAACAACTTGCCAGAAAATCAAAACTCTTTAATTTTTCTTGCAACCAAGACATAACTTCATACAAGGACCCCAAAAACGTTGCAATCTCGTGCCCAACGTAATCAAGTTGTACCAACGATAGCAACGTGTATGGGTAGCATAAGAACAATTAAGTAGTTAGAACAACAACAACAACACATAAAAGCTTAACAGTACTGATCGTCACACAGTGGCGCCATTTGAGTTTTTTCGTTGCAAAAATCATTACTTTTGAACCGATTGAGATAATCAAATAAGTAAAAAGGCATATGATAGATAGGTATGAAATAAGAATTTGAACAAGGTGCTACGCCTTCTAGATGCTTACTTATGGGTTATCAAAGTTGAAATTTTTTAACATTATGAAAAAAATCAAGTTTATGTTAACTAAACAACAACAATTTTATATTTCTATACATATGTATATCTTTTTCAATGTTTTTATATATTGAAATTAAACTAAAAATTTGATTTTGTTGGAGGTAGCAAATTTGTAATCATTGAACAATTTCCTATAAGATGAGTTTATTCAAAATATCGTAAGCGCACATGAAATTTTGGATTTTTGCAACCTCATTTGTTCTAAGGGCGCCACTGTGCGTAGTCAATGTTCTTAAAGAGCAAGAATAGACAAGAAAATAAATTAACTATCGAATTATGTATAAAATAAACAAAACAAATAAAATAAAAAAGAAATATAATAAATTTAAGAAATAAAATAAATTAAATAAACTAAAATTCAATAATAACAAGTAAGAAAATTATAGTCGGTCTAGACCGACTATACGATACCCTATACCATGCGTTTAGAAACCCTATCTCTTAGGCCCAACTAACTCGACATTGAAAATGAGCAAAAACCAAATTTTGGTGGGATTTTTATAAATTTTTTTGGCTGCAGATATGAAAAAGTTCATATCGGATGCTTATCTATAAAGGGACTAGGTCCAAAAATGGACCGATCCTGATCATGTTTGGTAAAGTCTCTTGTATTTTGCAAAAATATGTACAAACAAAATTTGAGAAGAATCAGTGCAATATTTTTGTTTTTTAATAGATTTAATTGAAGATCGGGAAGCATCTCTATATGGGGTCAAAGGGATCATTTTTGGACTACTCATTAGTGGATGTAATGAACGCATATAAACCCAATTTGAGTTAGATCTATATGACAATTTGGATCTTATGGCAATTTATGTCGATTTCATATGGGTAATTTGTATGGGGGCTAGGTCTGAACATGGACCGATTCTCACCAATTTCAACAGCGTTCATCCCATGGTCGATAAAAGCTTATATACCAAATTTCGTCAAAATATATTCATATTTGCGACCTGCAGTTTGATTACAAGCTTTACATGGACACACAGACGGACGGACGGACATTGTTAAATCAACTCAGAAAGTGATTCTGATTCGATCGGTATAATTAAAGATGGGTCTAGGTCAAATATTTTTGGTTGTTACAAACAGCAGCACAAAGTCATTATACCCAAACCACATAGTGGTATAGGGTATAAAAATAAAATGCAGAAAACAGCGACAAAAAGGTTATTTCATATAATAATTTTTTCACCAAACAATCATGTCATACCGATTTGTCTTAATGGTCACATCTTACGCGTAAGATGTGACTCTCACATGTATTCTGTTTTTGTGATTGTATTGTGAAATAGAAATTTACCCCCTGCGCGTATAGATGTTTACACATCAAAAAGTACTCGGACCACACAATGAACATACTTACATATATGGCTACAGAATTGGTGGAAAATCCACCACTTAATTTCTTTAAAATCTCAACTTTGTCTTTAATTGTCAGCAACGAAAATTTTTTCTTTGCCATTATGACACCGCACCTGTCAATAGTCTGCTTAAAACTGATTCAAATTACAACATTTCATCAGCAGCATAAAACCACGGAGATTTCCCAAAATGTATTCAGTCTAATAAAACGTAAACAAGCAGCACGCATGAGTAATACAAAAATGTTGCAAGTATCGAGTTCAAAATTTTCGGATGTCGCAAGTACTGAGTGCGTAATGAAAAATATTTCTATGTTGCAAGAATCGAGGTGTGCAAGTATTAATTATGTGCAAGAATCGAGTTACTACTGTATTTGAAAAATGTTTTCATTATTGAATTGTTTGACTGCATCCGTTAAATTAGTTTCGCGAATATAATGAAACCGGCCATCAATGATAGGACTGACCACTACATACATAAAGACAAAATAGAATGAAGTTGCTGAAATGCCCATAGACGTTGCGATCGAGTTAAACAACTTGCCAGAAAATCAAAACTCTTTAATTTTTCTTGCAACCAAGACATAACTTCATACAAGGACCCCAAAAACGTTGCAATCTCGTGCCCAACGTAATCAAGTTGTACCAACGATAGCAACGTGTATGGGTAGCATAAGAACAATTAAGTAGTTAGAACAACAACAACAACACATAAAAGCTTAACAGTACTGATCGTCACACAGTGGCGCCATTTGAGTTTTTTCGTTGCAAAAATCATTACTTTTGAACCGATTGAGATAATCAAATAAGTAAAAAGGCATATGATAGATAGGTATGAAATAAGAATTTGAACAAGGTGCTACGCCTTCTAGATGCTTACTTATGGGTTATCAAAGTTGAAATTTTTTAACATTATGAAAAAAATCAAGTTTATGTTAACTAAACAACAACAATTTTATATTTCTATACATATGTATATCTTTTTCAATGTTTTTATATATTGAAATTAAACTAAAAATTTGATTTTGTTGGAGGTAACAAATTTGTAATCATTGAACAATTTCCTATAAGATGAGTTTATTCAAAATATCGTAAGCGCACATGAAATTTTGGATTTTTGCAACCTCATTTGTTCTAAGGGCGCCACTGTGCGTAGTCAATGTTCTTAAAGAGCAAGAATAGACAAGAAAATAAATTAACTATCGAATTATGTATAAAATAAACAAAACAAATAAAATAAAAAAGAAATATAATAAATTTAAGAAATAAAATAAATTAAATAAACTAAAATTCAATAATAACAAGTAAGAAAATTATAGTCGGTCTAGACCGACTATACGATACCCTATACCATGCGTTTAGAAACCCTATCTCTTAGGCCCAACTAACTCGACATTGAAAATGAGCAAAAACCAAATTTTGGTGGGATTTTTATAAATTTTTTTGGCTGCAGATATGAAAAAGTTCATATCGGATGCTTATCTATAAAGGGACTAGGTCCAAAAATGGACCGATCCTGATCATGTTTGGTAAAGTCTCTTGTATTTTGCAAAAATATGTACAAACAAAATTTGAGAAGAATCAGTGCAATATTTTTGTTTTTTAATAGATTTAATTGAAGATCGGGAAGCAGCTCTATATGGGGTCAAAGGGATCATTTTTGGACTACTCATTAGTGGATGTAATGAACGCATATAAACCCAATTTGAGTTAGATCTATATGACAATTTGGATCTTATGGCAATTTATGTCGATTTCATATGGGTAATTTGTATGGGGGCTAGGTCTGAACATGGACCGATTCTCACCAATTTCAACAGCGTTCATCCCATGGTCGATAAAAGCTTATATACCAAATTTCGTCAAAATATATTCATATTTGCGACCTGCAGTTTGATTACAAGCTTTACATGGACACACAGACGGACGGACGGACATTGTTAAATCAACTCAGAAAGTGATTCTGATTCGATCGGTATAATTAAAGATGGGTCTAGGTCAAATATTTTTGGTTGTTACAAACAGCAGCACAAAGTCATTATACCCAAACCACATAGTGGTATAGGGTATAAAAATAAAATGCAGAAAACAGCGACAAAAAGGTTATTTCATATAATAATTTTTTCACCAAACAATCATGTCATACCGATTTGTCTTAATGGTCACATCTTACGCGTAAGATGTGACTCTCACATGTATTCTGTTTTTGTGATTGTATTGTGAAATAGAAATTTACCCCCCTGCGCGTATAGATGTTTACACATCAAAAAGTACTCGGACCACACAATGAACATACTTACATATATATGTACAGTGTTGGTCAGAACAAAACCAACCAAAATTATTATTGACCTTCATTGTATTTTTAAGCATGTTATTATTGTTTTTCCAAAATCTTCTTTATCATTTGTTACTCTTTATAACATTAAAAATAAAAAGATAAAACTAAAATTGTAAACTAAAAGAACCGTTATATTTTTTTTTTCAAAAAACTTAGCGCCTTTTTTGCATTCTCTCTTAATTTAATTTGAATTGGCTGGCAGCTACTTGCGTTGTCAAATTGATCATATTTAAGTCAAATCGTCATGGCTCGTGATAAATACTCCGAAAACTTAAAAAAATGAAATAATTAAGGATTTTTTGAACGGAAAGAGTCAAATAGAACTAGCTAAAAAGTACAATACCAATAAATCTATAATATCTCGGCTTAAAAAAAATATAAAACAACAAAATCTGTAGAAACATTACGTTTGGGAGGAGCACCGTGGAAGACAGAATAAAGGATAGACCGCCACAATGCACAAATTGTGCAAATATATGAATTTAAATCCTCAACACACTATTTTAAGTGAGCTAAATTTAAATAAAGATTCAAGATTCGTCGCCGAACATTAGAAGCTGGTTTCCGAAGCTTCAGGCTAGTAAAAAGTCACTGCTCACTATGAAACATTGGGCAAAAGGTAGAACTTATTTGTTTCAATTCTATTTCGCTAAAATGCTTAGTGTATCGCCTCAAGAAAGGAAATCGTTAAAACCAACGCTACTGCAAGCCAACTGTGAAGCATCGCGGCAGATCAATTATGCTTCTCTGGTTTGGCATTGGACCCTTCCGCGAAATCGACAGATTAATGGATAGACTTAAATTTAGAGACACTCTGTGTGGGAGATGCCGCTTCGTTGGATATTTCAACACGAAAACGACACGAAACATATTTCGAAGCTGGTAAAAGAGTGGCTCGCTGAAAATGGGGCTCAAACAGTTTATTGACCGGCCCAATCACCTGATTTGAACCCTATTGAGAACTTGTTTGTCATTTTAAAGCGACGATTAGATGGTCGGGCTTTCACTTCTAAACAACCTTTAAAAGAAACGCTGGAAACTGAGTGGAAAATCATTCCAGTTAATATTATCAATCACCTTATTGAATCCATACCACGTAGATGCAACGAAGTTATAAAAAAGAACAGATTCTTTACTAAATATGGAATAATATTAAATGTTGCTTTTGTTTTGTCCAACTGAAATAGTGCCATTTTGAGTTTTTTTTTTAATACAAAATAGGACAATAGTGATTTTGGTTGCTTTTGTTCTGACCAACACTGTATGTACGTACATGGAGATAAAGAAGCTGAAAACTACAAAACGAACCACAAATATGTATATGCAAGCAAAAATGTAAACCCATTGTTTTAAACCCAATATTATTTCTATAAATTTAATGAAAGGACACTGGGACATGTGAGTTATCCCAGTTTCAAAACCAAAGCAACCGGAGGTTCCTTACAATTAGCTGTGGGGGCCATTTTTTTAAAATTTAATTATATTTTAAATTTTGCGTGGGAGATACGGTACCAGTCCTACATTTTACCCATCTAGGAGTGATTTTGTGGCAGTTATTTAGTTTTTTAACGGGTTTTTTCCTTTTTGCCCCCCCATTTTGAGGTCGATGAGTAGCCACTTACCTTCGTCCTACCCCCCTCCATTTTTTGGCTCATGCAGTTTTTTCCGAACCTCACAAAACTGGGGGGTCTAGTGCATCCCCATCCTGTTACTAAGAAACTCCTTACAACACTATCCCACACTTAAAAATCATATACGTAAATAAAATGATTAGAAAAGATCATGTACATATTTAACGGTTAAGTTCAAATCGTTAAAAATGATTATGTGCAGATCTAGTGATCTCACATAAAATCGTTAGCAAACTAACTTTGATCTGAATCTATCATATTAATAGGCAAAGAGATTTCTTGTGACATATTCCACATCTTCAATTACCAACCGATTTTGAGAGAAAATATACCATCGAAAGATATTTTGCACCTTTTTAAAAGGGGCGCTAAGTTGCCGCTTTTGTTTTTTTTTACGATTTTAGTGCTTTGTTGCTTTTTAAACACAACAGTTCATTTAAATAAAATTGTACTTATTTGAACAACTTTTCTCGAAATTTTAGCTTTTTGGTCAAAGAGGCTAATAGTTGGAACTCTTATTCGTCAGCAAGGCAAAATTTATATAAGATATATAAGTTGATTAACAGAGATTCCGATAGGAGAGGAAAAATGCGATGGTGGCGCCATTGTACTAATTATGGAAAGCTTGAGTTGTTATCGATGGTTTTATATTTCGAGGGCTGCAAACTCGAAAACGTTAGTTTTGCAGGAGAAGCTGTCAAAGTTTATCGGATATATTTGGAGGTAGAACGTTGTGTCTTGTAACTGGTTATAAATTTATTCTTTACCAACACTCAGGGGATGTCCCCTACAAATGCAGTGGATTCTGTTGATTTGAAGAAAATAGGCTATGGGTAGGAGGAAAGAGGGAGTAGTGTTTTTGGACATTTGACTTAAATTTTATTCGATTGTAACTGTCAGGAAAGACCTATGCGAACGAATTTTCTCTGTAATGCGTTGTTCGGTCAACTGGATTGTGATCTATTAGAGAAGCGGGTAGAGCGAAGTGAAAATCGGGCACTTGGAATGAGTTCGGTAATCTCAGCAGAACATTTCCCATGGTATTATATATAGAACAGTATTACACAACCGACATTTTAACGATGTTCCAATGACTTAATAGAGTTGGATACCTACTATCATTAATGAGCATCAACGCCCTACTTTGTACACGGTCCAGTAGCTCCAAAAAAGATTTGGAAGCTCCTGCCCACATACGAGAGTTTTGTTCCATTTTCCGTCGGATGTAAGTGGTATACATTTTAAGGAGGTCGGAAGGAGGAAGCATTTTTGTATCGTTTTAGAAAACGAAGACACTTGAATATTTCTTTCGACACTTGATACACATATTCATTCCAACGAACATCACCTTGAATTGTCATGCCCAGAATATCAAGAGTATCCGATTCATCAATTCCTATACCACCCATATATAGGCAGATTACATTATTGAATCCAAGGACCTATGGGTCACCAAACAACATAGAGACATCTGCGCATTCAAATCACTCGGAGATTGTTAACAGGTCTTGATTGAGTGTGTCATGCATTGGCCTACAGAAAGATAAGGAAAAGAGAAGGAGAAAAAAATAAGCCTTCTGGTACCCCTGAATTTAGCTGAAACTCATGGGATGAAACCCCATCAGAAACAACACATATTGTGCGGTCCGTGAGAAAACTCGATATAAATCAAGAGAAGTGAATGACAATCCTAAATGCAATAAACTTTGTTATCAATGCACCGTGCCATACCGGATCGAATGCCTTGAAAATATCAAGAGCAACCACTTTACGTTCACCAAAATTGTGAATTAATTGACTCCAGTGCTCAGAAAGTAGGGCGAACAGGTCTCCCGTAGAACGACAAGATTGTGATTGATCATGCACTCCATCACCTTTCAGAACGCAGAGCAGATTGTAATTGCAAAAAATATGGATTCTTCTTTAACGTTAAATTTTTGGCCTGATTTAGCTTCCTACGACTATACAAAAGCTGTTGAATTTAGCTATTTACCAAATAAATTTTTTATTCGTTTAATTAATATTGTTTATTTTATAAAAACAGTAAATTAGAACTGCAACATAACCTAAAAATTTTAAATCAAGTTATCAACAAACATAAACACACAAAGAAATGATTCTTATCAAAAGCATAAACTCGTTCTGCGAACAAAATTTGCAAGTATCGCATTTGGATGCGGAAGTCTAGATATTTTTACCAGAGGCAACGTAAAATTTTCTGGTTATTAAAAACACCAATTTACCTAGAAATTACTAAGGTTTAAAGTGGAAACCCTAATGAGTTGCTATTCGATTTACGAGAGGAATAAAATCAGTTTCTCCATTCGCTGGTCCTAAAACTATAAGATTTTATTTTTATTTTTCAGTCTACTGATTTACATCTTACAGACTATATGAATATAAAAATATTACTTATATACATGGCTAAAATTTTTTTAATTAAAACAAGTTAGAAAATTATAGTCGGTCTAGACCGACTATACGATACCCTATACCATGCGTTTAGAAACCCTATCTCTTAGGCCCAACTAACTGGACATTGAAAATAAGCAAAAACCAAATTTGAGTGGGATTTTTATTAATTTTTTTGGCTGTAGATATGAAAAAGTTCATATCGGATGCTATATCTATAAAGGGACTAGGTCCAAAAATGGACCGATCCTGATCATGTTTGGTAAAGTCTCTTGTATTTTGCAAGAATATGTAGAAACAAAATTTGAGAAGAATCAGTGCAATATTTTTGTTTTTTAATAGATTTAAGTGAAGATCGGGAAGCAGCTCCATATGGGGTCAAAGGGATCATTTTTGGACTACTCATTAGTGGATGTAATGAACGCATACAAACCCAATTTGAGTAAGATCTATATGACAATTTGGATCTTATGGCAATTTATGTCGATTTCATATGAGTAATTTGTATGGGGGCTACGTCTGAACATGGACCGATTCTCACCAATTTCAATAGCGTTCATCCCATGGCCGATAAAAGCTTATATACCAAATTTCATCAAAATATATTCATATTTGCGACCTGCAGTTTGATTACAAGCTTTACATGGACACACAGGCGGACGGACGGACGGACGGACGGACGGACGGACGGACGGACGGACATTGTTAAATGAACTCAGAAAGTGATTCTGATTCGATCGGTATAATTAAAGATGGGTCTAGGTCAAATATTTTTGGTTGTTACAAACAGCAGCACAAAGTCATTATACCCAAACCACATAGTGGTATAGGGTATAAATATCAATATGAGTTTATTGAAAACTTTAAATAAGTTAAATTTAAAATTATTTTTAAATATTACAACTGGTAACTTCTGGAGAAACTGTTGCTGTAAGATCTTGCTCTGATGGAACTTAATAAAAGAATCGTCATTGGTATCGCATTCTAATTATCTTGATGATATTTTTAGTGATATTCCAATTTAAAGTTTAATTTTCTGCTAAATACTGTGATAGTTTTAAGATAGAATTTACGTAGACAGACGAGACGGCAGATTTTGCATTAAGTAAACAGCTGTTTGTTTGTATACAACTGTTTGTCAGCTAATTTTTTTTTTTTTGCATTTATATCGAAATAAAATGGATAGAAGACAAGTCAGAAAGTACGATTAGCAGCTATGCTGTTGGTGAAAAAAACGATTTATTTGAAAAAAAAAAAAAAAGAAATTACTTTTGTTAAAACTACTCCATAACGTAAAAATTGAACATGCACTAGCAACCGTCAATTTGAACGTGTTGCTGCAAGTTGGGATCGCAGTAGATGTAAGTTTAATATTATCTTTTCATGGAGGATATAATTATACCCTATGCCACTATGTGGTTTGGGTATAATGACTTTGTGCTGCTGTCTGTGACTACCAAAAATATTTGACCTAGACCCATCTTTTATTATACCGATCGAATCAGAATCAGTATCTGATTCGATTTAACGATGTCCGTCCGTCCGTCCGTCTGTGTGTCCATGTAAAGCTTGTAATCAAACTGCATGTCGCAAATATGAATATATTTTGATGAAATTTGGTACGTTAGCTTTTACCGGCCATAGGATGGATGCTGTAGAAATTGATGAAATTCGGTCGATTTTCAGACCTAGTCAACATACAAATGACACCTATGAAATAAACATAAATTGCCATAAGATACAAATTATCATATAAATTTTAGTCAAATTGGGTTCGTATGTGTTTGTTACATCCATTAACCATTAGCCCAAAAATGAGCACTATGGGACAATTCTTTCTCATAGGCCCCATATCGAGCTGCTTCCCGATCTTCACTTAAATCTATCAAAAAACAAAAATATTGCACTGATTCTTCTCAAATTTTTTTGTATATATTTTTGCAAAATACAATTGAAGTTACCAAACATGGTCAGGATCGGTCCAATTTTGGGCCTAGCCCCCATACAAATATAGCATCCGATATGAACTTTTTCATATCTGCAGCCAAAAAAAATTAATAAAAACCCCACTCAAATTTGGTTTATGCTTATTTTCTATGTCCAGTTAGATTGGCCTAAGAGATAGGGTCTCTAAACGCATGGTATAGGGTATCGTATAGTCGGTCTAGACCGACTATAATTTTCTTAAGTGGCTGATACACGACATCAAACTGCCGTCAATATATTTGATTGTGTGCGTGTTTTGGTTTGATGGAGGTGATAGACGCTGTCAAACTCGCTCGTCAATATTCATTTTTAATCGGTCTTCGAAGTGTCAATACGCGGACGAAAGAGAAAAAATAATGAATAATAAAAAAAAAAATGTTGTGTTGTTATTGCCTTAGCAATAGCAACGAAAAAAAAATTCGTACTGCTCATTTTTCACATATTTGTTAGCATATTCTTTACATTTTGTATCCCACAACGCCGATAAAGAACGATACACTTCCAGCAGTTCTAAAATAAAATTCTGCTTCTGCATTTTTCCTTGCGATGTTCACGCCACGCCACGCAACACTAAATGAATATTGACGACTTTTGCTGATAGACGACATCAAACCGCATCAATATTTGACGAAAATCAAAACGATTTTGATTTTCATCAAACTCACACACAACGTGTACGTGTAACCAAAACACGCACACAATCAAATATATTGACGGCAGTTTGATGTGGTGTATCAGCCACTTTACTTGTTCATATATAACATTTTTTTAAAGGACCGCAACAGCACTTTTTGGGAGTGTGATGTGCTTACGATGGACGACAACAGTTTTAAGGAAAACTTTCGCCTCAACAGGAAGACTTTCCAAAAATTGTGTGAAAAAGTTATAAATATTGAGAAGTTGGACACCAATATGAGACTTTGTATTTCACTCGATACGAGAGTGGCAATAGCATTGTTCGCATTTGGATCGGCAGCGGAATATAGGACAATTGCTAGTTTATTCGGTGTGGGACGCAGTACCGTTGGTGAAATTGTTTTAGATTTTTGCAACGCTATGTCTTATAATCTACGTCACTATATTAATTCCTATCCTCCACATCCCCAAGATATTAATCGCGTTGGTGATGGGTTCGAACACCTCGGGTTTCCGCAATGCTTTGGAGCTGTAGATGGATGTCACATAGAAATTCAGCCAACAAAAGAAGGTGCAGTAAACTATCACAATTATAAAGGCTGATATTCAGTGGTTTTTTAGCAAGTTGTGATTACAGGTAAATTTTCTTTAAAAGGTTAATGAAACATTTTTAATTTGTGATTTCTTTCTTTCGCAGATCTAAATTCACATACATAAACATTGGATTAAAATAGCAAAGTAATTGCCGATATCAATGTACCTTTGCTGCTTGTTGGCAATTCTGCTTTTCGCTTATCAATGTACATGATGAAGCCATTTCCATATTCTATAAATTAGCCAGAAATAGAAAAAACCTTCAACTTTCGACTGTCCAGATTTCGTCGTGTAATTGAAAATGCATTTGGCCAACTTAAAGCAAATTTTACGAAGAAAAGGTAGGGGATTACCAGTAGCACAACAACATGTTAATGTTGTAATAAAGAATTGCTGCATTTTGCACAACATTTAAAAAATGGAAAAGGCTGAAGTTTCTTCCACATGGATGCAAAATATTGCAGGAGACATAACTGCACGAAGCCAGCCCACACACTCAACAAGAGTTGGAGAAAATGATGCAACGGCATCGACTATTAAGAATGCAATAGCTTTGAGCTTCATTAAGTGCAAACATTATGATTATTAATATACTATAATATATAGTAATATTTTTATTATGCATGTAATACATAGTTTTATGAATTTTATTAATACAATTTTCAAATTTTGTCAATTAAAGATTTAATTAAATCTATAAACTGTTTCGAAGTTTCGTTTTGCTCCCGAATTGCATTAACGATTTTATTGGACAATGATTGGCTGTCTTCTACCACAGTTTTCAGCATATCGTTTTGCCCTTTCATAATTTTTACGACTTCATCTAAATGGTTTCTCTTTCTTCCAGAGGACGACGAAGCTGCGGCAGCTGCTGCAGGCGTGGTATCAAGAGAAGAGAGTGGTAAAGAAGGCCCCGAAAGCAACACTGGTGATGGCAATAGCTATGACACCGGCGAAGGCAATGGCTGTGACACCGGCGATGGTAATGGCTGTGACTCCGGCGATGGCTGGTAGCTTTCTTCTTATGTATTTATCTAATTAAATAAAATTTTTCTTAATATTTTGAAATATATAAAATGTTTATTCTTACATATGAAAAGCTTTCGGAAATTTCAG
Source organism: Cordilura impudica (assembly GCA_963682025.1). Taxonomy (NCBI): domain Eukaryota; kingdom Metazoa; phylum Arthropoda; class Insecta; order Diptera; family Scathophagidae; genus Cordilura; species Cordilura impudica. Next base: position 143,994,997 of record OY821519.1, read on the forward strand.
CACTATTTGCCGCAGTGCTTCCAATTATGCGATGCACAGCATTGAAAAATTTCCATTCCGATGGGCTCCCACTGGCAGGTGCCATTTCCTTTTTCTCCTCTCCACAAATTTCAATATATATTTTGTGACAAAAAAATTGTTGTGATATAAAAAAAAATAATTGTATTTTTGCGAGAAATTCCGTATCTTCACGTGCACCACTAAATTTGTTGCACATTTGCAACGAAATTTCTTTATATATGTGCACGCCTCAAACCGATAGCACGTTCCGCCTACACCTCTAGCAGGGCCTGCGTATCGGTATCGTTCCACACATTTCTTTTTTTCCCTTTGGAAATCTTAAAATGGAAAATTGAAGTTCGATTTTAATATTTATTTTTTTATTTATAAAAACAATCAAAATTACTCACCTTTGCTGGCTTTGCATCCTTCCTTATTTGTATAAAGTAAACAATTTGACAACAGCTGGCTGATTGTCGACTGTGTTGCCTGATTAAAATAGTTAAATTCAGTATAAATGCAGTCTGATTTCGTGCATTTACGTCAAAGCTAATGCGCATTACGATGGGGATAATTTACAAGTTAATTTGAATTAACACTGCTAATGCAAATTAACGCTGTCGTCTGTCTACGCTATAATATTCTGAGATAGAATGGTTTGAAGGATTAGATTGTACGTAATAAACAATCCCTTAATTTTTAACTTAGGATCACTATCGGCCAAATGTAAGATTTTTTCAAATATAAAATAAGAGATATTTTAAAAAATTGCCCACGCCGAATTGTTTAAGCAGTGCTTAACTAAATTGCTACTACACGCCATGCATATTAAAAAAAATTTTTTTGCAAGGCATTTAAGAACACCAGTCTAAAACTCTATCCCAAATATGGGGAGACATGAACAAAGTGACATATCACCACATTTGCATGCAAAAGTTACAAATTGCTTTACTTTGACTCCTTTAAAACGTTTTCGAACAATACTTCCATTAGCGTTTGCTACCAACATGTTTATGCACTGAGTTCTCGGCTTATTGAAATAGTATACATAAGAAAACTTACTTGGGGTTAATGACGAGCAAAACTGTAACTGGGTACATAAAGCTCTGAACTAAAGGTATTTAAATAATTATTAATTGTTCCTTCATATTTGTAATATTAATAGGCTAGACGATTTCTTGTGACTGATGTTTTGTTCTACCGTTTTATCCCGATTTTGACCAAACGTATATTATTTGAAAGGTATTTCTTTTTAGCCGTTTTGTAGATTTAGAGCTTCTTAAATTTTTTCCTTTATTTTGAGTAAATTGCATCTAAAGTTGCTACTAACACATACATAAAATTATACAATGCTATGTATGTGTTTATTAATTTTGTTAATGTGTTTGTAATAAAAATGAGTTTGTTTTTTGTGTTGATTTGTGAATTGGCTATAATTGATTAGCATACTTTTAGGGTTTTTATTTAATGAAAAAATAAAATTTCCTAGAATTTGCGCTCGAATTTCGAGGGTTGGAAGTTGCTAGTTATTATTTAACACGTGTTTATTTAAAATGGAGCAACAAAAAAGGGTGTAAAAAAATCTATAAAAAAAAATGAATCAGTCCGAGGAATATCAAAAAGTTTCAAATAAGCCATACGCCGATCCAAAGCTTAAAGCAAAAATATAATATTTAAGCCCCATTGACTCGTCTTGGACGTCCAAGAAAGATTGATGACCGAACTGGTCGTCAGCTTGCGAAATTAGTCATAAGCAATTAAACCACTTTTAGCTCTTAGAACGCCAGCGAATGGATAGCCCGACGCTGTCTCAAAACATTGGGTGCTAAGGCGACAGTCAAGAAGAACCTATTTTTAGAAAAAAAAAAAAATCAAACTTCTTAAAGAATTCGCGGAAGTCTACGAAAACTGGACTGAGAATGACTGGAGCAAGGTAAACAAGTTTTAAGTCATATATTTTTGATTAAAAGTAAAATCTTCACATATTTTATATAGGTACTATGGTCTGAGGAGACCAAAATTAAGCGATTTGAGTCAGATGGTCGAGATTGGCGCTAGTCTAAAGACACAGACACCATTACCCCGAATGGAGTCACTCATATCATGAAACAATAATGGTAAGGTGGCTCAATATGATTCGGCCTAAATAGTTAATAGACAACCATTTCATACCATGACATGGGCAGCGGAGTCATCGGATATGACTCCGATAGAAAATTTTTGGATTCATAAAAAATAATAGCTTGCAAAATTTCCAGATGTTCGAAGTGGCGTTAACGGCCTTTGGGATAGAGTTAAAGAAATTTGGGAGGCGATCCCCAATAAAAGAATGTCTTAAAAAAGTCAAGAGTTACTGAACGAAATATTATTCAAATGCTTAAAAGGAAAGGAAGCTGCAGAGAGCAAAAGTGTAACACTTGTCTTTACAAAATGAACTGCATTTTTTACATTTATTCAAATAGAACTTATTTGTTTTACGATCTAGATTTACGAAAGAATAATAAATAATTTTTTAAATACATGTTTTAGTTTCAATTAATAATATTAAGAATATCTGGGTTTATTTTAGAGCTTTATTTACACCTTTGCTTGTCAGGCAAATAAAAATTCAAATACAACCATGACAGTAGCTATAGGTGGAAATGTCTTTCTTCTTCTAGCAGGGGACGATAGAAAACATGATCATTACCAATCGAAATTAATGATGTCGAAATTAATGCTTGTGTAAAAATCTCTTAATTGTGGCTCCACACGATCACTATTAAGCTAGAAATGGTGAAGTTATAATCAAAGAAAATGATGAATTATGATTCGCAAAAGGTTTTTGCCATGCAGTTTCATAACAAAACAAGAACTAAAAGACAAAGTTTATTCAGAAATAAGCAATAACATGAAAACTATCTTTGCGGAAGAGCTTTGCTTCCTCTAGCAAAGAAAAATGTACGCACTTTATTTCAACAATTCTTACTATAGTTTTATATCGATAGTACCACATACGAAATTGAGTTAATTAACTCCGTCGACTTGTCTGGAGTTCCATACTTCAAATTAAAACTTAAAGTATGAGTACCTATTATATTCATACGGAATACTAATGCCCGACAAATTTGTAATGGAAAGCATTTAATAGTATTTTTGTGCTGTCAGTTACATATCTTAGTTTGGGTAATCTCAAGTTTTAAACTTTTCAGTCAAATAGTATAACGTTATAAGACCAAGTTTTTCAGATGTAAATTGAACACAGTTTAGATAAACTCACAATACTTTAGTCAAATAGTTTTAGAGTTATTAGTATTTAATATGTGGGTTTAACTAAACTAATTTTAAATATATTAAGGGTATTAGCGAGGGGAAAAGATGCTTTTATATTACCAACAGATTTAAGCATATGCAATTCAAATAAAATTTATATTTGCTAACACCACAAGGAAATAGTAACAATTTAAGCAATGTTCTTCTTAATTTCATCTGGTCAAGTCTGGTGTGTCACATATTTATCTAAGTTGCTTATTCTACTTTGTCTATTAAGGTGGCCCTTAATAAAAAAAGTGTTCAAACTGTCGGTCTCACCTCATAGAAATATGCGAGGTGAGAGGATAGAAATATGGTGGGTGAGACAGCAAGAAATTCTACTATTACTTTATAACATAAAGTAATTTTATAACAAAATTGGTTAAAAGTTGTTTTAATTTATATTCGCGAGCAGGAGCACTGAAGGGTTAAATAAATAAAAATTAACCGAATTATTTTCCTTAAATTCCAAATAGTGGTATCAATGAGTTTAATTGAAAAACTCGTTTTGCGTCATTTTTATGTTAAAATATCTTAAAATCCAAAGCTGGCCTTGGCAAATAATGCGTTAATGTTCTCGGATTTATGCCAAATTTTTGGGACGAAACTTCTACACATTTGATTATTATATTTTAAGCGTCGCATCTAAAAATTGGACAGCACTTACAAAATATTTGAATTTTTTGAATAAATTGTCTTTTATTAGTTTGGGGTCATAGTGACCCCAATTCCAAAAGGGTTAGTGGAGTCATATTATTTTTTCCTTAACCCTAGGTTATTAAGATAAAATATAACATTCAAAAGTAGAAAAATTATGAATTTTTGATACAAAGTATTTAGAAAGAGTACATTTACAGAATATTTCACAAAAATCCAATTATTCTCGAAATCCGCAAAAATTAAATCCTTGTCAAAAAAATGCTGGCAGAGGGATTTACTTAAAAATTCACACAGTTAATCCGCAAATGTATTTCATAAAATCTTAAAGTGATAGATTTATTTTTTTTAATTTTGTTTAAGAAAATTTTTTCAAACTTGAAAAAGGAGTTTTAAAAATTTTATCAAAAAAATTTCCAATTTTCGGCCTCAATGCGCAATAAGTTACCAACGTGGTAATAAAACAATACTTCATATCTGAGTACTTATAAGTATAGAGACCAAAAAAGAATGATGGCTTTAATCAATTTCTCAAAGTTGAAAAAAATGCCATCAAATTTCATGACTTAGTTTTTTTTGGCACAAAAGTGGTCTGGGGCATTTGCTATTTCTTGGCGAGGTTTCATACGATTTTGAAGTTTTATAGCTTTTTGAAAGGATAATTTAATACTGATCCCGAATTATGTAACAGCTTGTCGGAAAAATTAAATTATAGAACAAAATTTTCGTAAAATCTGAAAAAAAAAGTCATATTTTCCCCATATAAACACACTTGAAATTTTCAATCGCTTTGCGCCACGACTAAACGTTCTTTGATTGGCCCAAAACTTTGTATTTCTCAGTTTTTTTTTGCTATTCGCATATTTCTAGGGGGGTGAGACCGACAGTTTGAACACTTTTTTTCCCTCCATATAACGAAGGGCCACCCTATTGTCTATACATTCTGTATACACATAAACTATTCCATCGATCAGTGAAATGCCGCAAAAAATTAAATAATAAGTAAATAGTGGTAAAATAATTATAATAATTAAACATACATTGTTTAAAACGATAAAATCTATAAGGAAATTAACAGTAAAAAAACTTAAATATGTTAATAAATATTCATAATATAAAGTTCAAGTTTTATAATTCATTCATATTAATACTCAAAATAACTCACTGGTTACCGCTAGATTGCAATTAAAATAAAATGCTAATAAGAATATGTTCAAAAGTCTTATGTTATTGATACAGATATTGCACAACAATGTGTGCTTTGAACAATATGATGCAAATAGGCAAACTGCTATATATCGTACTTCCCAGCAAAGCAAATCATGGTACATTTAAGAATAAACTCTTGATTTTAAATAAATATTTATATACCCTATGTCACCATGTGCTTAGGATGTAATGACTTTGTGGTGATGTTTGCAACTACCACAAATATTTGACCTAGACCCATCTTTGATTGTACCGGTCGACTCAGAATAAATTTCTGAGTCGAATCAATTTCTGAGCCGACTTAGAGATGTCCACAGTCGGTCTAGACCGCCCACAATTTTCTTACTTGTTTTTTTTTTAATTTGGTTCACATAAATATTTGAGAAAACTAAGTGCCTTTAGCAAATATGGTCATGTTCAGTCCATTCTTTGTCCTAGCTCTCATATAAAATTAACATCAGATACAAGCATTTCAATAATTGCACGCCACAAATTAATATTAATAGTATTAAATTTTGTCATATGATTATATTGTATATCCAGTTATTGCAGTATTAGAACTGGATTCAAGAACCTTTTTCGAAATGCATGATATATGCAAGGTTCAGAAAATACACACATGAAACACACAATGTTCTGTTAAAATATAACTGAACTCGAACCTGTTTATTGTACATGTTCTGTTTTTTTTTTCAGTACACGTACCAGAACATGAACTTCAAATAAAGCAACACTCAAAAATGTGTGCTTTATGTGTGATTGAAACAAAAAGTACGTGATACAAAAATGTTCGTGTAAATAACGAAATATTAAAACGAACACAGTCATGGTTGTGTTGGGCACCGAAGAAAATTTAAAAACAAACATAATTGATATGAAAATAAAAATATGTGTGTGTTGGTCTAAGTTATGTTTGTTTACATATATGTACGAGTTTTTTATTCAGTGTGTGTTTTTTTCTGAACTCTGATATATGGTATTGTACTTGTTTTTAATTTATATTTTCCCAAAATAAAGTTTCATTAACTGAATTTCAGCCGCATTAATTATTAATTAAAAAAATTTTTTTTTTGGTTTCTCGATATAAATTTATAATTCCCAATATTAATTTGGATAATATCCAGATGATTTATATTGTGGAGATTTGAAAGTGAAGTACATTCATAAATACTTTATACTGACTCTACTACATCGCGAAATTTTTTTTTTATAAATACCTAAAACATAAATACTACTCTTCCTTTTAATACACTTTTGGAATTTCTTTAGATATTTTTTTTTTTGACAATTTATCCAACGAAGTTAATGAATATGGCGCTTCCGTTTCCATAATGATGAAGAAAATAATTGTGCGAATATGACTAACAAATTGTTCCATTACATCTGTTTATTGTGAAATCCTAACATTAAGACTCAACAAACTGAGAAAGTTAGAAGCTGTCTTAAGAAAATTCATAGCAATATGATATATATTTATATTTGGGTGGGTGAGCTGATGGTGTAAAGCCGAAATGATTGTTAAAAGTTAAAAAAATTTTTTTTTTTAATTTTCATTAATTAACGTACACAAGAATTATTAAATATGTGGAATAGCGTGTCCCGAATTATTTTTTTTCTTAGCTTGCCCCCCCCCAATGATGGGGATTTAGGACCCTTTACGGGAAAAATAGAAAAAAAATGTTTGAACAAAAAACCAGATAGCTACCGGAACCGAAAGATTGCAATCCTAGTGCATTTTGAAAAAAAAAAAAATATTTTTGATTTTCAAAAAAATGACGCCAAAAATAGCGTAATACAGAGTAAATTCCGGGAAAAATATAAATAAAATTTCCGTAGAGCAATTTTGGTGCAGCGTTGCATCTTAAAGAGGGAAAGTGAGTATATATTTTTTTTTTCTTTCTTTCTTTCAAGCTAAATTAGTCTCAAAAGCTGCGCAAACTAGAGGATATTAGCTAAAACTATTTCAAAAAATTTGATAGAGCTTTTCTGGTCCACCGCACAGCTATACTATTCTATACTATACTAGACTATACTATTTGATTTTATGCCAATAAAAACAAGTAAGAAAATTATAGTCGCTCTAGACCGAGAACGTTTAGAGAACCTATCTAATAGGCCCAAATAACTGGACATAGAAAATTAGCATAAATCAAATTTGAGTGGGATTTTTATTAATTTTTTGGCTGCAGATATGAGAAACTTCATATCGGATGCTATATCTATATGGGGACTAGGCCCAAAAATGGACCGATCCTGAATATGTTTGGTAAAGTCTCTTGTATTTTGCAAAAATATATACAAACAAAATTTGAGAAGAATCAGTGCAATATTTTGCTTTTTGATATATTTAAGTGAAGATCGGGAAGCAGCTCTATGTGGGGCCTATGACTAAAAGTTGTCCCATAGGGATAATTTTGGACTACTCATTAATGGATGCCATAAATGCATACAAACCCAATTTGAGTAAGATCTATATGACAATTTGGACCTTATGGCAATTTATGTCGAATTCATAGGGGTCATTTGTATGGGGGCTAGGTCTGAACATGGACTGATTCTCACCAAGTTCAACAGCATTCATCTTATGGCCGATAAAGGCTTATATACCAATTTTCATCAAAATATATTCGTATTAGCGACCTGCAGTTTGATTACAAGTTTTACATGGACACACAGACAGACGGACGTTCGGATGGACGGACGGACGGGCATCGTTAAATCGAATCAGTTAGTGATTCTGATTCGATCGGTACAATAAAAGATGGGTCTATGTCAAATATTTTTAGTAGTTACAAACAGCAGCACAAAGTCATTATACCCAAACCACATAGCGGTATAGGGTATAAAAATAATTGTATTTACAAAGCATTTGTTTCTGTGGAATCAAAAAACTAAGAACTAGAATTTCACGAGCGGTTTAAATTATAACAAAATATAATGATAACAAATTGTACCGCTAACTGCAAGATACCAAGCCAACCGTTGAAATTTGACGCCTGAGAGCATGCAATAGATTTTCTAAGTATAAATATAACAAACAAATTAATTGCTTAGACGTATGAGTGATAATTTTATAAAATCAATTTTTAATCATACAGCGTTACAGAATCAGTCAGTGAGACAGTGATGAGCGTAAATCAGTGGTGGCCATCGAGAGAATTGAGTTAGTAATAGTGTTTATGAGCATGTTTTAGTTGTACTACACTGATCGAAATCCATGGACGTAACACAACGTCGATATTATATGGATTTGTGTAGATTTTGTATGAATGTTTATATGAATGCATAAAAGGGCAAATAGTTGAGTTCACGAAGAATATGGTAAAATTTTATATATATTTTGTTGTTTTAAAATTTTAAATCTTACATTCTGAAAATGTAAAACAAAATGTGAAGAACATTTAATCTCTTTTATCCATAAGTTTGAAGTTTATTATATCAAATAAGTAATAATAAGTAATTCATTTCTTTAAAAAACAAAAAAAAAAAAAAAACACAAAATAGCAAAACTTAAAAAGATAAGAAATTTCAAATGTTATTAAGTGGTATGTTACCAAAAACTAAAAAAAATTACCAATAACTGGATATTTTTTAAAATTAAAAAAAAAAAATTATAAAAAGACAAATGGAGGCGACGTATGTTATTTATAGAAAATGTTTAATTTATAGTTTATCAAGTCTTCGAAATTTTCTCAACATTTTTGGTTTCTTTTAAACAAATATTCTCTGTGTACCTATTAAAAAAATATATATATGAATTTCAAAAGGCAATGCGACATACACCCACGGTTGCCACTTTGGTAATTTTCTACCAAAACTGGTAACTTTTTTTTGCTTTGGTAACTTGGTAACTTCGTTTTGATTTTGGTAACTTTTTGAATTTAATTTTTTTAATTTCTGTTCTGCTGTTCTTACTTGTTAACGTGCAAATCGCCTACGTGTAAATTGTGTTCCGCCGCTTACTACCTTAAATAAATTTAAGCCGATGGTAACACTGTTCTAAACAAATAAGAAGTTTACTAAAACAACTGTGTCATTGTTCTATATGAAATGCACATGCCATTCTCTGCATCTCTGTTCCAGCTATGCTTGCAAAAAATTGCCATCCAACATAGAAGATCTTTGCAGAAAAATTTATAATTTTTTTTCGTATAGCCCAAAAAGAGTTTCAGAACTAAAAGAATTCCAAGAATATTGTAATATTGAGCCACATAAAATACTGGGTGTTTCTTTGACAAGGTGGTTAGCTCTAGAGCAAGTCATTTCTAGAATTTTGGAACAATGGCAGGCCTTACAATTATATTTTTTGTCATGTTCTTTAGAAGTAAATGGCATTAAGTCAATTGAAATTCCAAATATGTTAGGTAATGAAGAAATAAAAGTTTACATGATGTTTCTTTCTTACATATTAAAAATAATTAACAACTTAAATAAAGAGTTCCAGTCAGAAAGAGTTCGCTTACCATATTTGTATCAGCAACTTCAAATTAATTTCAAGCTTATTGCTTGTAACTTCATGGATGACAAGTATGTAAAAAGATGTGCATGTTTGAACGATTGTGATACAAATAATAACCGGTACTATTTGCCATTAATGAATATATATATGGGGAGCGAATCAGAAAAATACTTAAATTCTGACCAATTTTCTGAGTCACAAAAAATTTTAATAAAAGGGCACATACGAAATTTTTACATAGAATTTCTCAATCAATTAAAAACCAGGTTTGATTTTAGCCAAAATGATTTAAAAGTGTTGTCAATTATAACACCTAACAAAATTTTAAATGAAACTAAAGATTCTATTTTAAATCTTTTAAATGAATTTTATTATTTGAAAAGTTGTTACAATGGCACAATTGTTACTCAATGGAGTCTTCTTACTTTGTTATCAAATGATCTCAATCAAAACGATGATATTACTTCTTTTTGGGAAAATATAAGTTTAATAAAAAATGGGCTTAATGAATATAGATTTAAGGAATTAACTGATTTTATATTTAATTTAATGTGCCTTCCTCATAGCTCAGCAGCCGCTGAAAGAAAATTTTTTGATTTAAGTTTAATTAAAATCAAACTTGGAAATAAATTAGAATATGAAACATTAAACAACATAATGTTGGCAAAAGAATTGGCTGGTTCCAAAGACCAACATTATGTTTGGTCAGCTAAAGATTATATTAAATAATTTTTTTTTCTTATTTCGTTAAAATGTGAAGTAGAATACCTGAAGTAATGTTATGTTTATGTTTTTGTTATGTTATTTTGTTTTTAATATATGAATAAGTGATTATAATTATATATAATATAAAAATATATATGTACTGAATTTTTTTAAGTTTTTGTCAATAAAATTCAAAAATGGTAACTTTTGGTAGCTTTTTGGTCAAATTTTGGTAGAAAAAAATCTTTGCCAGTGGCAGCCGTGCATACACCTGCTTTGTTCAAAAGCTTTCATAACACTGAATGAAATTGTTGTTTACTTTTACTCTTTGGTGAGTATTTTTGTTTTCGTTCGTCTGTATACATATAAGAAGCCGAGCACCAGTGTGTTTGGCACGTCCTTCACTGGCGTAAATGATTAGTTCGTACAAATAAAATTATATTAAATAGTCATTTTTTGCTATCTTCAATTTTAAGTCCAAATGTACAAGATTTACTCTCACAGTGACTATGAAAGAATGGTAACTTAAAACTATTGAAATCGAAATCTGACGTACAATCCATTATACTTTTTCAATAAGATCATTCGGCAAGAAGAGAACAATTTAAAGTTATGTAACACATAACTTTTTCGTATTTTTTATTTGTTTATTTTTTCTTTTTTGTTAGCTGTTCATGAGAGTGGGTACATTTCTTTTATAAGTCGGTTGGCTAATAATCAATAAAGTAATACTTAGACTGTTTTTTCAAACTAATTTTATACTTTCATCACTTGGTAATATAAATTTTTGTTGGGTTAGTATTTAATTATTTACAAGATTATGTTCTTACTAAATTCAGTATCTCCGTTAATACATACATTGTATAAAATTGTTGACGACAAAATCTTAATAAAAGGTACAACCATTTAGTTGTCCATTGTTAGTTCAAGTGTAACATTTTGAAGAAAATAAAGATATTTAAAAAATGATGGAGCAGGATTTCCCTATTAAAAAATACGTGCTTAAGACAATATTTTTAGCTATAATTATATATTTGTGGCTGTATTGGTTATGGTCACGTCGAAATTTTTATCGCTTTGCTATGAAATTCTCCGGTTCATTTGGATATCCAATATTTGGTTCGCTTTTCACTATAAAACATGTTAAATGTAAGTATTGCTTTACAAAGGTGATTGTTTGCAGGAGAATTAATTTAAAATATCAACATTAGTTTAACGAGTGGCATACAAAGCAACTAACATCTCCTTGAAAAACAATATAAACAATACGATTTGTTCGCCTACATTAAGATTTTCCAAATTAAAAAGGGTCCTTTCTTTAGTTGAAATATTAAGTTCTCATTTTTATTTACTACGATTTCGATTGGATACTAGATACTAGATAATAATTTATAACCCGCCAACTCCAATATCAATTATTTATTTCCAATATATTCTTATTGGTTTCACTATCATGGTTTAAATGAATTACAGAATATAGGCGAATTCTGCTACAGTTGTGATTTTAGTTCAATTAGTAATATTTAAAAGAAAACAAACAGCAGTGAATTAACTAGTAAAACCAAAAGCAGTTGTTTCAATTTTTTTTGCAACAAAAACACTTGTCACTAAATGGAAAGAAGTACTTCTGAAGACACACTTTTTAGAAACTCCTAACAATTTAAAAAATTTTATCGATTCTAAATTCATAAATACTAGTTTTAAAATTTAAAATTGAATTTACTTTTATAGCCTTTCAAAGTATTAAAGTACTTTTAACCACATTTAATCATTCTGGATTTACAGTGTGTGAAGTAACCACGAATTATGGTCGAAAAAAATAACGAAATAAAATGCATGCAGAAACAAAAACACTAAAATATTTCCATAAGAAACATCAATAGCAATACCATTACCAAAGAGAAAAAAAAACAAACAAACAATTAATTCAACTTAAATCATTATTCTGCTTAGCAGCAGAATGAACGAATCATGTGACACCGATAAGAGCGATAGATTTTTCCGCCAAATTAACGAATCATTTCTAAATCTCCACCAAGTCAACCAAATAAGAGAATAGTTACTGATAATCTACCTTCTACTAGCAACAATAGATTTGAAATTCTCAATGACGTCATAAATAAAGGTGAAGAAGGGAGTAGGATTAAATTAAGAATATATTAAGAATATATCAATATTCGACTTTGACAATATGTCGTCAGTCGAAAGACTATTTAAACAAATAACAATTTTACAATTTAATAATTTTACAATTTAAATATTCTTAAGGATTAAACTCCGCTATTAAAAAAGTTTCTATAATTTACACATGTTTTCATATAATTTGATACAGATTGCCAGCCTACAGTCCTGCCATCTAAAGTATTGATTATTTCGACTTCACTAAGTACAGATTTTCCAAAATGTAAAATTCTAAACTCTTTCAAGGTATTACAACGGCCTATAAAATGTTATATGTCTTCTTTTTCCTTCAAATTACAAAGTGAACATAAGTCTGAACCATTTAACTGATAATTATTACTGAATATAAATGGTTTGAGTGAGCCAATTGTTTGAATTTTATTGATGATGGGTTAAAAAGAGGAACCCTTTTTAGTCGGAGATGGAATTTGCTCCTTGAAATCTGTAGGGGAATAAAGATTGGGTTTTCTTTGGGGCTTATTTCATGTATTTATTTGTAATTCCGCATGGGTTAGCCTGCCATTGGGTCAAGTTTTCTATATATTCTGCTTGTTTCAGCTGCTTTCATTAGAAGGGCTTGGTTATAACTAGTTCTAAGTGAATATAATAAATTAATCCGATTTTCAGCCCACTGTGTTTGATTGAGATTTTGCTCTGTCCATGAGATACCATAATCAGCTCCTATTCTATTCATAGCACTCACCCATAGAATTTGCCGTCTAATAAGTATTTTGGAGAGTTGATTGGGAAGTCTGTCCTGATTATAATAGAACAAAGTCTTGTTTATATACCTCAGGTGCAAATCCAAAGTATAGAGATGACCATTTTCTATTACCGTTTCAAGTTTTAGCGTGTATGTTGGTGTAAAACTAGGAATCCTCAATATTTTCTTTAAAAAGTATAGCTGTAGTTTATCCACTTCATCGAACAAAGAGAATCCCCAGACTTGTGCGCTATAGCTTTGCACTGCTCTACAAACTGCCAGAAACAGTTTCCATTTGGAGCTTAGAGATATCGAGGGTTTGTTCAAAAAGTTGTTCCATGTCTGATTTATGTTGCTTTTGGCAGAAGCGGTTCTTATTTCAATATGTTTTTTGAAAATCATTTTTGGTGTCAAGGTAACGCCAAGATAGCAGTATTCGTATGCTATTCTAATATCTTCTCCTTTAAAATGCCATTTTTAATTTCGTGACATTCTTCCACCTTTTCTGAATATCATAATCTCAGACTTACTTAAATTTATCTCGACATCCCACATTTTACAGTAATCTTCTAATTTATATACATTTTCTGCAAAACGTTTATATCATCAGCAAGAATAACGATATCATCTGCATATAGCAACAGTCGTACATTTAAGTGTTCGATATTAAGTCCTACTTATAAAAAGTCATGAAGATCATTAAGATAAAACGCAAAGAGTAGTGGTGATAGCAGACACCCTTGTTTTACGCCTGATAAAGTTGAAAAGTCCTCTGATAATTCTTGACCAAGCCACACTGCCGAGTTTGTAGTTTTATACATGTTTTCTATAAATTTAACTGCTTTTGACGAAAGACCTATTGTTCCTATTGTAGCTTGTATATAAGTACATTTCTAGAAATTTTATCGAATGCGGCTTTAAAATCTACGAAAAATGCATAAGTTTTCTTATTCGCATTTAGATTTAAATGTACTAAAGCTGACAGGTTATATATGTTGTCAACTGTTGAACAATTCTTCCTAAAACCAGCTTGATACTCATTCAAGATTTTGTAACGTTCGGCCCATTCTGAGAGTCTATTTGTTAACAAACCCACCATTATCTTTGGGAGACAGTTCATGAAAGATATTCCACGATAATTACTTGGTATTGCCATATCTCCTTTTTTATGTATCGGGTAAATTATATTTAATATAAAAGTATCGTCCATTTTTCCACTATCATACATTATATTACATATTGTTGCTATCTCTTCTAACAATTTTTCTGGAGCATATGGGATGTGATCTTCGCCTGGTGCCAGCAAAAAGCTGGTTTAAATAATTTTCATTAAAAAGCGTATTTATTCTAGCAAATTCTTCATCCCATATAGCACTTCTCATGTAGATAGGTATAATATTAAAGCGCATTGCATTTATTTGGACGTTAATAACCGTATTTTGTTCAACAGTTATGTATGAGTAACTAAAACCTAGCTTACGCAGCTCCTTTTTTACTCCCATCAGGCTACCTCCCATTGCTCTTCCATACACACTTTCTCTTATTGCTGGTATCCAAAATAACTCAAAGCCACTAAAGTATTTATCAAACTTTTCAGACTTGTTTAGACAAACATGGGTTTCTTGCAAGGCAAAAGTATCAAATGATTTTATATAATTAAAAAAATCTACATCGAACAATTTATTATTTAGACCTTTAATGTTGTATGACAAAATATTTACTTTTCTATAAGCTTCTTTATCTGTTCTATTACATATATTGCTATTATTTAGTTTTTTTCATTACTTTTTTTCCAATAAAATATTATAACTTACGATAATAGAATTTGTTTTCTCTCCATAAATCTCAAATAATACCTCTTTTCCGCTCTTTTTCCCGCAAACCAGCTCTCTACTGTTGTTCCACATCATCCAGTTAACCCCAACTTTGATAGAATTATTTTTAACAAAGAAGGGAGTATTAATGATAATGATGAAAACCGCCATCACTATTCATACTCAGTGTAGAAAATTTATCGAATATGTTGAAAGCTTTTATAAAATAATTCCTCCAGCCCATTTTACATTTAAGCGCTAAAAAAAACAGTCATATAGAGGTATTGTTAATTTATGCAACAACAAACAAATAAAATTTCATGTTTGTTGGATTTTTAGTCATTTTCCAGACATATTGCAATTAATACTGTAATTAATATGCAAATTTTAATTTTGTTTCAATGGTGCGTGGTAGAGATGAAGAAAGCATATATTTCAAAAATTCACAACTACACTGTATTCTTAATCGGACCGGTTTTATCAGCGATATATTGAACATTGCGATAATTGTTATGTTATAATTGAATAGAATGTTTCTATATAAAATTTTTCTACTTAGGGCGGCCGTGAGTTTTGAACCTGAACCTTCACATACACTCGTACTTGCACTTTTTGGTCAGCGCCTTAACGCACTCACTTAAAGTCAGGCCTACGAGCAGTGTGGTTAGAATCAGTTTTCATACCATACAGAGTTTTACTGCGCATTAATTTCAGAAGATACAACTCGCTATTTTTGAATTTTTTAATATTTTTGCATTTATACTTCTAATTTCCACTATTCTCAGTTTCGTAGGAGTTGCCATATCTGTGGTTTTCTGGAATAACCGCGTATGTCCATTTTTGTCAGTTTTGAGTTAACGATGCCAAATTTTTTTTTTATTTAATTAATTCTTTATTTACATTCTGTTCATTTAAGGACAATAAGTAAATTTGATAAATTTACAACATAATATACTAAACTCCAATGAGAACAGCATAATTAAACGAAATATGAAGAGATATATATATATATATACACATATTTTTTTTTTTTTTTTTTTTTTGTTAAATAAATACATAAATAAAAAGGAAATGAGCAATTAATTTCTGAAAGGCAGGTGCTTTTAAGTCTTCTGATTCGTCTGTATCATCTGTGTCTGTATCAACGATGCCAAATATATTAATTTTTAATGCTCTTTACAGGTGTTAAATTTAAAAAAAAAAATATTGACCATTTCTGAGTTTTTTCTTTAAATAAAGACGTAACTTAAATGTTTATTAAATTAATTTGCAGCACTATCGCCATATGTCAACCTACGTTTGATCGCTGACAAATTATTTTCTCAAAAAACGACACATAGCGACATACGTTGTTATTAATAAAACAAAATGCAAAATAATTTTGGATTATTTTTCAATTTATAACCACTTACAAAAACTTGTGTGTTTATTTCTGTTATTTTTTGTCACTATTATTCTTGATACGTTGTTATATTCTCATCCTAAGTCCCGTTAACTTTTTGTTGACGAACAAAAAAATAAATTTTTCAAGCAACAACAACTTATGTCTACATGGGTGGCTGCGTTGGTAGTTTTCTTTTTCTAAGAAAACGACGTTTGTCGACATAAGTTGTTTTATCTGCACATACTTTAAGTGTTATTTACATATTGTTTTTTTCCGTCCTTCTCTAGGATCTATTCCTCTGAAGATTTTCGACTCAAAATTTTATATAAAGTATTTGTTGCCCATAACAGGAGTGTTAAATAAAAAGCTGTAATAACTTTATATCGAGCCCATAATTTCAAATATAACGTTTTTTGGCTCCTCTGAACATTTTGATTTTATAACATACGCGGTTATTCTAGAAAACCACAGATATGTGATGATTTTATGGCATACGCGGTTATTCTAGAAAACCACAGATATGTGTGTACGGTTTGTACATACAACATGTTGCACTTTTTACATATATGTATATGAGATGATGCTTTGAAGCGATATTATTGCGATATTATATTTTGGGACGTGTTTATTAAAAAATGTTATGTTAAATGTTTAATATTTTGTATTTTATGTTTAATTTAAATGAAGTTAATTTGAATGTCATTTAAAAATATTTATATTACTACGTCTCTTGAAAAAGTCAACAAATAATTGACGAAACATCGAGAAAAACTTGTAAAATAAATGCGTTTTTATTTACATTAAAGAAAACATAGGTCTGACTAGCTTAAAAAACATTACAAGAAAATGATTGAGTTTGAAATTGTTTTTACTATAAATAAAGCAAAAGCATTAGCACATTTGTTTCAAAAATTTATCTATATTCTGCATGACAGGTTATACAGCTATTTCGGGAGGAGTCACCAACACTCATCAGTAACCCAAAGCAGTAGATAGTTTGTCTGGTAAAAAGTGAAATTCATATAAATTTTAAAACAACTAAATGAGAATTCAAGCAAAGAGTTATACTATTTAGGCCTCCTCCATATAACAAACTAATATATAAAACAACTTTGATACAACTATGTTTGTATCTGAGTACACATTGCGTAATACAATATACATGTTTGCTTTTGCTAAACTTACATTAGCGTTAACGGCGTGTGATCACTTAAAATTTGAAAAATTTTAGTATAATGTCAAAACTTAATCATGCAGCTTCGCATGAAGAGAATGGATCAAAAATTTGTGTGTGTTGTAAAGAAAAAAAGAAATGCTTTTGAAATATCGGCGATAAAATCAAACAAAATATAAAACTAATTTCGAATTATAATGACAGAGACGTTGGATTACCTAAATCAATATGTTCGTATAAAAATTTATGAGTTTGTGAAAAGAGAAGAAAAATTTGCTCTGCCTGATTATTCCGAATTCACTTTTCCAAAAAAAAAAAAAAATACAAGAGTAAACAGTAGTTCAATTTGTTAGTGTACTTTGTGTGGATTTGCTCGAATTGATTTGGGATTTTCTCTTAAACGAAGACGTGAACTAAATAAAAAAAGGTTCGTTTGTAAAAAAGTATGCCAATTGCTTTTCTGACGTACGCAAGGGAATCAGCCATAATTGTTCAGTATTAAGAAAATATAAGGATATTAAAAAGACGGTGGAAGAGAACGTCTCTGAAGAATCGAAAGAGCATTCAACTTGTTAGCTTATAAAAGAAAATGCTATTAAAAATAAATTTCTCTTTCACAAAAGCACGGAAAACTTCTATTTGCGGGATTTTTTTCTAAAGCTAATCACAATACAGTTTAATTTAATTTATTTAATTTAATATTTATTGAGACTTTTTATGCAAATAGTAACAGAAAAAAAAAATGCATTAAATAAAGAAAATTTAAGATTATAATGTAATGTCTTAAAACTATGAAAGAGTAATTTACAGTAACAAACTTGACAGTAAGGGTATGATATTGAATGAGAAAAAGAAAAAACGCCCTTGCTCCATAAGCTAGCCATAACGATAGAGTAATCTTTTAAAATAAAGTTATAAACTTAATATTAGTAAAAAAAAAAATCTTACAAGCTAGAAAAATAATAATAATAAAAACTAAAAATAACTGCTAATTAACCCCTGTGAGTACCAGGGTGAGTTTTAAAAAAAAAAATCCGGTGTAAGAGCCGACAGATCCCTAATTTCATGGTTTAAACCAAGAGGAGACAAATATTGAGTATTACGCCAATTGTAATTCCTCTGAGATTGTGCAATTTCTTTTAAAACAGTATTATCATGCATGTATAATCTATTATTATAATTCTTTATAATGTCAAACACGTAAGAGCTCATTGGAAGCACTCCCGACTCATTGTAAATAATTAAATTTGAAAACCTTTTTGTTTTTGATGAAAAATTTTTTCCAATACAAAATCTTAAAACCTTTCTCTCAAAAATTTCAAATTTGTTCATTAATGGCGGTGAAATAGAAAACCAAATAGGAAATGCATACAACAAAACTGGTCTCATACATGTTTTATAAAGTAGTAATTTTGTATTAACTGGTAAAGTTTTATTAGATAAAACTCTGCCAGGACATCCTTTCACTCTGTTAACTTTATTTAATACAAAATTTCCATGTTCATTAAACTTAAAAAGCTTATTAAAAATAATGCCAAGATATTTAAAGCTGTCTTTAAAATGAATTTCAATACCATTTAAAAACAACTTTAATCGTTCGCTTTCTGGAACTACGAAGTAAGCACATTTCCCCGACGCATTTCTGACACAAATTGCTTCACTTTTTGTAGCATTTATTTTAATACCCCAAAAATCATAAAAATCTTTAACTTTAAATAGATGTCTTGATACAATTTGTAAAGCTTTGTCAGGAGACTCATGATGGGCGTAGAGAAGAGAATAATCTGCATAGAGAATACCAGTAGAGTTTGAAAAGTTGTGGGGAAAATCATGAATTAAAATGTTATACAAATGTGGCGCCAGAATTGAGCCCTGCGGAACTCCACAAGAAATAACACCAAAATCAGAAAAATAATTATTTAAATGTAAGCAAAACCGTCTATTGCAAAAATAACTCTTAAATAATTTAATAATATGTAAATCAAAACCAATTAAACTCATTTTGAAAATTATACCTACGTGAAACGCTCTATCAAAGGCTTTTTCGACATCGAGCGAAACAACAACTGTGCAACGACGCTGTCGTAAATTACAAACTACATCGTTATAAAATTTTGAAAGAGCGTCTAAAGTAGAATGTCCTTTTTTAAATCCAAACTGTAAATTTGGAATATACGAGTTATTTAAACCGATATCCATTTTTTCACGAATAGTTTTTTTAAAAAATTTACCTAAGTTCGAAAGCAAAGAAATGGGCCTTAAATTGTTAATATCGGAAGAATTTGTTCTCTTTTTGATAGGAATTATTTTTGAAATTTTCCAGTTATTAGGAAAATATGCATTATTTAAACAATTATTAAAAATAACAACTAAAAACTCAAAGGCCTTCATAGGAAATTTTCTAATTAAAAAATTTGAAATTCGATCGATTCCTGCAGACTTTTTATTATTCAAAGAAATTGAATGAACAACAACGTTATCTAATTTTACAAATTTTATGCAATTTTGATTATTCAATTCAGAAAAGACATCAGTAAAATTAAATAATGTATCGTCAACCAAAGATTCCACAAAGTTTTCAATTTCTGAGATAGCTCTATCAATACAGGTACCACTGTAAATTTTTGAAAAATGTTCTTTTAAAATATTTAGTTTAATTGTCTCATTTTCTAAAACTAATCCATTAACAGACAAATACCCAATTGATGTACGTTTTTTATAACCTAGAATATTATAAATGTTCTTATGAGCAAGAGGTCCTGGTTTGATGTTATTCAGTTTTTCATTAAAGCTTTGAATTTGTTCCTTACTCACCAATTCTTTTATTAAAATGTTTAGAAGTTGAATTTGTTTAGAAATTAGTTTATATTGGTCATTATGTCTATTTAAAGTTCTGTTGAAGATTTTTCTCAAATTTTTTTGCCAACCATACTTAATTTTTAATAAATTCTTCAGAAAATCAGAAGCAACAAAACTTTTGGATTTATATTCTATTTTTTTAGAATGAACATCACTACAAATATTTACAGTAGATGTAAATTTTTCAATGTAATAATCTATTTCAACATTAGATAAATTTCTATTTGATGGAGGAAAGTATTGTAGAAGATCAATTGTAATATCATTTTTAAATAAATCCCAATTGGTATTCTTAAAAGATGTAAATGAACTTCTTTGATTTCGAATAATATCAAAATCAAATAATTTTAGATGTAATATTAATGGAAAATGGTCTGAAAAGGATGGCAAACTATTTATAACATAATTTGGACTAAATAAGTCAATTAGATTAGAGCTCAAAAGAAAATGATCTAAAAAAGAACAACCATTAGGGTAAGATGGAAAGGAATTGCAAAGTCTTATAAGTGAATGTGAATTTATCTGAAGCCAATTATAAAATGCATTACCATTCGTGTTATTTAGAGTGTCACCCCAAGAAATATTCTTGGCGTTAAAATCTCCACCTATTATAGTTCCGTCAAAGTTTTGCGAAAAAGTGGCTATATTTGAAAGGCCATCTAAAATTAGGTTTACACTAAAGTTGCATGGGAAGTAAATCGACCCTACTAAAAATTTTTTATTTATATTATGTACTGAAGTGCGAATTTCAATAAATAAATTAGGAAAAGCCACATTATATATCTCAATTTTGGAAAACTGATAATTTTGTTTAATAACAATACCTAAACCTTGCGAGCTATTATCTCTGATAAAGCTGTAATTATTCAAAGAAATTTTTCGTTGTTTTAAATGTGTTTCCTGAATAAAAGCTAAATCAATATTATTGTGTTTAAGTAAATTTAGTAAATCTATTCTTCGACTTGTCTCCACAAGAGATCTAACATTATATGTAATAATTTTTAATACATTATGGACCATAGGTATTTAAAACTTCCTGAAATAGACTTTTGCATTCGGCTTTTGCCTGTGATTTGGACATTGATGAAAATTTTTTTATGAAATTTTTTATTCTTACTTCCAAAGAATCCGGCTCACATAAAATTTTAGCTATTTCTAAAAAGTCAATTACAAAACTAGGTTTATTTGAAGAATTGCAATCTTTATTAAAATGACTTGAAAAAGTTTTACTAGGGTCTATAAAACTAAAATTAATAGCATTAGAAACATTATTTGATGCCTGAATTCTTTTCTCTTTAGCTTTATCTGAAATTTTCCACTTCAAATCTAAATAGTTCTTAAAATCAGGACAACCGCGCCAACTAGCTGGATGGCCAGATTTCTGACAATTGAAACAATATGGAAGACTGTTTTCACTGGGAGTAAAGGAACATTCTCCAGGACCATGGTTTAAAGAACATTTAACACACGTGTAAGAACAATTGCAATACTTAGACATGTGACCCCATTTCTGACAACGATAACATTGAACTACTTTCTGATTTTGTTTAGGTTTCTCCCAAATTATAACCTGATTTAAAATAAAGCGAATATTAGACAACTCGTTTGAACGTTCACCCTCTTTAAGCGTAACTAAAAATAAACCAGTCTTTAAATTATTCTTTTTAGAAAAGGACGTCTGAAATTTAGATACAGAATGAACAGAATTAGGAACCAATTTATTTAAATCATCATGAATATCATTAATATCAGTATCATAGTAAAGTCCACGCAACACTAAAGACTGGCACCTCATTTCTGTAGGTGTAAATGAATAAGATTCAATTTTCTTCTCCCTGAGTAACTGCATCATCTCTGAATGTGCCAAGACATCTTGTAAATAAAGTTTGCTTTTAGAATTACTTTTACTAACAATTTTAAAAACAAGACCTTTGGTTTTCAACTGATCAACTAAGCTCTTAATATTGAAGATTTATTAAAATTACAAACAATACATGGATTAAGCGCCAACAAAATTTGTGGCATTGCAAATTTGATTCGTATTGTGTTAAAAGATCGAAATTGCATAGAAAAGGACTTAAAACCAAAATTGCACAATATGAATCACCAACTTGATAAATATGTTTCGGTCGCAGTAGCTGAGTTTACCACAACAAAAGGTGGATCAAAAACAACGGAACAAGCAGTTTATTTTTTGTAAAAATGTTCTAGAATTTTGCAAAAACATTGAAAAAGGAAGATATATATCAAACTCCTATTACAAAGTAGGAATAGATTCTGGTGGTAATTTCTTAAAAATATGTATTTTTTTTAATAAACGCTAACGAGATTGAGGAAAATAAGTGGCTCAAAAAGATTACGGCAAACATACAAGGATGGTGTTAATGTGAAATTTTTGAGTTCCAGTTTCAAAAAATTATTTATAATTGGTATAGAGCAATTATTTTTAAAATTTGAACGGGTTTGCAAAAGATATTCAGAAATTATTGAAATTTGGTAACATTGTTTGCTTTGCTAAAAAAATTTTTTGAAAAATCACAAGATGGCAGAAAAATCAGGCTCGGAAAATAGAGGAGGATTTTTTTTAAACGGGTCTATCCTTTGAACCGTTTGTTAGATTCTGGTCAATTTAACAGTTTTGAGTAAGAAAAAGATTATATTTAGTACAAAATTTATTTTAAAAAATATTTATATAATTTTATTAAAAAATTTTCGGGAAAGCTTTAGAAAATGTGCTTTTTCAAAAAAGCAGTGCGCCCAAGCTTTTTGAATTTTTTTTTCAGAGATAGCCTAAAATATGTTCTATTAACGGTATAACTTATATGATCCACACTTTTTAGGTTTTTGAAATGTTTGTGTTTTAGCAAGGATATATTTGAAGATATTAAATAAAAACATGAAATATTTATTTGAAAATTTTTATTTTCTTAAAAGTCAAGTCTGAGGAACTATACCGAACATTTAGCACATTATTTTCAGATGCTGATGGTATAAATGAGTGCCATTCATGTGTACCTTTAATAGTTATTGGCTTATACTTTGAATAGCGCTCTTCGAATTCGAGATCGCTGCGTCTATATTCATCGGCAGTAACATACATATGTATGTCTGTACGTGAGGTAATGAGCCGTTCATACAACGTTTTTGGGTCGGTGATTGTATTTTCGTACCCCATTCTTAGCACTTGTTCCCTTGCCATACGCTGCACAGTGACTCCAATTACATCACACGGCACTTTTCCATGGGAAGTCCCAAAAAATTCCACTCTGCTTCCATTCCAAAATCGTCTTTGTGCAATCTTAGTTTCAGAAAATTTTCTTATTTTTATGTTGTGAACCTGCACCATCCAAATAAATGCGTTCAATTTTCTCAAGAAAAATGTACTGCATTTACATCATGAATTATTTCTTCGGATATAACAACCATACTGTGATGGACTAACAGTGATTTCGAATCTCGATGATAGACTTCAAATGGGTGCACTGTTGCATGTAAATTGCTCCAGTGAAAAGATTGAACCTATATAACACAAAGTTGATGAAATTAAAGGAAATGAAGGACCTAGTGATTAATTTTAAAAATTAACTCATTTGCATGTAAAAAAGAAAAATTTTCAGCAAAATCTCCAACTACCAGAACTTCATCTGGTTGTAAAACAGATTTTTTGTACTTTATGTATTGATTTTGAGATTTTGCGATATAATGATGATATGAAAATTTTGTAAGCTGATCAAAAAAGTATTTGTATAATTGGTTAACCGGTTTGAGGATTATATTCAAGTTACAACGATCTGTTGTTGTCAATCGTTTGATTGCGATATACTCATCCTCAGTTTGCTCCAACAATGCTTCAACTTCTTCTTTGAAAGCAGACATATTTTTACAATCCATTTGAACATGTAATTCTTGCCACATAATCAACTTCACTTAAAAAGCCAAGATCCGGTGGAATTTTTATTGCTTCAAGAAGCATTTCAAAGTTCTCATGAATAGAGCACAAACCTACTTTGTGTACACCCTTTAAATTAGGCAAAACACAATTTTCGGGTCGCAGAGTATAAAATTTCGAAATTGATATTTTTTCTTCTGGGAAATCTGATTGAAACTGGAAAAACACCACATTAACTGTTGAAAGCATGAGTCGATTTTGAAATTTTTCCTTAACTCCGTTTTGTTTTACGATCTATAGTCCTTTTTTCCGGGCATTTGACGACTAATTGAATCGCTCAAATAAAAGTTTGTAACTTCTCGAACAAAATTTTCATTTGTAGATCGTTTTTGAGGGGGTTCAATGACAAGTGGACCACAACTTTTTTGAAATGCTTTGGCCTTACTAGCCATATGATGAGTGGTGCCATTTGCTGGGGCCCATGATATTGTTAAAATTTGGTTTTTTCGTTTTTTGTCGTATGCTCGGAAGTATATTTATCTTCAAGTTGCCCAAATATTTCTTGATAATTATTGTTTTCAACTTGAAACTCATCTTCAAGACTTGATAATGTATCAATATTAAAAATCCTTCTTCAAATTTCAGTGCAACGATCTCCAACTGGGATTCTACACACGTCTACACCACACTGTTTAGCTCGAATGAAATTTAAAAGTTTGTTAAGCTCAATTATAATATTTCTATTATTTGGCAAATAATGAGCATCTGAAGCATCATTCTCCTCTTCTAAAATTTCGTTGATTTCAAAATCTTGGGCGCATTGGTAATTTTTCGATGAATATTCAAGAAGCAACTAAATGCAACAAATTTTCGCACTGGGTAAAATTGAATCTTTAATGTTTTTGATCTTAATAAAATCGTCACTTTTAATAGAATATGGTTTGCTACGTTTTTTTTTTTTTCGATAATGGTCGACAACACATGTATTCAACTATTTTTTACCCATATTGGATAAATTTATAATTAAAGTTAAAAAACAACAAATAAATGATATCTCGTATGAAAATGTGTTACTTTTTTAAAACAGATCCGAACAATTACAAAAGAATTTAATTCAAAGACAGAATAACAACTTCTGATAATTTTGAACAATGATGATTTTGAGAAATGATAAATTGTTAAAATTGACAGATAATATAAAAAGAATCTATAGTATTAATAGGCTAGGCGATTTCTTGTGACCGATGTTTTGTTCTACCGTTTTATCCCGATTTTGACCAAACGTATATTATTTGAAAGGTATTTCTTTTAAGCCATTTTGCAGATTTGCAGATTTACAGATTTTTTAATTTTTTCCTTTATTTTGAGTGTTTGCATTTAAAGTTGCTACTAAAACATACATAAAATTATACAGTGCTATGTGTGTGTTTATCAAATTTGTTATTATCTGTTAGTAATAAAAATGAGTTTGTTTTTTTTGTGTTGATTAGTGAATTGGCTATAATTGATTAGCATACCTTTAGGGTTTTTAGCTAATGAAAAAATAAAATTTCTTAGAATTTGCACTCGAATTTCGAGGGCTGGAATCTGCTAGTGTGTATTAAAATGCGTACTACGATTTTTATATACGAGAAAAAGAATCTTACATAGGTGACTCACAAATCCGATTTTTTTGTAAATATTCTAAATTGTTTTTATTTAACATCTTCAAATATATCTTTGCTAAAACACAAACATTTCAAAAACCTAAAGAGTGTGGATCATGTAAATTATACCATTAATAGAATATATTTTAGGCTATCTCAAAAAGTTTGGGCACAAACTTTTTTGTAAAAGCACATTTTCTAAAGCTTTCCTAAAAATTTTGTAATAAAATTATATAAATATTTTTTTTACTAATTTTTATACTAAATAATCTTTTTCTTACCCAAAACTGTTAAAATTACCAGAATCGAACAAACGGTTCAAAAGATACAGCCGTTTAAAAAAAAATACTTCTCCATTTTTCGAGCCGGATTTTTCCGCCATCTTGTGATTTTTCAAATTTTTTTTCGATTTTTATTTTAGGTTACCAAAGCAAACAATGTTAACAAATTTCATCAAGTTCTGAATATGTTTTACAAAATGGTTCATTTTCATTTAAAAATTAATTAATTAGTTGAATCAACTTAAGCAAATTTTGAAAATGTTTCCTTGTTGTGGTCATTATTGTGTTACATTTAAGTGTAAGGTTGCTACTGACTTAAAATTGATGTAAGCGTCGAGTGATGAATTATATTAAGGTGGCCCGCTTAGAAAACTTGGTTTATGCTTAAAAAACCTTGAAGCTTGGGAAGAAGATGGAAGTAAAAAGAACGTGCTCAACTTTTTAAAAATTGTGTAAATAAACCTGTCTTTGAATTCGATAAAAATACTGAAATTCTAGAGTTGATTCCTCTACAAGAACTTCATCTGCTACTTGGTGTTATAAACAATTTATTTGAATGTATGCTATCAGAATTTGAAAAAGAGAAGAGAATGGGTTAAAGCATACCACGTAGATCGAGAGGTTTATTTTGGAAAGTCAACTTTCAATGGGAATTCTTGCAGAAAATTATTAAAAAACATTGACATTTTTCGCAGAATTTCTGAAAAATATGATGGACGTACTCGTAGTATGAAATGTGTGCAATATTTTCAAGTCTTCAATCTTGTCGTTGATTCTTGCTTTTTAATTAAACTTGATCCACAATTCAAAGTTTATATAAAATAATTTAAAAAGAGTAACGTCTATTAAGAGCAGTTTGAGAATACAATAGCAGTCTCTTTTAAGTTAAAAAGTATGTTAAAAAATAAATATATTTGGATGAAATGAACTATAAATAAAAATTTCTTTGAAAAATGCATTGATTCAATATTATTATTTATCGATCATTATTTAAGTAACAAAAGTGTTGACTTTTTAAAAAGTCTTTAATAAGTCAGCGTTTTTTTATTATTTAATAAAGACTGAAATCTAATTGAATCAGAGCCGAGAATAAATTTGTAAGGTTTGTTTATTGCGTGTGTATGTTTTTGTCAAAATTAACGGTAGTTAGAATGAAGTTATATATATCTATTTATAGGTTAATTATTTTTTAACATTACTGCATCACCTATTTTGTTTCTGATATGAGCTCAACAAGAGGAAACAGATTTGAATGTAGGAATTCTTAAAATTAAAAAAAAAAAACGTACAAGTTCGTCGATTTTGGGGTTTGCTTTTTTTTACTCTAGACATATCCCAAAACCTTAGCGTCAAAATGTCCAAAAAATTAAAATTTTTAACTCCTTAGCCACTGCCTTGAGCAAGTAGTAGCTCAAATTTAAGCACTTACTCTAGAAATTCAGTTAGTTTTCATCGCTCTTGGTAGCGTGTGTTTGGAATTTCCATATAAAAGAAAAAACACAACAACAACTAAAACTAATAAAAGTCTTAAAAGCCTGACTAAAAACTTTACAAAAATAACGAAAAGAATGGTCGATAAATAATCATTTTTAAAACTAATAATATTTATGGATATTGAAATACACTTCTAATTTAGAATTACTTTACTTTTTATGGGCATATACGCAGATATCATACAAGGTATTGGAATATTAATGGAACGTTGTAAAAGTCACACTATCTGTATATGGCTTGGACTATACCCAGCCTTAGTGTCAGCAGATCCAGAGTTTATTGGACAAATTTTATCATCTTCTGAGTTTTTGAATAAAGCATATCCTTTATACATGCCTCTGCACAAAGCATTTGGCGGTGGTATAATTTCCAGTGACGGTAAGCTTAAGACTAAAATTTTGTTTAGACGACGGCTTCAACAATCTATTGTTTTCTTTATTGTAGAATCTAAATGGCATCACAGTCGTAAAATGATAACTCCCTCCTTTCATCACAAAGTCCTATTAAGTTTTTTGCCAGTGTTCAATAAAGCAAAAGACCTAACAATTTCATTAATGGATGCAATGGTTGACAATAATGAACACGAATTGGGTGACATGTTACAACGGATATCGTTGGGCATATCAGTAGGTAAGTAAATAAGTTACATCATTAAAAGCTTATAACTTCATTATATCATATAAAAATATGAAGGCGAGTTTTAAAAAAATAATATTTTAAATCGAACTTTCACACAGAAAATGGATTCGTTGTTGCAACCGAATATTATCACATTATTCTGTTTTGATTATTGAATTTCATTATCCAGAATATCGTACTCAGTTTGAGGCAGTTGAGTTTTGAAAATTTTCGATTGGGTATATTGTAAAATTTGGTTGATACAATGGAATTTAGATTTTATAAATTGACTGTAACAACTATTTACCTGGGTAGACCATATTATATTATATATATAGTAAATCGTTTTAATACCCTTACAAGTGATTTTTATTAATTTTTCAAGGATAAATTGAATTAAGATACTATTGGCCGCAAATTTTAATAAATTTTGTTTAATTGATTTTTATAGAAATAAAACTTTAAAACTTCTTTTCCAAGTTTTGAAAAATTTTAATTCAACAAAATTTAAAAAAATGGATCTATTACTTTAAAGTTTCGCTAAATACATGTTTCAGATTAACTGTGTGAATTTTTAGGTAAATCCCTAAGCTAGAACATTTTGTACAACGATTTTTTTGGATTTCGAGAAAAATTAGATTTTTTGATATATTCAGTAAATGTACTCTTTCTAAATATCATGTATAAAAAATTGACCGGTTTTATACTTTTAAATGTTATATTTTATCTTAATAGGGGTTCAGAAAAACATAATATAACCCCATTAATATTTCAAAAGTGCTGCTGAATTTTTAGATGTGATGCTTGAAATATAATATCCAATTGTGTAGATCTTCCGTGGTAAAAATTTGGAATAAATCGAACAACGTTACCCCATTCTTTGCCATGGCCAAACTTTGAATTCTGGCATATTTTAAAAAAGTAAATACCAAAAAATAAATATATTGTTCTTATAAACTAGATAAAACCCTTATTATTGGTTGGGAAAAAAGTTCTGGTATATTTTACTAAAACTTACACTTATGTGCTCCCAGGATTAAAATAGTCCACTGTAAAAATAGTTTTAATAATATAATGGTAAAAATAAAACAGAAATAAGTATGGATTTATATAGACGTTAATAACTTCTATTAGCAGTTAAGTACGAGTAATTAAGGAGTTTGATAATATTACGTACACTATCTCATGCAATATGCAGTTTGTAAAACATTCTTTTCGAAATCAAAATATTAAAAAAAATTTCAATAAATAAATAACAAAAATAAACTAATATTTTTAATAATTTTTTTATATTATTTCTATTTCGAAACAACTTGTATGTCCTGTCGCGATTCGCTACGACTTATTGACAGTTTTATTTAATAATCAATTTTTCCTACGGTGCAACTTTTATTTTATATTTTTTTTATTCCAATTCATGCTGATATGAAATATTTTGTTTTTTTATTCGGTGCAATAATTATCAAATTTTTCGGCGTTCCTACTCCGGAGCAAGGTACATATAGCTACCATGAGAAGAAAATGGATTTTCTAAATTAAATCTGGCAACACTTAACAATTGGCCTTGAATTTAGAATATCATTTGGGAATTTTTCATTTTATGGAATTTAGATTTTAGCGATTTTTGATTTTGCCCATTTTTGATTTTCAAGATTTTTGTTATTGGCGCTTTTTTCACGATTTTCGTTTTTGACATTTTTTAATTTTGGTGATTTTTCAATTTGGCGATTCCACCCATATTTTCCACGACAACTCACATTGATAATTAATGTACTTGTCAAAAGTTTCAAGACTGTCTCTTTCGTAGTTTTTCATATTTGTTTGTATAGGAGGTTCCGCGCCCACTAACGTGGACTACTCACATTAATATCTTATGGACTCGTGCAAAGTGTCGAGTTTTCACTTTTACAGTACACCAGTTATATGATACTATATAATTACTTTGCATGAGCGGTTCCACGCCCACTGCTTCGATCACGCCCATTATTTGTTCGACTAATCTCATGAATTATTATGGGCTCACACAGAGGCTAAAGGCTTTCACTATTACAGTACCCCAGATATTTAATATTTACTTTGTATAGGGGCTGCCACGTCCATTGATCCGATCCGTTCCATTTTTTGTCCGACTACTCACATTGATAATAGATAACCTCAGACAAATATTCAAAGCTCTCACCCGCCCATTTTCGGCATGGCTACTAACATTAATAATAGATGACTTCACACAAATTTGCAAAGCTCTACCTGTCATAGTACTCAATATATATTATATTAAAAATTCACTTTGTATGAGGCGTGCCACGCCCATTGGTCCAATCGCACCCATTTTTTGTCCGACTAATCATAGTGCTAATGGATATTTTCAGACAAATATGAAAAGCTGTCGCTGTCATAGTATTCGAGGTATATGACATTTAATATTTGCTTTGTATGTGAGGTGCCACGCCCACTAATCCTATCCCGCCCATTTCCTTCATGACTACTAACATTTGCAAAGTTCTCCCGGTCGTAGTACTCAATTTATATGATATTAAAAATTCACTGTGTATGGGAGGTGCCACGCCTATTAGTCCGATCGCACCCATTGTTTGTCCGACTGCTCGCACTAATAATGGATAACCTCAGACAAATGTGCAAAGCTGTGGCTCTCATAGTGCGCGAGATATATGACATTTAATATTTTTTTTGTATGTCAGGTGCCATGCCCATTTTCGGCATTGCTACTTACATTAATAATTAATAATTAATTAATAACAGTACTCAATGTATATGATACTAGATGTAACCCGGTGTGCTTCGCTACACCCGCCCCCTTCCCCCCCTCCCTCGAATCGTTATGAGAGGGCTCGCACAAAGTCCCAAAGCTCTCACTAATACGTTAATTCAGATATATCATATTTAATATTAAGTTTGTGTAGGGGTGCCACGCGCATTTGTCCAATTCCGCCCATTTTTTGTCTGACTACTCACGTTAATAATAGATGACCTAAGACAAATTTGAAAAGCTTTCTCTATCATATTAATACATATGATATTTAAAATTTACTTTGTATGGGAGGTGCCACGCCCGCTAAAAATATTTAAAAAATTACAGCCTGTAGCACTTCCCATATCTGCAGCAAGACACTGTGAAAATTTCAGGAAGGTCAGATGAGTAATTACGGAGATTACCTCCTACAAACAAACAAACAAACAAACACACATTACCTCTTTATAATATTAGTATAGATTAAAAATTCACTTTGTATGTGAGGTGCGACGCCCAGATCACCCAGCGATATGAAATATACCTTACAACCTATTCGCATACCTGCCAAATACACGTACAGAATTTCATAAAAACCGGTCAAGTCGGTCATAAAAACCGGTCACAGCAATATAGAAACAGCATTTTAGTACCAATCCTCAAACTTAACTCCTCAAAAGTTATGGATAGAACAGTAGCCAATAGGCTACGGTGGTTTATGGAACGCACAAACTTCTTGATAGCCGGCAATTTGGCTTCAAAAAGGGAAAATCCACAATTGACCCACTTACATATATATATATAAAAGGAAAATCATATTCTAGGTATCAAAATAAGAAACTTTGTCCAAGGAACCATACCTCTAAAACGAATTCTGGTGTCCTGACTTTTGACCTGGCAAAGTTTCTTATTTTGATCCCTAGATACGATTTTCCTTGTCACTTGGGCGATCTTTATATCGGCCCGCCCTAATATATATAGATTACCAAGTCTCAACCGCTCTATCAATCCGCAAACACACCACAGTCATATCACTAGATTTCGAGGGAGCTTTTCCTAGAATTGGCATGCATGCTATTATAGATCAACTTACTTTCTGGGGAATGGGTCCAAATGTCATAAATTACATCAAAAACTTTATGACCAATAGGAAAATTATAGTACGGCTTGGTAACAGCTACTCGTCTCCACAACCATTACATAGTGGTATCCAATAGGGGTTTCTTTGTCAGTAATAGTCTTCCTGATTGCGTACAATAAATTATGTACCATTATTTTTTTTTTTAGAAAACTTGATTTTTTGGCTATGCAGATGACTTTAATTTGATTATCAGGTCGGATAAAACAAAAAAAAACCCAACAATTAATCTAAGTAATCGGTTTCGTGAAATAGAGGAGTGGTCTTCATTTTTAGGAGCAAGAAAAACTGCAACTGCATCATAATTTAATCCCCCACATACTTAACTCAAGTAGTTACTCTTAGAATACTTGGATTACATATTAACTCTCGTTACCGGTGGGAAAGCCACATAAACTACGTTCTTTATCAAAACGTATTAAGATTATAAAATGTCGTTCTAATTATTTCTGCAATAAAAGCGATTCTCCTATATAAAATTAATTACTATGGTCACTTCCCGAACTCCGTGTTGCGTAAAATCAAAATACTACTTAAACTTTTCGCTCAACACCAATTACAAATGTGCTTCTTGAATATCTTGATAAGATATGAATCTTATCATAAGGAATACAAACAAAATTACTAACGACAAAAATTTTAAAAAGTATAAATTTTAGTTCAAACACCTATACGTAAAATACTATCAATTACACACCGTTCAATACAAAACTGTAGAAGAGTGGACCTGGCTCTTATTATAGTGAAGACCACTTCCAAGCAACATCCACCATGGCTTCTCAAAAAGGAAGTTATTAATATCTCCCTACACAAATACGAAATCTATCTGTAATCCAGAACAATACCAAATATTATTTAGTGAGCTTAAAAGCACGCTCAATGACCATACATTTATTTTTACTAACGGATAAAAATGCAATACTTCATCATCTTTATATGACTACAGAAAATACGATAATAAAGTCCACTATTCTCCCCGAATTTACCACAATTTATTTTGCAGAAACTATAGCCTTATACGAAGCAATAAAACACGTAGAGCAAAACAGAGGTAAATTTGCCATATATTCCGATTTTCTCTCTTCATTGCAATATTTAACTAATATAAATAACACAAATCACTATATCTCTGAAATAAAAAATATATTAAGGAATAAAATTATTTGGGTATATGGCCATTGTAGTACAAAGAAAAACGAGTTTCTGGATCAAACTGCAGGAAAATCTAACAATTCTCCACTAATCAGAACACCTAATCACAATTCCAAAGATTGGGATAACTATATCGTACAAACCTCATTGAACACTATAAAGAAAACCTAATATACTCAATACCTCAATTTGGTATAAAAATCTAAACCATGAAATGAGTGACATACACCACCTTTTAAGAAATATTCCGGACTGCCACAGAATTGACATAATTAAAATTGAACGACTAAAAATTGGACATTCAAAATTAACTCACGGACACTTGATGAACATTCACATTCCCCAATTTTGTAATTGTACAACTCCGATTCCAAATCCCTCACACATACTTGTACATTACCCTAAATTTACTAATGAAAGACAAATAGAACAGACCCTGTTAGAGCGTTATCTAACCCAACCCCTGAAAACTTAGAGGAAAAAACAAATTTCGTAATAGAAACAAATACCTACAAGTTTATATAAGATCTAAATCGTCATTATTGTATCTATTAACTACATTATAAATTTGAATTATAATATGGAGCAGAATGCTCAATATCCCTATATATTACCTTGTAATTTATAATTATAAGTTAATAAAAAAATAAATAAATATGTTTGAAAAGTACAACAGATGCAGTTTTTACACCAGATAGTAGAATCATACAAAAACAATTTCTTTCCTTTACAAAGTCAAGTTTAATTTAACAATGTTGAGTTAAAGATCAACTATTTTATTTTGAAAAATATAGATAGTTTTTAAAAATAAAACAATTTTATAATAGAATTGATTAAAAGTTCTTTTAACTTATATTCACGAGCAATAAGCAGATAATTGCACCAAAGATATATCACAATGGATTATTTTTATCCCAGGAGCACATTATATTTCTTAAAGTCTAAATAGTGGTTTCATAGAGTTAAATAGAAAAACTTATTTTCGATAATCTTTATTTAAAAATATCTTAAAATTGAAAGCTGGCCTTGGCAAATAATGGGTTAACGTCTTCGGTTTTATCCCAAATTTTAAGCATGGAAGGTCTACACATTTGGTCATAATATTTTAAGTAACGTTCTTAAAAATTCAACAGTATTTGCAAAATATTTGAATTTTTTGACTTAATCGTCCTAAACTAACTTGGGGTCATTTGTGACGCCAAGTTCGAATTGGTTCATGACGTCAAATTATTTTTTCCCTAACCCATAAGCAAAGTGATGAAATAAAACATTATAAAGTGGAAAACTGAATAATTTTTACTACAAAGTATTTAAAAAAGGGTAAATTTAGTAAATATTTCACAAAAATCTAATTATTTCGAAATCCGCAAAAAAATTCGTTATAAGAAAAATTCTCAAATTCACACAGTTAATCTCTAACATATATTTTACAAAACCTTAAAGTGAGAGATCCATTCTCTTAAATTTTGTTTAAGAAAATTTTTTAAAAAGAAGTTTTCAAATTTTATCGAAAAAATTCCATTTTCGGTGTGAATGCGCAATAACTTTACAATGTGGAAATAAACCAATACCTCATATCTGAGTACTTATCAGTATAGAGACTAAAATAATTATGGTTTTACACAGTTCTTAAAGTTGAAAAAAGTTCCGTCAAATTTCATCACCTAGTGTTTTTTTTTTTTTTTTTTTGGCACAAAATTGATCTGGGGCATTTGATATTTCTAGGCGAATTTTTATTCGAATTTGAAGTTATGTAGCTTTTCAATAAAATAATTTAATGCTGAAATCGATTCATATAAAACTTGTCGATAATATTAAACTATAGAATGAAATTATCGTAAAATCTGAAACAAAGTCATATTTTCCCCATGTAAACACACTTGAAATTTTCAGTCGATTTCCGGCGCCACTTTTCTTTATCCGATTGTCCACAACATCACATTTATTAGTTTTATATAGAACAACAATGTTATAAATTTACTGAAAAATCCACCTAAGGATAATGGTATTTTAACTTGCGAATTTCTACACTTAATAATGAACTCATTTTACTTCCAATTTGTTTTCTATACTAATATTATAAAGAGGTAATGTGTGTTTGTTTGTTTGTTTGTAGGAGGTAATCTCCGTAACTACCCATGCGATATTCCTGAAATTTTCACAGAGTCTTACTGCAGATATGGGTAGTGCTATAGGCTATAATTTTTTAAATATTTTTAGTGGGCGTGGCACCTCCCACACAAAGTAAATTTTTAATATCATATACATATATTGAGTACTAGATGTAACCCGGTGTGCTTCGCTACACCCTCTCCCTTCCCCCCGAATCGTTATGAAAGGCTCACGCAAAGTCCCAAGGCTCTCACTAATACAGGAATTTAGATATATCACATTTAATATTAAGTTTGTGTAGAGGTGCCACGTGCATTTGTCCAATCCCGCCCATTTTTTTGTCTGACTACTCACGTTAATAATAGATGACCTGCGACAAATTTGCAAAGTTTCTGTATCATATTAATATATATGATACTTAAAATTTACTTTGTATGGGAGGTGCCACGTCCGCAGTAAGACCCTGTGAAAATTTCAGGAAGGTCAGATGAGTAGTTACGGAGATTACCTCCTTCAAACGAACAAACAAACAAACACATATAACCTCTTTATTGTGTTAGTATAGATGCATAGATGTTTTATTCGAATACTTGCTGATATACAATGTTTTTTGGTTTTTTCATTCGGTACAACAATTATCAGATTTTTCGGCGTTCCTACCCTGGAGCAAGGAACATGTAGCTGCCTATGAGAAGAATATGGATTATCAAAATTATATCTGGCAACACAACTATTGGCCTTGAACTTAGCGATATATTTCCACGACAAATCACACTGATAACTAATGTACTTAACAAAAGACTGTTGCTTTCATAGTACTTCATATTATTTATATAGGAGGTGTCACGCCCACTAATCCCATCCCGCCCAATTTTTATTGGACTACTCACATTAATATCCGATGAACTCGTGCAAAATGTCGAGTCTTTCCCTTTCATAGAACACCAGTTATATGATATTAGATATCTACTTTGCATGGGCGGTGCTACGCCCACTGCTATGATCACGCCCATTTTTTTGTTCGACTAATCATACAAAGAACCTATGGGCTCATGCAAAGCCACAAAGCCCTCTCGTTCACAGTACTCCAGATATATGACATTAAATAGTTACTTTGCATGGGGAGTGCCACGCACATTGTGTAAACCCGCCAATTTTTTGTCTGACTACTCATACTAAGATCTGATGGTGTCGTGCAAAGTGCCAAAGCTTCCCTCTTTTAGTACACCAGTTATATGATATCATATATTTACTTTGTACGGGCGGTGCCACGCCCACTGCTCCGATCACGCCCATTTTTTGTCTAACTAATCATATGAATAACTTATGGGTTCACACAAAGTCCCAAGACTCTCACTATAACAGTACTCCAGATATATGGCATTTTATATTTTATTTGTATGGCAGGTGCCACGCCTATTGTTCCGATAGTGCCCATTTTTTGTCCGACTGCTCACATTAATAATAGGTGCCATCAGACAAATTTTAAAAGCTCTCTCTATCATAGTACTCGAGATATATAACATTGAATTATTACTTGTATGGGAGGTACCACGCCCACTTCTCCGATCCGGCCCATTTCCGGCGCGGCTACTAATATTAACAATAGGTGACCTCACACAAATTTGCAAAGCTCTCCCTGTCATGGTACTCAATATATGTATATGATATTAAAAATTTACTTTGTGTGGGAGGTGCCACGCCCACTAAAAATATTAAAAAAATTATAACCTATAACACTTCCCATATCCGCAGTAAGACTCTGTGAAAATTTCAGGAAGATCAGATGGCTAGTTACGGAGATTACCCCCTACAAACAAACAAACAAACAAACAAACACACATTACCTCTTTATTATATTAGTATAGATTGAATTATTACTTGTATGGGAGGTACTACGCCCACTTGTCCGATCCCGCCCATAATACTCAATATATGTATATGATATTAAAAATTTACTTTGTGTGGGAGGTGCCACGCCCACTAAAAATATTTAAAAAATTATAGCCTATAGCACTACCCATATCTGCAGTAAGACTCTGTGAAAATTTCAGGAATATCGCATGGGTAGTTACGGAGATTACCTCCTACAAACAAACAAACAAACACACATTACCTCTTTATAATATTAGTATAGATTATGATAGAGAGAGCTTTGAAAATTTATCTTAGGTCATCTATTATTAACGTGAGTAGTCAGACAAAAAAATGGGCGGGATTGGACAAATGCGCATGGTACCCCTATACAAACTTAATATTAAATGTGATATATCTGAATTACTGTGTTAGTGAGAGCCTTGGGAATTGCGTGAGCCTTTTCGTAACAATTCGGAAGGGGTGGGGAGGGGGAGGGTGTAGCGAAGCGCACCGGGTTACATCTAGTATTATATATCTCGAGTACTGTGATAGAGAGAGCTTTTCAAATCAGTCTGATGTCACCTATTATTAATGTGAGTAGTCGGACATAAAATGGGCAGTATCGGACCCATAGGCGTGGCACCTGCAATACAAATTAAATATAAAATGTCATATATCTGGAGCACTATTATAGTAAGAGTCTTGGGACTTTGTGTGAGCCCATAAGTTATTCATGTGATTAGTTAGATAACAAATGGGCGTGATCGGAGCAGTGGGCGTGGCACCGCCCGTAAAAAGTACATATATGATATCAAATAACTGGTGTATTAAAAAATGGAAGTTTTGACACTTTGCACGACACCATCAGATTTAAGTATGAGTAGTCTGACAAAAAATTGGCGGGTTTACACAATGTGCGTGGCACTCCCCATGCAAAGTAACTATTTAATGTCATATATCTGGAGTACTGTGAACGAGAGGGCTTTGTGGCTTTGCATGAGCCCATAGGTTCTTTGTATGATTAGTCGAACAAAAAAATGGGCGTGATCATAGCAGTGGGCGTAGCACCGCCCATGCAAAGTAGATATCTAATATCATATAACTGGTGTTCTATGAAAGGGAAAGACTCGACATTTTGCACGAGTTCATCGGATATTAATGTGAGTAGTCCAATAAAAATTGGGCGGGATGGGATTAGTGGGCGTGACACCTCCTATATAAATAATATGAAGTACTATGAAAGCAACAGTCTTTTGTTAAGTACATTAGTTATCAGTGTGATTTGTCGTGGAAATATATCGCTAAGTTCAAGGCCAATAGTTGTGTTGCCAGATGTAATTTTGATAATCCATATTCTTCTCATAGGCAGCTACATGTTCCTTGCTCCAGGGTAGGAACGCCGAAAAATCTGATAATTGTTGTACCGAATGAAAAAACCAAAAAACATTGTATATCAGCAAGTATTCGAATAAAACA
This sequence comes from Cordilura impudica, assembly GCA_963682025.1. Classification (NCBI taxonomy): domain Eukaryota; kingdom Metazoa; phylum Arthropoda; class Insecta; order Diptera; family Scathophagidae; genus Cordilura; species Cordilura impudica. Next base: position 144,033,845 of record OY821519.1, read on the forward strand.
TCTATGCATCTATACTAACACAATAAAGAGGTTATATGTGTTTGTTTGTTTGTTCGTTTGAAGGAGGTAATCTCCGTAACTACTCATCTGACCTTCCTGAAATTTTCACAGGGTCTTACTGCGGACGTGGCACCTCCCATACAAAGTAAATTTTAAGTATCATATATATTAATATGATACAGAAAGCTTTGCAAATTTGTCGCAGGTCATCTATTATTAACGTGAGTAGTCAGACAAAAAAATGGGCGGGATTGGACAAATGCACGTGGCACCTCTACACAAACTTAATATTAAATGTGATATATCTAAATTCCTGTATTAGTGAGAGCCTTGGGACTTTGCGTGAGCCTTTCATAACGATTCGGGGGGAAGGGAGAGGGTGTAGCGAAGCACACCGGGTTACATCTAGTATTTATATAAACCCAAGGCGATAGCCTAAGTTGCTAGTGCTTTAACTTTAAGATTTATTATAATTTGAATTGTAACAAATATCAAATAAGTTAAAAAAATAATAATGTAACCAACAAAAACAAAGTTTTTATTAAAACTCTTTATCTGCTTCTGGCTCTGAGCTTTGAATCTCTCCGTAACTGTGCGTGGATTTGCGTGACTTTGCGTGACTGTGTGTGACTATGTCGAAGTTAATCTTTCTTTACAGCAAGTATATCGACCAAGTTTCAGATTGATTGGATGAGGGGAAATCTGTTTTAAATCTCTCCGTGACTGCGCGACTATGCCTGACTACCCCAAAATTAATCTTTAGTCACAACAAGACTATGGGCCAAGTTTCAGATCAATTGGAGAAGAAGGAATGGGGTTGACCCACGACAGACAGACAGACAGACAGAGGGTACGAGTTAAAAGAAAAAGTTTAAAAATGATATTGTATCAGTCAACACGACCTCCACCAGTTTCATTTCATTGTGGTAGTTTCTGTTATACTCAATTTCCTGGTACATATCATATTTACTGAAATATTTGTGAAGTGTTTTCTATTCAAAAAAGGATGCTTTAGGTATGCATCTTGTGTACATTTAAAGAAAAATTTCAAAATCTTTAAAATTATCCAATATTTCTAACACCGATTTATTTAATGCGCCTCTTAAAACTTGTAGCTTGTACTCATGCTTTGAAAATTAAATTAATTAACAATTTATTTGCAGAAACAACAATGGGCAAATATATGAAACCTGGTGAAAAACTATCAGATGAATTTATAGAAAACTTTCGACGGTAAGTTAAATAATAATTATTATTAGCAGGTTCCAGCCCTCGAAATTCGAGCGCAAATTCTAGGAAATTTTATTTTTTCGTTAAATAAAGATCAATTATAGCCAATTCACAAATCAACACAAAACAACAAACTCATTTTTATTACAAACACATTAACAAATTTAATAAACACACACATAGCAATGTATATTTTTATACCCTATACCACTATGTGGTTTGGGTATAATGACTTTGTGCTGCTGTTTGTAACAACCAAAAATATTTGACCTAGACCCATCTTTAATTATACCGATCGAATCAGAATCACTCTCTCAGTTGATTTAACAATGTCCGTCCGTCCGTCTGTGTGTCCATGTAAAGCTTGTAATCAAACTGCAGGTCGCAAATATGAATGTATTTTAATGAAATTTGGTAAATAAGATTTTATCGGCCATGGAATAAACGCTGTTGAAATTGGTGAGAATCGGTCCATGTTCAGACCTAGCCCCCATACTAATTACCCATATGAAATCTACATAAATTGCCATAAGATCCAAATTGTCATATAGATCTTACTCAAATTGGGTTTATATGCGTTCATTAAATCCATTAATGAGTAGTCCAAAAATGATCCCTTTGACCCCATATAGAGCTGCTTCCCGATCTTCACTTAAATCTATTAAAAAACATAAATATTGCACTGATTCTTCTCAAATTTTGTTTGTATATATTTTTGCAAAATACAAGAGACTTTACCAAACATGATCAGGATCGGTCCATTTTTGGACCAAGTCCCTATATAGATATAGCATCCGATATGAACTTTTTCATATCTGCAGCCAAACAAATTAATAAAAATCCCACTCAAATTTGGTTTTTGCTTATTTTCTATGTCCAGTTAGTTGGGCCTAAGAGATAGGGTCTCTAAACGCATGGTATAGGATATCGTATAGTCGGTCTAGACCGACTATACTTTTCTTACTTGCGATGTATGTGTTAGTAGCAACTTTAAATGCAATTTACTCAAAATATATGCAAAAATTTAAAAATCTGTAAATCTGAAAAAGGCTAAAAAGAAATACCTTTCACATAATACTAGAGGACCCTGCTGCTCCGCAGCATTATATTATATTATATTAATTTTTATAATATAATACCAAAATTTGCCAAGAGAAGTTAACGTACAGTAATGTCAAAATATGCCAAGAGAAGTTAACGTACAGTAAAAGTAAAGTTGATTCTCCACGCATAACTTTCCTCAAGCAGTTATTAGCTCAAAAGAAGGAGCTTGATCCGCTGAGTGTTCTTAGACCTATGTCAACAAATACGTTAATTAGAACTCTAGTTATAGAGGTTTGAGAGAAGAAAAATATTGAAAAAAATCTTGAATGCAAAGTTTATTCATAAATTCTTTTAATATATAAGATACGTTTGGTCAAAATCGGGATAAAACGGTGGAGCAAAACATCGGTCACAAGAAACCGCCTAGCCTATTAATATTATAGATTAATTTTGTATGTTGAATATAATGATTTCGGATGTCCTCAACTAAATGATAAATGCTATTGCCATCTCAAAAATGTTCCTGTTAGTTAGAACGTTAAAATATAATGTAATGCAATGCATGTTGATATTTTCGAGTTAATAAATTGTCCCAGCATTCAATATATTTTCGAGTTCCTAAATAAGCACATCATTGTTAAGTTTGCATGACGCCCTGTTGTTGTTTGTAAATCAAATATTGCTCTGTGATGACTTAGTACAGATCTTAGTCTGTCCGTGTGTCCATGTAAATTTTTTAATCAAACAACAGGTCGCATATATGTATGAATATATTTTGATGAAATTTTGAAAGCCATGGCACGAAATTGGTAAAAATAGATGCTTGTTCTGCGCTAGTCCCATACAAATGGCACCTAAGATCGATATTATGATATACATAGATCTCGGTCAAATGTGGTTTATGTGTGCATCTATTACATCCATTAATCAGCAGTTCGAAAATAATGTGTTATAATTCTTAGTCATAGCCCCATATAATACTGATTCCCGTGCTTTACCTAAATCTATCAAAAAAATAAAAATATTGGACAGATTCTCAAATTCTTCCAAAAAATAAGTGGCTTTACCTTTGTTTATGATCGGTTTACTTTTCATCTGATATGAAAATTTTATATCGGCAGGCAACGAATTAATAACAATGACACTTTAATATGGTTTATGTTTATTTTCAATATATAATTAGCTGGATGTACGATCCTTTCCTAGAATGTACGACTACAGTGCCCTTACTTGATCTAATTTATTCCCTTTTACAGTTTGTTGGAAAGCGGCGTTAGTCATATTACGTCAGTATTACTGAAATTGGATAAAGTTTTTCTTCTTTGTTCTAACCATATCAATTTGTCACAGTATATGAATAAATACATTTTAAAGGTAATACAGATTAAAAGTAAAGATCCACAAGAGTTATATATATATTTTTTTGTAACATTTTAGCTTGTAACCTTAAGGATGGACAACCTGAAAGAAACATTTGATTCTAATAAAGACACTGACTGTTCGTTAGTATCGCTGAAAAAGTCTCCCAACATATTTATTGACCAAGCGATAAAAACCTATCAAAAACATAAATTTTCTCTCAACGATATTATAGCCGAATCTAATAACATTTTATTAGCTGTAAGTATTTTGTATAAAATTAAAAATCAAACTAAAAAATATATTATCATATTTACATATTAATGCACTCGTAAAGTCTTTTGAAACTTCAGCAAATGCTGTATTTTCTACCTTGGTAATGTTGGCTACTCATCCCAGTATACAAGATCGAGTGTTTGATGAAATCGTCACCGTTTTTCCGGAAAAAGAATTCGAAATGGAATTTGAACATATGCAACAATTACCCTATTTGGACATGGTTGTAAATGAAACACTCCGTTTGGCTCCTTCCGTTCCGATAATCGGACGCCATGTTACCCGTGATACCCAATTGACTAAGGATCTTCTATTACCAAAAGGCCTACAAATATTAATATCAATATTTCATTTACATCGCCGCAAAGATATATGGGGTGCAGATGCTGATAAATTTGATCCCGATCATTTCCTTCCTGAAAATCTATATGGAAAACATTCCTATGCGTATATACCTTTTTCCAAGGGTATGCGAAACTGTATTGGTATGTAATAATATAAATTCAGATAAAAGTTAAACGTTTCGAACATGCTATTTATACTTATCACTGTTTTCAGGTTGGCGTTATGCGTTATTTTCGATTAAAGTAATGCTGTCCGGAATTATAAGAAACTATAGACTGACAACCAGTATGAAATATGAAGACTTGGATTTTATTCAAAATATATCCATAAAATATTTAAAAGAACCCCTGTTTCAAATACATCCACGTGAAAAATAATCAATAAATTAAAAAGGTGCCGTTTATGGAATACTTATACGTTGTGTTATAAATTGGGAATCTTAGATGTTCTTACACTTAATAGCGGATACTGCCTAACGTTGTTTCACTTTAACTTACATCTCTAAATAAATAGTGTTTTTGTGATTTTGAAATATTCCGTTTAAATAAACAACAATATTTCAGATTTCTGAAAGATATGATATTAAACAAGTAGAAGTGTTAAATTCGGCTGTGCCGAATTTCTTGATACACTCGACCTGACTCAATATTACACCCAATATTGAGTGCCGATATTGAATCATTAATTCCGAATACCAATTAAATTTCGAGTTAATTGTTTTTCTATTATAATTTCTTTTTATAAAAAATAATTATAGTGTCACTTATAGAAGGAATTAATTACTTTTTGATTACTACCATAGAAATCTTATAAGTTCCCTAAGAACTTCATAGAACACTAATGAAATTATTATTCAAGCAAAAAAAAATTCAAATGATTCGTGGCAAAAAATCGTTAATATTAAAAATAAGCAAATTTTGAAATAGTTTTAAGTAGTTAAATAGTTTTGTAATATGTACATTAATACACTTTAGAGCTTAAAGCCCTAGTTGCTATTGCTCCTTTTGAGTAGCCTATAATTTTAATTATATGTTATTATGAATAAATAAAATAAATAAAATAGTTTTATCTGAATAAGCTAGTAAAATGTTAATTTAACGATACATTTAATACAAAAATAGATAATAAGAAACTAAATATATAAATTCAAAATTTTTAATACTTAATTTTTGATTTTTGATTTTTAGTTTTTAATTAAAAATTTTAATTTTTTATTTTTAATTTTTAATTTTTAATTTTTAATTTTTAATTTTTAATTTTTAATTTTTAATTTTTAATTTTTAATTTTTAATTTTTAATTTTTAATTTTTAATTTTTAATTTTTAATTTTTAATTTTTAATTTTTAATTTTTAATTTTTAATTTTTAATTTTTAATTTTTAATTTTTAATTTTTAATTTTTAATTTTTAATTTTTAATTTTTAATTTTTAATTTTTAATTTTTAATTTTTAATTTTTAATTTTTAATTTTTAATTTTTAATTTTTAATTTTTAATTTTTAATTTTTAATTTTTAATTTTTAATTTTTAATTTTTAATTTTTAATTTTTAATTTTTAATTTTTAATTTTTAATTTTTAATTTTTAATTTTTAATTTTTAATTTTTAATTTTTAATTTTTAATTTTTAATTTTTAATTTTTAATTTTTAATTTTTAATTTTTAATTTTTAATTTTTAATTTTTAATTTTTAATTTTTAGTTTTTAATTTTTAATTTTTAATTTTTAATTTTTAATTTTTAATTTTTAATTTTTAATTTTTAATTTTTAATTTTTTATTTTTAATTTTTAATTTTTAATTTTTAAGTTTTAATTTTTAGTTTTTAATTTTTAATTTTTAATTTTTAATTTTTAATTTTTAATTTTTAATTTTTAATTTTTAATTTTTAATTTTTAATTTTTAATTTTTAATTTTTAATTTTTAATTTTTAATTTTTAATTTTTAATTTTTAATTTTTAATTTTTAATTTTTAATTTTTAATTTTTAATTTTTAATTTTTATTTTTAATTTTTAATTTTTAATTTTTAATTTTTAATTTTCAATTTTTAATTTTTAATTTTTAATTTATAATTTTTAATTTTTAATTTTTAATTTTTAACTTTTAATTTTTAATTTTTAATATTTAATTTTTAATTTTTAATTTTTAATTTTTAATTTTTAATTTTTAATTTTTAATTTTTAATTTTTAATTTTTAATTTTTAATTTTTAATTTTGAATTTTTAATTTTTAATTTTTAATTTTTAATTTTTAATTTTTAATTTTTAATTTTTAATTTTTAATTTTTAATTTTAATTTTTAATTTTTAATTTTTAATTTTTAGTTTTTAAATTTTAATTTTTAATTTTTAATTTTTAATTTTTAATTTTTAATTTTTAATTTTTAATTTTTAATTTTTAATTTTCAATTTTTAATTTTTAATTTTTAATTTTTAATTTTTAATTTTTAATTTTTAATTTTTAATTTTTAATTTTAAATTTTTAATTTTTAATATTTAATTTTTAATTTTTAATTTTAAATTTTTTCATTTTTCATTTTTAATTTTCCATTTTCCGTTTTCCGTTTTTCATTTTTCACTTTCCATTTTCCATTTTTCATTTGTCATTTTCCATTTTTCAATTTTAAATTTTCATTTTTAATTTTCCATTTTGAAATATTCGTTTTCCGCTTTCCTTTTTCCATTTTCCATTTTTCATTTTCCATTTTCCATTTACCATTTTCCGTTTATCATTTTCCATTTTTCATTTTCCATTTTCCATTTTTCATTTTTCATTTTTCATTTTTCATTTTCCATTTTCCATTTTCATTTTCCACTTTTCATTTTCCATTTTTCATTTTCCATTTTTCATTTTTCATTTTCCATTTTCCATTTTTCATTTTTCATTTTCCATTTTTCATTTTTCATTTTTCATTTTTCATTTTTCATTTTCCATTTTCCATTTTCATTTTCCACTTTTCATTTTCCATTTTTCATTTTTCATTTTCCATTTTCCATTTTTCATTTTTCATTTTTCATTTTCCATTTTCCGTTTTTCATTTTCCATTTTTCATTTTCCATTTATTATTTCTATTAATTTTTAATATTTAATTTTAGTGATAAAAAAATATGTGGTAAAACTTGCTTAGGCCAATGTGACACGTGCAGTGTTAATATACACACAACTGTACCCATTGGCAAAATCGTCGTAGATGACATTGTCTTTAACGATTCCTGTAAGATATTTTATAATTTTTCACGCACCACAATTGTCGATGAAGTTTTCTATAACGACGATATAACAGATATTGTCGTTAACGTCCAGCCGGGAGACAAATTACTCAGAAGGTCGTGTATCATATCCCGTTGACGCCCAATTCAGCGACAAAACTGTATTTGTCGTGTGCCAAGGTCCGTTGCTGACAATATGAGCGACAATGTCTTCTACTTGTCATACACCGAACTTTATTAAAGACAATTTAAGCGATAATATCTATGAGTCTTTCGTGCAGAGATTTAATTAAAATTTCATAACTATATGGTTGTGTATCACATTCTTTTGACGAAAAATTAAGTGACAAAATCAGGTTTGTCGTTTATGAGTCTGTTGACGTCAAGATGAGCGACATCATGAAAAGATTGTCGTCAAGCGAACTCCGTTAGTGACATGTTGAGCGACGATGTCTTCAAGTTGATCGTAAATTGAACACCGTTAATGACAACATGAGCGACAATGTCATCAAATTTTTCATTTACTGCATTTATCTCATTGTATATGCCAGGGGTGGGCACGTTAATGGCTTGTTGGGCCAAATTTGGAATTTCACCAACTAAGGGTGGGCCGCACTAGTTTATTTCGTACAAATATTCATTTTCAAACAAAAAAGCAAAAAAAATTTTTTAAACAAACATAAAATTTATTAATTCATTTCATACACATTACAAATAAATTTTATTCGGAAATATTATTAGTATTTATAAAAATAATGTTATATTTTAAAATTTTTTGAGATCAAAGAATTTCATTTTAAATAAAATAAAAAAAAAAAAGAATTATATAAAAATAAAATGAAAATATAGGTAATAAAAATTAAAAAAGAAATTAGGAAGAATTTGTGATTATGTCTTTAAAATCAGGTGTGTAGTTTGTCAAAGTTGTCCGAATGAGTTCCGTAAGATGTTGATTTGTTAAACGTGAACGATTTTTGTTTTTATCATTTTTCATGGTGGAGTATAGAGATTCACAACAATACGTTGTGCCAAACATTGAAAATAAACGAGCAGCACCTTTTTTCAATTATAGATATTGGGTTTGGCATTTTCAATACAATATCATCCTTCATTTCTAACAACTCCATTTTCCAACATCTGGTTTTGCAAGAATTATATCGGATAATAAAAATTCACCATTTAGGACATCACACAAAAATGGGTTAACAAAAACTGAGAATGTTGCTTGAAGTTGTTTGAGATCCTCAAATCTACATTTAAAATTTTCATGAAATTGTTTTAAATTATTTATGTATTCTTCCAGCTTATCGTCTTTTATATTTACGTTCAATTTTAAAAGAGGAAAAAATTTAAATTTTTTACATTCGAGATCTTTTATAAACAAAAGAGGTTTAGGTTCGAAGCCTAACAAGCCTTGTAAACTCAGATTAAGCGATTTAAGATGGTTCATTGTATCAGTAAAAAACATTAAATCTGAAATCCAAATTTCATTCTCCCGATCTTGATATATTTTTCCTTTTCTTTTATAAACAACTTTATTGTGGGTAACAGCTCAACATATCGATCCAAAGCATTAGAAACGGATAGCCATCGCACTATGGACCAAATGGTGACATCGCTTGATAACTCATTGTTTTCCTCAACTTCTTGTAACTCCATAATAAAACTTTTAAACCGACGAGTTTTAGCGTTTGCTCTGATAAAATTTACAGTTTCTACCACAACTTTCCAAACGTTTTCATATTTAAAAAATTTTGAAACAAGATGCTCCCGATGAATAATACAGTGAATTGGTAGATAATGTGGGATAGCTGGATCTTTATTTAAAAGACCAAGCAAACCTTGATTTTTACCCACCATTGCAGGTGCTCCATCTGTGGCAACACTAATAAGTTTATCTCGTGGCAATTCAAATTTGTTAATTACTTCAAAAAGCGCATTTTTTACAACAATACCTCGCATTGTTTCAGAAAGAGCTACAAGATCTAACATTTCTTCAGTGATATTAGATTCATCTGATACAGACCTAATGAAGATCGCCAATTGAGGAACGTCGCTAACATCTGTTGATTCATCAGGAGCTAAACTAAATGTTGCAGAATTTTTTAGATCGTTTTTTAAATTTGTTTCAATAAAAGTGCTGATATCTCCAATCCGACGCTCGGTTGTGCGTCGTGATAAAGAAAGCTGATCTATCGCTTTATGCAGCTTCTTGTTATCAGGGTCGAGAATGCTCATAACCTTCTTCATAGTGTGTTTTCTTAACTCTGCTTCCCCATAAGTGCGTTTATCACAGGCAATATCACAAGCTATCATGTAACTTGCTTCAAGTGATCTGTCATTTCCATGGCTAAAAGACGAAATAATGTTCTGTTCTTTTTCAATATTTGAATGCAATGCCTTCAGTTTAGTCTCTCTAAGATTAGTATTAAGGGGATAATCTTTGGCAAATTGTGAGAGAAATTTTTCATGGTGTCTACTTAAATTGTAAAGTTTTTTATGTGGTACAGTAATTTTGCAAATGAGGCACAAGGGTATGCCCTTATTTTCAACAAATCCAAATTTTTGTGTCCATTCGGACTGGAATTTTCTGTTTTCATCACCTATCTTACGTTTTTTATTGCTCGTTGATGCCATTTTAATTCGTTAAAAGTAAAAAAGCGGGACCGATATATGTTGAGTATAACCAGTTAATTTCAATAAAATGAACATGAAATATAATTAAAAAATCGTCCAATTTGCCAATTTTAGTTTTTTAAATTTTTTAAACAAAATTTTAAAGTTCAATTGAATTATTTTTCAAATAATGCTTTTATGAAAAAATTTTTATGAAGTGGTTGGTACAATATGTATAAAAAATTTAATGGTAACTGAAGGTTTACATTTTAATTCTATTTCGTGTTTTCAAATTAAAAAGAATAATATGTATATAAAAGCTTACCAACTAAAACTTTATATTAATAATTTCTAAAATGTTGGGGGCACAACTCACATAACACAATAAAACTTTACAATGCAATGATCGTTAAAACACTAAAGAATTTTTTCAGCAAATAAAATCTAAACAAAATCGTATTTAAATTCATAGTGTTCATGTTAAGAAAGTAACCGTTATTGTTTTTGCAGTTTTCATCTAATAAATTTGCTGCTAGCTTTATAATTTTTAAAAATACGCAGAAATCAAATCTCACAGTTCTCTTATCTCAACAAGGCAAATAAAAAAGAGAATAAAATAATCAGGGTTGTCAACTTAGTGCTTTTAGCACTGTTTTTAGTGCTTTTTAAAATTTTTGACGCGAAAATTTTTCGAGTTAGTGCTTAGTGTTTTTTTTATATCTTCAGTGACACCAAATCCTTATTTGCTGTTAGCATCACAAGTCGAATCTAATTTTGAAATTTTGTCAAGTATTGAAAATGGATGGCAAATAATCCACCTGATGAAATGGCAAAATTATGAATCCACAATTGAATTTTGGAATGAAGTGAAATCACATAATGATGTCACTGACTTAAATCCATTTGAAGCCGTAGCTAATCTCGATATTAAACTTTGTCGCTTTCTTATTTAAATGCTAAAGTTGAGAGGGGTTTTAGCGACATAAACCTTTTCTAATCCAAAATAAGATATTCATTGCCATTACACTCAGTTAATGCTTTACTTCACATTAAAAATGGATTGAAAGAAGAAAATTTCTGTTCCGAAAGATAAAAATTTCTAGTTTTAATGAAACATTTAATTATCGGGACTGCTCTCATCCCCAAGCATTCAGGACAACAGGGCTTTTACTGAAAAAAAGCAAAAATAAAAAATGGAAGATATAGTGTTTTTTTTTCAAATTATGCGATTTTTGTCGGTTTATTGCTTTTTGATATTTTAAAGTTGACAATCCTGAAAATAATGAACTATAAAAAACGAGAGAGAAAAATTATTATGCTCTGTCGTTTGCATTTCAAATCATGAGTGTGTTTTGCAACCATACAATTTTTAAAATGCATTTTTTTGCACATGCTACATTGTTCCTAATAGAAAAAATGATGCATGCTAACAGACGTTACATTCAAATAATTTGTATTATTTTTGTGGCCCTATTGAAAATTTATACTCGTATTAATGCTATTTTTGAACAATACCTTGAAATTTTGGTATTAATGTTTTGATTTTTTTTTTTTTTTTGAATTAAATCTAAATTAAATTTTGTAATTTTTTTTAAATTTATATGGGGCCGCATAAAATTCGTTCGTGGGCCGCATGCGGCCCATGGGGCCGCATTTGCCCATGCCTGGTATATGCTTTGCGTGTTCAAAAAAAGAAAGATAATAGGAATTGAGACAAGACAAAACAAAAAAATTTTCTGTAGAAAAATCATCACCAATTATTATTCAGTTGGTTATCAAATAAAGAGAGAAGGTGTCAAATTGTTTAAAAGTTGAATATTAAAAATTTATTAGGTGATTTATTGCAAAGGTAAATAAATCGATTATTATTAATTTAATTATTAAGTTAATTATTAATTATAAATTAATTATTAACTCATTATTAATTAGTCTTCATATAAATTAAATCTATTTACATTTTCTTTTATAGAAGACACAAGAAAAGAAGGCGAAACGTACGGGGAATTCACCAAAGATCTACGATTAGTTTTTCATAAAATTAAAAATAAGTATTAAAATATTAAGTTATTATTAAATTATTTTTAAAATTAGTTAATTATATTTATCGTTTGATGTGTTTTTTTTATAATTATTTTGTGATTATTTAAAATGAAATTAAATTAAAATGAAATTCAAAAATTTCAAAATGTTTACTTTTACTTTATTTAGGGCGAAAGTGTACCTCATACTGTCGTTGACGATAGTGTGGGCGAAAGTGTCCGTCATGCTGTCGTTAACGTAGTGTGAGGGAATGTGTCTCTTATATTGTCGTCAACGACAGTAGGAAGGATATTTTCGCTAGAATGGTCGTAAACGATCACATTATAGATTATATCGCCTACGTCATCGTCGACGACAAGATGGAGCATAGTGTCGATTATATGGTCGTCGGCGATAATAAGGAACTTTTTTCGCTCATACAATCGTACCAGATAAGTGAAAGTGTCTCTCTTATGGTCTTGTATGATTCCGCGGACATTTGTGTCAACGATTTGTTCGAAGTGTCCTCAGTTTGTCTTCACCGATTTACTATTGTGTTGTACCCGTCGTTTAAGATGAATGAATTTTCTTCCTGTTTTAACCAAATTTCAAATACACACTCATCTCAATTTGAAATTAACACTAAAAGAGTTCATGTTTCTGACAATATTAAAAATTATATAAGTTAAAATACTCTTGGCAAAGAGAGCTGAAAACATTGTTTAAAATAACTATGAACCATTAATAATTTATTAATTTCTAAATAAATTCAGTTAATTAAAATTATAATAAAGGAACAAGTTCAAATAGAACAGTCTAAAATGTTTAGTGTTCTTTTGTATAAAATAAAACCTGGCCCAAGAGCATATAAGGAAATTTATAAAATAATTTTTCGGAGTTGTTGGTTAATGGTGTCAAAATAGCAAATACTGACGAAAGGTTATTGCATCTTAAAGATCATTTCTCTTCAATTTATGCAGGTTCCTTGCCAAATAGTAATATAGTTGAAATTAATGATACCATAAGTACTAGTCTTTCTGCTCTTCCAAATTTTATGTTTATATTTAATCAACATTCTTCGGCATTGAATAATCAAAATTAAGAAAAATTAACTACAGTTTATAGTTTATTAGAGTACTCTAAATTAATTAACAACAAAAAATCTTCAGGATTAGATAACATTTCAAACTTTATTATTAAAAAACTTCCGGAAAAAGCATTTGAATATTTGACTATTATTTTTAACAATTGTATAAATAATTCTTACTTCCCAAATGCTTGGAAAGTTGCAAAGATTTGTCCAATTCAAAAGAGACCTGGCAATTTCGATATAGGTAACATTAGACCTATTTCTTTGTTATCTAATGTAGGAAAACTGTTTGAGAAGGTAATTAGAGAAAAAATGGATCTAAATTTGCAAAAAACATATATTCCACATCATCAATTTGGTTTCAAAAAAGATCATTCCACTTCCCATGCGCTATTTAATTTCATAATGATGTTATTAATAATTTCAGAGAACAACGTTATACTATTGCTATATCTCTCGACATAGAAAAAGCTTTTAATCATGCCTACCATAATGGTATTCTATATAAAATGATCAATATCGGTTTTGAACCTTTCATCATAAAATTTTTTTCAAAGTTTTTTTACTAATCGAAAATTTTGTTTGCAACTCCAAAACGAGTTTTCAGCCTTTGAAAATATTTATTGTGGTGTGCCGCAAGGATCAATATTGGCTCCCAATTTATATAGTATTTTAATTTCTGACTTTCCGCATGAAATTTCTGGTTCTACAAGTATTCTAAATGCTGATGATTCATTGCTTTATGCTCATGGTGTCTCTCCAGTTGATACTTTAAGATGTGCATCACAACATTTAAATGCAGTAAATAATTACTATAAAGAATGGGGTATAAAAATAAATATTTCCAAATGTGAAGCACTGTGCCTTAGAAATGCTTCAGGAAAATTCAAGCCTTTTTTAGTTCCAGAAAGTAAGCATCTAAAATTGACTCTTAATGGTCATGAAATTCCTTTTGTAAGTAGTCTTAGATATTTAGGTGTCTATTTTAACAAATTGGTTAAGTTCAATACAATGCTAGGATTTTGCTTAATTTAATAAAGCACAAAGGATCGTTTGGAAGATTAAATATTTACCAGAGGAAACAAAACTTTTAATTTATAAAACAAGCATCAGGTCAGTTTTATTATATGCTTTTCCAATATAATTCGCTTGCTCACCTACTGTAATGAAAGACTTTGAAATGCTAGAACGTAAAGTTATTCGGTTATGTATTAATAATCATCTTGAAGAGGGCAATAAACAATATTCAGATAAATTTATTTATGACATGTCTAAACTCACAACGTTAGCTTCTTATGCTTTTGGTTTAATGCGGAAGTTTATTGAAAAGCTTCATTTTAACAATAACATATTAATAAAAAATGTTATTGATGACCAAATTAATTTAAATTGTGATGGAAATATTATCCATCATATGTTAAAATACTGGAGATAGTATATTAATTAAGTATATTAGTATATTAATTGAATCACACCGTATTTTACAATCGATTTATGAGGATTTAAAAAATATTACTGAAAATAAATTAGAATTAGTAGGAAAATGGGGCATGAATGGTTCAACTGGTCAACAAATCTTTAATCATAAATGGAAAAATGAACAAGATTTACAACATGTGGATGAGAAAGAGTTCTCCGATTCTTTAAAGTTTGAAATTACATATAATCTCTTATGTACAATGGTTGATGGTAAAGTAGTTAATATTCTTACGGATCAAGATTCATCTAGATGCTGCAATTTCTATAATCTTCAATATGTAAGATCATTAAAAACGAATGAAAATAATTTTAGTTTTGGATTAAGCACTCTTCATTGCTGGATCAGATTAATTTAACGTCTTCTTCATGTAGCTTATAATCAAGATTTTGAAAAGCCATTTGCATCTAAAGAAAACAGAAGTCTGAAAAAAAATCAAAAAGAGAGAATTCAAAAAGAAATGCGAAAGAGATTAGGAGTATGCGTTGATATGTTTCGAACTGACTCACCTAACTCAAATACTGGTAATGTACGACGAACCTTGATACAAAATTATGAGGTTACGGCAGATATGTTGAGTATTAATGAACAACTCGTTAAAAATTTTAATTGCATTATGTAAGTAATTTCATCAGGAAGGGAAATTATTACGAAAAATTTTAAAACATATTGCATCCAAACAGCAGAACGTTTTTTCAGCCTATATGGTTGGTATTATATGCCCCCCTCAGTTCATAAGGTGTTGATACATGGAGCTGATATTATTAACCATTTGGGAGTCGCAATTGGTTCATTATCTGAAGAAGCTCAAGAGGCATCCAACAAAATTTTTAGATCTGCAAGGCTAAATAATAGCAGAAATGTGTCAAGAAAATTAAATAATGAAGACGTATTTCACTACCTTTTAATATCCTCAGATCCGTTAATAAGTAGTATTAGAATTAAGAAAGAGAAAAATAACACCGACTTGCTTCCAGAAGCCTTAGAATTAGTTGTTTAGTTTATATTAGTTTAGTTTGGTTTAGTTAAAAATAAATTTATTTTAAATATTTTGTTTAATGTGTTAGTTATTTTTAAAAAAATCTCATAAGTGTTTTAGGATTCACCCACTTTTAATTTTTAAAATCTGATACCAGGTTCGTGTTCATCGACCCAAAAAACCCCCGAGTACCAAGTTTCAAGCAAATCCGAGCATAAAGAAAAAATATTTCTGCCATATTGGATCCACCATTTTGAATTTTAAAAATGTGATATCAGATTCGTGTGATATTCAGCGACCGCAAAAACCTCCGAGTACCAAATTTTAAGCAAATCCGAGCATTAGTAAAAAATTTGGCCGCCATATTGGATCCGCCATTTTGAATTTTTTAAATCTGATATAAGATTCGTGTTCAGCGGCCCTAAAAACCCCCCGAGTACCCTGTTACAAAAGTTTCGGTGAAGAAATAAAAAAGTTATAGATGTTTAATCGCTTTTGGCCACTGTGCATTGGGATATTTAGAAAATCTTGTTAATTGTTCAAACTCCTTAGTACCAACTTTCTTTGTTTCAAAAACCTTGGGCACCCAGAGGGAATACCTTTTCTTTTTTGTTTTTGATTTATGTTTTGTTACTAAGTAGTTTTAAGTTTAAATTTTTTTTTTCTTTTTTATTATTATTTCAAAATATAATTTAATTACAAAAATTTATAATATTTTGCCTCAGCGCCGGTAGAGGCTTGATAGAGGCTAGTAAGGCAACTAAATATTTTCAAATTTCTTATATCAATTCATTGTTCTATATCTTATTTAAAAAGAAAACATGAGTTGTGTAAAATTCTTTAAAAAAAAAGAAACAAAAATAATAGAAAACAAGTAAGAGTGTTAAATTCGGCCGTGCCGGGTCCTTAATATCCTCCACCTCGGTTCGAGTATTGATAATAAATGTAAACAAAATATTGGAAAAAGTAAACAATTTGTTAAACTTAATACCAAATTATTTGAGAAAATTCTTTGGGTTGGTTTTCGTCTTTTCTATTATTTCGGATTAATTTCGGTGTTTGCTTTTTGGTCATCGTGGTTGCTGATCGCCATGTATTTAGGTTATATACCTACATATATGCATGCGTTTCCGGTTATATGACATAACTTCTCGTTTAATTTAGTTTTTGCTAATTAAATAGCTCGCCCTAACCTCCATTGCAAAGGTAATGGTTGTGTAGGGTGGCTATATGCATTAAATCGTGCTAATTGGAGATGGCTGTATAGTTTCTTTTAACTGGCCAAATATTTCTTCATTGTGGCCATATAGGTCGGATGGAGTAACAAAATAATAACCAAAAAGAAAAAAAGCTCTCTCAACTTTTTTTTAAAATATTGCCATATTTTGAAAACATAGATAATAAATTTATAATAATAAATAATCAAATTAGGGATGCCAAACGCAAAAAACCAAATGTCCCAAACATTTTAAATAAAATAATTTGTTATCTTTATTTTCTGAACAACTTCAAATTTCCATCTAAAAAAAATTGTGAAAATTTATATATAAAAAATATCATTCTCATCAAATTACGTTTACTTATGTAACAATTTTTATGTTAGCAAATCTTAAATATCATTTGACGTTTTCTAAAATTCATTGAATTTAAATTAATATTTTCTGTAGTGCGATTCTGTAAATTTCAAATTCAACGATCTGACAATCGCAAAATATATCGACAGCTATTCTTGTTTTCACTAAGGATTAAGTGATTCGCTAAGTACATACATCTTAACGACAGTCGACATATCTGTTTTTCTATTTATTTAAATTGTAAACTAGTGGCACCTCTGTCAAAATAAGCGAAAAACACAAAGAATAGAAAAAAACAAATTACTTCGTGTTTGACAGGATGATTTTATGTTTATATTTAATATCTTTATTTTTTTTACTAATATTTCTGTTTATTTATTTGAAAATGAAATAATGAATTGAATATGCTATTTAATTTTTTTTATTTATATAAAAAAGTTTTTTAATTAAAGCAAAATATTTTCACTATTTTATGATTTTTATTTATGTATGACGACATTTCAACCTAAAAATTTAAGTTTTTATCAATTGAATAAACAACACAAAAATGGTTGTCGTTTAGATAACAACAACAGCTGACTTTAACAATAGCGAATATCGATTAAAAATGTTACTGATAATTTTGCAATTTTCTTTTTTTACGATTCGACTATCGTTAAAAGAAGTTACTGAATCGCGGTACTGAAAAGTTATTAATATCTCCTGAATGGCAATATTTTTTTTTTAAATGTAAACATTTTTAAATGTAAACATATTTGGTGTTTTTTTTTTTGGAAAGATGCAATTGATGTCTTCTAAACTTAAAATTATTATTTCCGACGTTTTGATATGATTTTCTAAAATTCAATTAATATTTTCTAATTTATAATTGGAAATTTTAATTTCAGTTTTTATTAGAATTGATATTTTCTTAAATTTGAATGGAAAATTTAAAAAGTGCAATTTTGTATTTATGTGAATAATAATGCTTTAGTATTTATAAACAATTTTTAAAAATTAGATGTAATCGCAATCAGATATTTTGTAGGTAAACCAGAATAATAATTCTATATAACTATGTAGGACTGTTTTGAAAGCAAAAAACTCATTGATGAACTCGGTAACTCTATTTTGTAAAGACAACAAAAATTTAACATGCCAAACTTATGTTCATATTTGTAAAAGAATAATGAAAAAACGTATGAAATAAAAGACCAGCCCGTGTATACTCTTAACATTCTTCTGTATGATATCTAGTTGAAAATATTGACATTCATGTTAAAATAGAAATAACTATTGCAAAGCTAATTAGAACAAAAATTGTGGAGCCATCTACTGTGGCATAGTCACGCTGAGCAAAATGAAGTGACACTCTGTTAATGCAAAAGAAATGTATTTTCCCCACAACAAAATATTGCAGAATTTTATGTAAATAAAATAATATACCGATTTATTTCTAACATGCAGTTACTATGAATATATGTACATACATACATACATATATATAATATATGTATATTATTTGTATTATTTAATATTTGTATGTATGTATATGTAAATATTACACACAAAAAATACAACATCAAACGTTGTTTTTGTGTTTTTCTCTTTAAATAAATTAATACATAAATTTGTTTTGCTAAATTTACATTTGGAAAATTCACAACAGGTGTTGTATATTGTATGTTGTATTGAAATACACAATACAATCATTTGTTGTGAACACTCAGTTGTATTTTCATATTGTAAAACGCTTTCTTTAGTAATTTTCGATCCAACGAGGAAAGATCGTTTCGTCGCTTCTGCTATTTTGTATAAGAGAACACACCTGTCAGTGTTTGCTTTTTGGTCGTGAGATATACCCTGGAGTTTTAGCTACGTACCTCTTGCATTTTAATTTATAATGAAAGAGAAAATACATACTAAAAATATAAACATTAATTTTTATATAAATAAACTTATCGATGTATTTGCGTTATTTGCATTATTTGCCATATTTTATTTTATTTATGCTGGTAAAATTCTATCTATTTGTTTTTTCTTTTTCATAAAAACTGGCATTCACTTGGAACTGATATGTTATGATACAATATACAACATTAACTAAACATAGCAAATGAAGTTGGATCGTGTATCAGATTTTTCAGTGAAAATTGCCAACAACAATTTTACACTATTGTAAAGTGATACACGATACAACAGATACAACGATACATTACCCATTGTGAATTGCCCAATTGTTTTTTTTTTATTAACAACTAGGTATTTTAGTATTATTTGCTTTAGATGTTGCTGAATTTTTACTCCCTTTATAACGGGTGATTTTTTAAGAGCTTGATAACTTTTTTTTAAAAAAAAACGCATAAAATTTGCAAAATCTCATCGGTTCTTTATTTGAAACGTTAGATTGGTCCATGACATTTACTTTTTGAAGATAATTTCATTTAAATGTTGACCGCGGCTGCGTCTTAGGTGGTCCATTCGGAAAGTCCAATTTTGGGCAACTTTTTCGAGCATTTCGGCCGGAATAGCCCGAATTTCTTCGGAAATGTTGTCTTCCAAAGCTGGAATAGTTGCTGGCTTATTTCTGTAGACTTTAGACTTGACGTAGCCCCACAAAAAATAGTCTAAAGGCGTCAAATCGCATGATCTTGGTGGCCAACTTACCGGTCCATTTCTTGAGATGAATTGTTCTCCGAAGTTTTCCCTCAAAATGGCCATAGAATCGCGAGCTGTGTGGCATGTAGCGCCATCTTGTTGAAACCACATGTCAACCAAGTTCAGTTCTTCCATTTTTGGCAACAAAAAGTTTGTTAGCATCGAACGATAGCGATCGCCATTCACCGTAACGTTGCGTCCAACAGCATCTTTGAAAAAATACGGTCCAATGATTCCACCAGCGTACAAACCACACCAAACAGTGCATTTTTCGGGATGCATGGGCAGTTCTTGAACGGCTTCTGGTTGCTCTTCACTCCAAATACGGCAATTTTGCTTATTTACGAAGCCATTCAACCAGAAATGAGCCTCATCGCTGAACAAAATTTGTCGATAAAAAAGCGGATTTTCTGCCAACTTTTCTAGGGCCCATTCACTGAAAATTAGACGTTGTGGCAGATCGTTCGGCTTCAGTTCTTGCACGAGCTGTATTTTATACGGTTTTACACCAAGATCTTTGCGTAAAATCTTCCATGTGGTCGAATAACACAAACCCAATTGCTGCGAACGGCGACGAATCGACATTTCACGGTCTTCAGTAACACTCTCAGAAACAGACGCAATATTCTCTTCTGTACGCACTGTACGCATTCGTGTGGTTGGTTTAATGTCCAATAAAGTAAACTGAGTGCGAAACTTGGTCACAATCGCATTAATTGTTTGCTCACTTGGTCGATTATGTAGACCATAAATCGGACGTAAAGCGCGAAACACATTTCGAACCGAACACTGATTTTGGTAATAAAATTCAATGATTTGCAAGCGTTGCTCGTTAGTAAGTCTATTCATGATGAAATGTCAAAGCATACTGAGCATCTTTCTCTTTGACACCATGTCTGAAATCCCACGTGATCTGTCAAATACTAATGCATGAAAATCCTAACCTCAAAAAAATCACCCGTTATTAACTCGTAGTGTCTGCTTGTCGAAAAAATTTTGGATCGATTTTAACCACTTTCCCGTGACCCAATCGATCTGAAATTTTGCACGCAGGCTCGTGGCAATGACAGAAATGATCTAACAAATTTTTTTAGTGATGCCAAAATAATGGAAACTTTTAAATTTTTCTACCAGGGTTGATAAAAAAATGTACAAAGGGTTTGTTTTTGTTATATTATTACCACAACGAACACAAAAACAACAAGTCCAGCTATGACAACAATGCAACATTTAGAATAACAAAAGAACAATATAGAAATATCATGTTTTTCATTTTTTTTTTATTTTTCGGAGATTTGCCTGGACCTGCCCCACCGATTTTATTGATTTTTGAAACAGAAATCTTCCCATGAATTTGGTAAATCATTCTCACTAAAAATGTTCACCCTAGCTGTTCTACTGAGGGCGTGATCGTGACAATAACAACATAGAAAATTATATTTTTTCAAGACTTTTTTTAATTCTTCATTCAAATCTCGGGCCCTATTGCACCGATTTGGACGATTTTAAATACCAAACTTGTCAGGATGTTATTGAATCATTTTTATGTCAACGAGTACCCTAGCTGCCCGATTGATGCCGTCATCGTGATTTCCACAGACGGAAAGACGGACAGACGGACATCGCTATATCAACTCCGGTTGTTATAATGATCACAAATATATATATTTTATGGGGTCCAACATTTTTTTTTTAATTATTACAAACGGAATGACAAACTTATATACCCTCTGCTCACTGGAGTGGAGGGTATAAAAAGCAAGGTTCAGAAAATACACACATGAAACACACAATGTTCTGTTCAAAAGCAGCCAACACATATCTTTATTTTCATATCAATTATGTGCGTTTCTAAATTTTCTTCGGTGCCCAACACAACCATGACTGTGTTCGTTTTAATATTTCGTTATTTACACGAACATTTTTGTATCACGTACTTTTTGTTTCAATCACACATAAGGCACACATTTTTGAGTGTTGCTTTATTTGAAGTTCATGTTCTGGTACGTGTACTGAAAAAAAAAAACAGAACATGTACAATAAACAGGTTCGAGTTCAGTTATATTTTAAACACGACTTAAACAAACATAATTGGTATGAAAATAAAAATATGTGTGTGTTGGTCTAAGTTATGTTTGTTTACATATATGTACGAGTTTTTTATTCAGTGTGGGTTTTTCCTGAACTCTGATAAAAAGAGTAACAAGTTAAATAATTCAAGATGTAAGAAGTATTTCGACATTTTCTAACAAATATTTTTTTAAATTGATTTTAAAAGTCGATAAAGCTGAAATGTTTTGTAAATCATCAGGTAATTGAATAAACTGCATGGGCCCAGAATAACTGACGCGTTGTTTGGTTAACTCTAGACGACATCTCGTAACGTTTTAATCCAAAGCCTGTCTTGTAATCCTGTGAGTGTATGATACATTCTGGTGAAATTGCCTGGTATGAGAACCATAACCTTTTAAACATTTAAAAACGTATGTTAACAGCTTTTGCTTGTATAAACCATTTACTGGGAGTGTTGTTTTAGCATAATTTTTTTAAAGATTTATTGTACTAAAGCACAGCAGAAGATTGAATACGATATTTAATGCTTTATTTTGTGCTGACTGTAAAGATTTAAATGAGAGTGAACCAAGGATTGATAAAGTAACATTTTGGCTTTAACATCTAACTTATTTTTAAATTTATAAAGAATTCCGACTTCTGAAGATATATTCGATTTCATACTGTTTATATGATTTTCCCACATAATGTTATGATTCATGTTAATACCAAGATATTTAACGCTCTCAGACCCAATTATTATTTTACTGTCAATATGCACGTTCAAATTTTGATCAGTTCTTAGCATATATGGTCTAAATTTTACAACTTTAGTTTTTTTTTGCATTTAGAATTAATTTATTTAGTCTTAAAAATTCTGACAAAATCGCCGCATCATATTGTATTTGCGTCTGCAGCACCTGCTGATACTTATAATTGTAAAACAGGCATATATCTTCAGCAAACATAAACAACTGTCCGTTAAACTTTTTGTTTTTGATGTCACTATAAAAATTTTGAAGAGCAGTGGCCCAAGGACGCTGCCTCGTGGAACTCCACACAAAACACCCAATTGATTACTTTTGCATTCACCAACTTGAACATACTGCCATCTGTTTTTTAAATAATCTTCAAACAATAAAACGGATTTTTGAGAAAATCCAAAAATTTCCAGCTTTTGGATCAACATTTTTTGGTCCACGAGATCAAATGCTTTGGACAAATCAGAAAATACTCCAGCTACTCCTTTATACCCAGAATCTAGTCCGTTACAAATGTAATCAACCACATTAATAACAGCTTCATCCGTACCTGCGTCTTTCCTAAATCCGTACTGCCGATCAAATTACATCTTATTATATTCCAAATAGTTTGTTAGTTGCTCAAATATAAGTTTTTCGAATATTTTATCAATAATCGAAAGCAGGGAGATTGGTCCATAATTTTCAATTTTATTAATACCTAGAGATTTTGGAATGGGAATAATTTTGTGTACTTTTAAGACCGAAGGATAGTTTGCCTCAATAATCATTTTATTAAATATGGTTGCAATAATCTCCGACAACATTTCTTTACGCACGAACAACATCTTTGGAGTAATTTTGTCGCATCCAGAACTTTTATCTTTTTTTTCTAAGTTTTCCAAAATTTGTTCAATTTTTATTTTTCCTATTTCTTCTAGATTAAAACGACTAGTAGCTGGAACTAAAGTACGAAACAAATTAATGTCATCGTCAGAATCATGTAGTATATCCGCTCGCATATGTCTTACCGAGTTATAGAAATATTTATTAAAAATATTTGCATTTTCAGCATCTGACGTAACAACCATATTATCATTTGATATTAACTCAATTGGTGATTTTGGCCCCTTTCCAAGTTGTTTATTCAGAAACTCCCAAGTTTTTCTGGAGTCACCATTGTAATTTCGTATATTGTGCTCATAATAATTATCCATCAGTTGTTTATTACAAATATTAATCATTTTGCTTATCCTCCTAAGACCTTCCGAAATATTCTTGTTGTTCTTGTTTTTCCTTCTGGATTTCAACAACTTGTGCTTATAGCTTATTAAAGATAATAACGATTCAGACCATGTGTCGAATATTTATTTTTTAGTGATTATACTTGTGCTTTGAAGAGCCGCTAACGAAAGAGTAGCGATTAACTGTTTGCATTGTTCAGAACAACCTCCTGAGCTAATGAGACTTAAGTTGTTATCAAGATAAGAACCAAACTTATCATTATCCAAGTGGTATCTCTCTTCAACAACAGCTTTCCGAGGATTAAAGTTCATTTTGATCTCAAAAAACAAAAAATTATGATGGTAGTCTGAATGGAATTGATGAAACAAGATGTTGCAAAATTTGTAAAAATGCAATCTATACAAGATTTAGAGGATGCACTCGTTATTAGTTTATGGCAGGAAATGAAATTATATTCAGAAAATAAATCAAGTAAATTTGACTACGAGTGTCTTCGCATATTAGATCAATATTAAAATCTCCAACAAAGATACTTGCAAAATTATTTATATCCGTGAGCAAATCTTCTATTTTTATTAAAAAGGTTTCGAATAAACGTTTTTGCGACCTGCAGAGCGAGAAAATCACCAAAGGTTTATTGTTTACTTTGACATCTAATATTGATATTGATTCAAGGTCCAAAAAATTTTCACTTCGAGTAGCTAACAGACTGTAGTTTAATTGTTGATTAACATAAACAGAAGTACCGCCATAATTATCATTTCTACAACAGTGGACAACGTCAAATCCATCAATTGAATAAAAATTTATAGAATTTTTATCGAAACACATTTCTTGGACAGCAATTAATTCAGATTGACGAGATAGTTCTTACGTGTATTCATAAGATATTAAAAGATTTTGTGTTAGATTTAACAATTATATATGAATTAAAAGAGTTTAAATTGAAAAAATACTTTGTATCCACAAAAAGTTATAAAAAAAAAATGTTCAAAATTGTAAGTTATACTTAAAAATTTTAATTTGGAGACGAAATCGGTCTCGAGTTTTTATTTTTCCTAGCGAAAACCTTGCCACCTCTAGAATAAACGAATTCTAAACCAACGGCTTTTAAAGACTTTGCATGTTATAATACTTCCATTGTCTCTTTGCACATGAAATTATTTATAAAAACTTTTCTTAAGTCAACTTCTTTCAATTTTGACTTCTCTTGTATAGAAACTTTGTTTGATTTTTTATGTGTACATTTAACTACAACTGAACTTTTTTTATTGCTGTCTTGTTGCTTCCGATTCACGAAATATACTTCATCAATATCACCCTCAATAATATCCGCTCCGGTTTTTTTGTGCCACGTCTAAAACAACATCCATAGCATTATTTATTATATTAGTTTCAACACCACTAATTATGCAATCATTTTGTACTCTTATTTAAAAAGTTCACAGTTGATTTTAGATTATTGATCTTTTTGCGTAGGGTACCATTCTCCTTTTTTAATGTTTTTATCTCATTTGTATTTTTTGCTACACCCTTCAATATATGTAGCATCACATTGAGATGACATAAAATTTATTGTTTCTTTAATCTCAGCCAGCTGATCAAGTTTTGTTTTGATTTCTTGTAATTTCGCTTACACACACAGAAACATCTGCAACTGGCGAACAAAAATGACACTTGTACTCAAGAGAGGTATTTTTTAACAACTTATTATATTCCTTTTTATCCAATTTGCTGCAAAGTGAGTGGAGTGTTTTTTTACAAACATCGCAATGCAAAGCATCGTCCCTTTCCAGTACCTGTGTTCCGCATTGTATACAAATTATTTTGTTTCTGTTTAAACTTTTGCGTGTTTCACCAGGCATACTCCAATATTTAACAAAAAAGTGAACCTTTAGTAACACATGAGAGTAGTTCCCTTTATTATTAATTACTTAAATATGAAAAAAAATTATATTTACTTAAAAACTTATGCACCGATATAAAATTGACGTATAAACGCAACGGGTTGACAACCACCAATTTTCACAAAATGATGTGCCGGGAGCTAGCAATTATCAGCACGATTGTAACAGTTGTTATTACATTTAATTGTTAAGCTGGTTGCTGTGTACACTATACACTTCATTAAAACAATACATTAAAGTTTTAAGTCTTCTTCAATTTTGTATTTAATTCAAGGTTCAGAAAATACACACATGAAACACACAATGTTCTGTTCAAAAGCAGCCAACACATATCTTTATTTTCATATCAATTATGTGCGTTTCTAAATTTTCTACGGTGCCCAACACAACCATGACTGTGTTCGTTTTAATATTTCGTTATTTACACGAACATTTTTGTATCACGTACTTTTTGTTTCAATCACACATAAAGCACACATTTTTGAGTGTTGCTTTATTTGAAGTTCAAGTTCTGGTACGTGTACTGAAAAAAAAAAAACAGAACATGTACAATAAACAGGTTCCAGTTCAGTTATATTTTAAACACGACTTTGATGTGGCTTCGATAACACAGTGGAACAAATTCAGGTTAGCAAAAGTTAGGTCGATTCTGAGAGTGAGGGGTGAAAATAGAGGCTAAATTAGAAGACCCGTATCGCGGCGTTTGTTTATGTTAGTGCCGACTTTCTGCATATTGTTTATATGGTTTTTTTTTTGGCTATAACTCGTCGACTAATTGATATTTTTTCAATCTGCCAAATTATTGCTAGAGACCTGTGCAACAATTAAATTTTTTTAAAAAATTGATTTAGAAAATTTTTGTGGTGCTTATGAAGCAAAATGTTGGAAAAATTATTTTCTTTTCATGCCTTTTGAAAATATTTTCCACAAAACTAAGTCTTTTTTGATCAGCACAGTGGTGTGGAGTGTCTAAAAAATATAATAAAAAATATTTTAATTGCAAAATACAAACTATATAGAAAAAATTGATTATGAAATAAAACATGGCATTAGATATCGTTAAATCGTAGCGAATACATTTTCGGGGATAATGTTAGAAACAATGGTTGTGGAAGAATCATACATACATATACAGCCCTATTCCTGAAACGTTGTTATTTGAATAAGAATGAATTTAAAATTACATGAAATTGAAATTTTGAGTTTCTGGAAAACACAAATTTTATATTTTCGTAGTATTTTTCGAAATAATTTTTTTATTGTCAAATGGCATAAAACATATGGTTTAGCTTCAGAATCATATGTTATCTAAAAACCGAGGTGCCATATGGTTCTTCAGCCAGTTTCACAAAAAACCTTAAGTAATTTTTGCATGTTTTTCCTTAAGTTTATAAAAAAAAAGTACAAAAAAATATTTTCTTTTAAAATAACATTTTACTTGTACATTGAATTGTTTTTGTTCTTCAATTTCATTCAGTTAAGAATGACTCCTCTTTTTGAAATAAGTAAGGCATCACCAAAGAAAATTCGACTTTCAAAATTGACTGGCATCACTACTGTTTCGAACATAAAAAAAAGTTTTGGCAGTCATGTGCAGGTAGCGATATTTTTTTTATTTCCAGAATATCTGTTGGACGAAATTATCGACCTTTCTGATGATGATGACGATGACCATAATATTAGAGAGAGCAGTGATGTTGATCCACAGCCGCCTGCTTAACGACAACTGGCCAAATCATTAATTTAATTTATTTAATTTTTTTACTTAAAACTTTTCATAACTAACATTTCAAAAATATATTTTTTTTTCCATATTTTTTTAATTACTTTTTCAATGTTTCTTCAAAACCAACACTGAACAAAATTAGTACATAAAAAATGAGAAGTTAATTAATATTAAGCTGGAAAACGCAAGTTTTGTATTATGATTGTTTTTTTTTTTCAAATGAAATTTATTGAAGAAACTGAGAAGCATGTTATAGAATTCTATACGGAAATGAAAATAACATATTATATTGAAAATTTTCGGAACATTTTATTTCGTTTGGCATCCTTAATTTGAACTAGTGTTTAAGATGACTTCAAAATTCAAGAATGAAGCATTAAGTGCATTTCAGAAATTATGAAATGTATTGCAGAAACAAACATTTTCTAATGTTTATACCCTATAGCACTATGTGTTTTGGGTAAACTGACTTTGTGCTGCTGTTTGTAACTACCAAAAATATTTGGCCTAGACCCATCTTTTATTATACCGATCGACTCAGAATAAGTTTCTGAGTCGATTTAGCAATGTCCGTCCATCCGTCCGTCCGTTTGTGTGTCCATGTAAAGTTTGTAATCACACTATAGGTCGCAAATATGAATATATTTTGATAAAATTTGGTATAAAAGCTTTCATCGATCATAGGATGAACGCTGCTGAAATTGGTGAAACTCGGTCCATGTTCAGACCTAGCCCCCATACAAATGACCCCTATGAAACCGACATGAAGTGCCATAAGATCCAAATTCTAATATAGATTAATTAATCAGTAGTCCAAAAATAATCCCTATAGGTAATTCTTAGCCATAGGTCCCATATAAACTGCTTCCCGATCTTCACTTAAATCTATCAACAAACAAAAATATTGTACAGATTTTTCTCAAATTTGGTTTGTATATATTTTTTTCAAAATATAAGTGACTTTACGAAATATGGTCAAGATCGGTCAATTTTTGGACCCAGTCCCCATATAAATATTGCACCCGATATGAACTTTTTCATATTTGCAGCAAAAAAATTAATAACAATCCCACTCAAATTTGTTTTATGCTTATTTTCTATATTAGTTGGACCGAAAGAAAGGGGTCTCTAAACCATGGTATAGGGTATCGTATGGTCGGTCTAGACCGACTATAATTTTATTACTTGTTTTTTACTGTAGATCCTCAACAACATGAATTTAATATTAAATGGATAATCTCTGGTTTCAATACTCTATTTGATCATAAACATAAATATGTAGGGGAAGAGGTTGGGTTGTGGCCATAGTTAGTTTTCGGCTTATAACTTTTCACCAAGTGCAAATTATTCGGACAACTGGGTATCTATGGAAAACTAGAGACCTTGGCTAACTGCTGGTGAAAGAACTAAATTAATTTCGTCAAATGGAATTTTTTTTTTTCTAAATTTTGTGAAGTGGCCATTTTTGGGGCAAATTTTTTTTTGGTTGGGTTGTGGCCACCCTTAGAAAATCTGGTGAAAATAGAAAAATATGAAGAAAAACCACTACGAATATAGAAAAACTTAAAGTTTATTTATTTTCAAAGCCTTCATTGGCATTATTGTTGAGAAAAACTTAAAACTAAATAAAAAATAATAATGATAAATAAACGGCATTATTCGTCTTCCGACTCACAATTTTCACTTTTGAAGCAGCTGGCTCGTGTCCCAGCACACTTAAAATGAACGGGCCGATCGCATCCGAAACAACTGATGGAGTTATTATTGCTTATATGTGCTATATTGCTTACTGGGTAGTTATTTTGACATCTACGACGATATTTCACCATAAAAAAAAGGGTGGCCACAACCCAACCAATTTTAGTGCCCACAACCCAATTTTGCAGCCATCTTGAGATGTGGTGAAAATTATTTTGGTGTCAACATATTGGTTGCAATCGATATTTACTCACAAAGTATAATAAATTTACTGAATAAAAATGCATTGCGCTCACATCTTTGAGTGATTCACTTCGATTTCAAATTCTATTGAAAAGAGGTAAATTTGTATTATTGGTCTTTTTCAAGCACAGAAAAATAAACTTGTTCCCAGCACAAAGCAAGCGCGTCTGCCCGTTTCGGTACTCGGTACAAAAAGAACGTGCTGCCATGACACACAAATGACTTTTGCAAGAAAAACACATATACTTTAGGTCAAAAGATACGCTGGGGTGGCCACAACCGAACCATGGCCACAACCCAGCCTCTTCTCCTACACATTTTCAAATAAATTGTAATAAAGAACTTGTAAAGTTATAATGTATTATATTTAATGTGATTACCACAATGTAGAAAAATAACTACAACAAATGATCTTGCTGAAGTCATGTTTTGACAAGGATTTTACATGGTGTTATTATAGTAGAACAGTACACCTATTTTGACCAAGAATCACTAGATGTGAACTAATGTTTATAATGACATTTAACTTTGACTTTATAGCATTATGTGTAGTAGAGAGTACCCGGGTAAGTATGGAATATGAAAAAGTTTGCTTTCTTTTGATTTGAGGAGAGATGGAGGGTAAAACCAAATAAGAGTGTTAAGTTAGACTCTGCCGCATCTTTAATACCCTCCACCTGTGTTTTAGTTTTACAGTAATATCTGAACTTTACACTATTTGTCATAAATGTAAACAAAATCTTTTAGAAGTAACCAATCTGCTAAACTGGATTTTTAGCATTTTTTTTAGAGGCGTCTCCATATATTAGGCCATATCTTGCCCGGTTTACCCTATTTTCAATAACAACCTGCACGAAATAGTGGCAATAATATTTGACAATCTTTCCCATGTAAATGTTTTATTTTGTTAATGCATTTGATTTAAACAGACAGGCGAACATTGCTTTATCGACTCGAGTTGTTATAGGTATCAGGAATTACATTTCTCGATGCGTTACAGATGGCATGACAAACTGATATGATAAGATCTAAAAAAACGAATCATCCCTAGTGGAAAATATATAAAACAGCGACTAAAACAAAATAAAGATTTTAAAATATACATGGATAAGTATTCCCAAAAAGATCCGAAACTAAAAAAATATATTCTTTTATTGAATTAAAAATTGTTAAAGGCCTTGTACTAGAATAATGCCTTGTTTATGATTTTTATTTATTAGACAGGAATAAACTACTTTTTTTATTTTTATTTTCTCGAGCAGATATAACAATCAAACATAGGCAAAAGAAGTAAGTGTATTAAATTCAATGTTCACACTTTATTACAATTGCCGATACTTAGCTTTTACATTCTAATACGATTTGAATTTAAATTTAATTGTTTTTTTTTACCAGTATTTATACCCTATACCACAATGTGGTTTGGGTATAATGACTTTGTGCTGCTGTTTATAGCTACCAAAAATATTTGACCTAGACCCATCTTTTATTATACCGATCGACTCAGAATCACTTTCTGAGTCGATTTAGCGATGTCCGTCCGTCCGTCCGTCTGTGTGTCCATGTAAACCTTTTAATCAAACTACAGGTCGCAAATATGAATATATTTTGATAAAATTTGGTACGTAAGCTTTTACCGGCCACATGATGGATGCTATTGAAATTGGTGGAATTCGGTCCTTGTTCAGACCTAGTCAACATACAAGTGACCCCTATGAAATCGATATAAATTGCCATAAGATCCAAATTATCATATAGATCTCAGCCAAATTGGGTTTGCATGTGTTCATTATATCCATTAATCTGTAGTCCAAAAATAATCCCCATAGGACATTTCTTAGTCATAGGCCCCATATAGAGCTGCTTCCCGATCTTCACTTAAATCTGTCAATAAACACTTAAATCTGTCAATACCAAATATGGTCAGGATCCATCCATATTTCGACGTAGTCCCCACATAAATATAGCACCCGATATGAACTTTTTCATAACTGCAACCAAAAAAATTAATAACAAAGCAACTCAAATTTGGTTTATGCTTATTTTCTATATTCAATAAGTTGAACCGAAGATACAGGATTTCTACACCATGGTCTAGGGTATCGTATAGTCGGTCTAGACCGACTATAATTTTCTTACTTGGTTTTATAATTATTTATTGTTTTTTTTTTTAACAATGATAGTTTTTTCATGGAAAGGACAAACTTCAATCTGAAAAATTTCATTATTTTTTATTACTAAATTAAATAAATTATGTGTAGATTTTGTTGGAACAATATGTAATTAATTGTTATTTAATGTTTTAGCTTTTTGTACAATTTTCTAAAAAGAAACGCAAACTAGTGTTTATAATTTTCTCCCTACGTTTCGAGGCTTGTTTGGCCTCTTCTTCAGGGGAGGTTTTTTATTTAATTTGTAAATCACAATGTTTGTACTTACAAATGAGTACAACTATTCTCTTAACTTACTAGTTTTGCGAATATTGAGAGCAGGGTCACGAAAGCTCACCAGACATGGGCCATTTGTAGAAGAGCTATTGGGTTTAAACCCGAGGATGACTCATTGCCAATTCTAACATAACATCCGGAGTCATATGGACATCAATGAACAGGAAATTCTATAATAAACCAATCCCAAAGCTACAGCGCCTTTGCTGCATAGGAATCAGCGGTGCAATACGGGCTACATCTACGAAGGCTTAAGAGACGATTCTATCTATACATTCTATCGAGATCAGAATTAAATATGAGGCAGCTCTGGCCATGCTACGATTAAGGGTAACAGGGGAATACATCACCAAAAATATTGTAGTGCAGTCTGCAATCTGTTCCTTACATCTGAGGACAGGCCTTGATCTAGTTTTGTCCGAGGATATCGCCCTGATAGTAGCTAGACTGTCCGATAATATCCTCACGTCGACGGGGCTGTGGATTTCCCGTGCGTCAATAGATCTTATGCATTCCACTACCGCTACCAATTCGGCCTGTAAGACAGAGTTGTGGTTCGTAATGCGTAGGTAGCTGAAATATTCTTTCCTGGAGGGAGTCAATTTTTACCTTTCCAGTCTCCCGAATTGAAACTCTCGGACTGGGCGACCAGTTTACATACTTCAATTTGGGAGGGAACTGACGTGGGTAGGGTTACGAAGATATTATGGGGCACTGCCAACACTTCGAAGACTAGGGAAATCCTTAGTCTGAATAGAAGAGGACTGAGTAAGACTACTGGCATACTCACTGGACACTCTGAACTGGGGGGAGACCCTAGAACACTACCTTTATTACTGTCCTGCATTTGCGGCAACGAGAGTCAGGCAATTATCCAACGACATCATACCAGTCCTAGCCGCTCTTAGGGGTATACGCTGGAAAACACTCAAGAAATTTGCTGACGAAACCGAATTTCTAAGTTAATATAGGGGTAGATAACCGGATGAACATGGAGATGTAGAGCGCACAACAAGCCGACTTTCTGCAGTGAGTGTATATCCGAGTACACCGGATATGAGCTATGTGTATACATGGCCTTTCCTTTCAACCTGACCTAACCTACCCTAACCTACTAGTTTTGCGTCCTTTAATCCAAAATGTTTGTCGTCATGTTTAATTTTTACATTTCCTATTTAAATAAAATGCATCTTTATATTCCGAGATGAATCTGCACACACCTAAACAGTTTCAGCACTTAGATGAACATTTTATCAAAACAATTAAAGGAAAATAGTGGTGTACATAAAATTTAATCAAACCCGGTGTTCGATTATTCTCAAGATCGAAAATTATAGAAGCTATCCAAAAATTTTGCATATCATTTTATTCTTATTTTTAGGATTTATAAGACTTACTAAAATTAAAAAAAAAAATTCACAAAAAATTCTGGTTAAATTTAGAATAATATTGTTTGTCATTATCTGGATCAGTTTAGTATTTAAAATGGGATAAATCGGGCATCACTGTGCCAATATATAACCTGAATATGTAAACACCTCTATAAAATGCTGAAAATTCGGAGTATTTGTTGAAATAAGTTTTTTAGTATTTAGTTTATCAAATTGCTTACATTTTCAAATATTTTATTTACATTTGTTGCAAATAGTGCAACAAGTCCAGATATTAATGTGAACGTAAAATATATGTGGAGGGTATCAAAGATTCGGCATAGCTGATTAAAATTCTTAAATAAAACTTACCTGGCTTCATACTACACATAAAAATAAGATTTATTTTAAAAACATCAAACATTTTTTTTTTTACTGAAATCAACTTTTATTTTTAACAAAACCCCTTTTTAATTTTATGAACCCAGTTGGCAAAATCGTTGTAGATGATATTGTCTTTAACGATTCCTTTAAGACATTTTATAATTTGTCACGGACGACATTTGTCGATGAACGACGATATAACAGATATTGTCGTTAACGTCCAACTGGGAGACAAATTACTCGTATCCCGTTGACGACCAATTCAGCGACAAAATATACTTGTCGTGCATCAAGGTCCGTTGATAACAATATGAGCGACAACGTCTTTTACTTGTCATACATCGAACTTTATTAACGACAAGTTAAGCGAAAATTTCTATGAGCCTTTCGTGCAGAGATTTAATTAAAAATTGAATTAACGACCACCTCGAGACAAATACCTTATATGGACGTGTATCGCATTCTGTTGACGACAAATTAAGTGACAAAATCAAATGAGTGACGATGTCTTCAAGTTGTTCGTAAATTGAACACCATTAAAGACAGCACGAGTGTCAATGTCTTCAAATTGTTCATGTACTGCATTTATCTCTTTGTTAATGCTTTGCGTGTTAAATAAAATGTAAAATAACGGGACTTAATAACGGCTACATGGCAAAACAAAAAAATTTTGTATATAAAATTTATCATCAATTATTATTCAGTTCGTTATCAAAAAACAAAGAGAGGGGGTGTCTGTCCAATTGTTAAAAAGTTGAATATAAAAAATTTAAAGTATTTGTTGTAATGCATGAAACACATAGATGACAGCGGCTACACGACTACAGCCTGTCAAAAATAATATACACACGTTTATATGAAAACGATTCTTTTGACACCAACACAGCTGCACAGCTACACGACTACTTATGTCGTTGTAGGCAACTTAGGATAATTTTTTTTGTTGGCTACAAAACAAAAATAGTGTTGATCATATAACAAAATATGTAATAGAAATTAGTGCTATGAAATATTTTATTTCGTTAAAAAACAAAATTCGTAAAACGAAATGTTATAATTCTATTAACAAATAAATTTATTTATTTATTTATACGTTATAATAATGCATTATAAATTAGTAATTGTATATTTAAGTCACGTTTATATAGAGTCATGCATGTTCTTCTATTTTAATAAATTAAAAAAAATATAATTGGCACTACTGAAATAAGAATGAATTTGTATAAAAACAGCTGTTTATATTATTGTTATATGTTGCTGTAGTTTTCAAAAAAATTAAGTAGCTGACTAAACGAATACAATTGCCGCCAGCAGCATTTGTAGTCATGTATTCGTGTAGCCGCTGTCATCAATATGTTTCATGCATAAAGGTAGTTAATTATTAAGTTATTTATTAATTATTAAGTTATTTAGAGATCTCTTTGTTAAGTCTTCATATCAGTTAAATCTATGAATTTATATTTTCTTTTATAGAAGCCACAAAAACGAAGGCGAAAGAGCTACGATTAGTTTTGCGTAAAATCAAAAATACGTAAATAAAGAAAAACTACGGAAAATAAGTAGGGAAAATAAATAAGTTTAATATTAATATATTAATACCCTGTTTCCATTACACAATTCGTCACAGACGAACGAAAATTTGTATGAAGAACAAAAACACAATACACACAAATTTTCGTTCGTCTGTGACGAATTGTGTTATGGAAACAGGGTATAAGTTATGTATTCTTAAAATGAATTAATTACTTTTATCGTTTGATCTGTTATTTTTTATTATTTTTTAATTTTGTAAAATTAAATGAAATTATAATGAAGTTTAAAAATTAAAAAAATGAAGCGTATTGTTGATTATATGGTCGTCGGCGATAATGAGGAACTTTCTTCGCTCATACAATCGTCAACGACCAGATAAGCGAATTGTCTCTCTTATGGTCTTGTATGATTCCGCGAACATTTGTATGAAAATGTCGTCAACGATTTGTGCGAACTGTCCTCAATTTGTCTTCAACGATTTACCATTGTCCTGTAACCGATGCACGGTGGCTCATTTGACGAAAACTCGTGCCAAAAATCAATTTTCGAGTTGTTTGACTGGGCAAAAAGGTTTATAGTTTTTAATTAAGAACTGATTGAAGTATCAAATTCTGAAATATCATCCATTTTAAGTGTATAGCTTAGTTTGTACAGCTGGTCAAATTTGGACTATTTTGAAAAAGTATGAAAAATGCCAAAAAAAAAGCAATATTAATGCAGAGTTCAACTAGTGTTTGTTCAAAATCGGTTGGAGATAAAGTCATGAATTTTTTGTCTCTTGATTTTAGGAACAATTTCAAGGATATTAAAAAAATATATATGTATTTTTTAGAAAGGCCTAATTTTTATAATTTTTTCTTTTTAAACCTTTATTTTTTGCTTAATTTTCAAACTTTGAGTTGAGTTTTAAAAAAAAGGCCGGGCGTGCAAGAAATTTTGAAAATTTTGTATTATTGAGGGAATATCCATGAAACAATAAAAAAAAAAACCATTGCCACAATCGTGCCCGATTGGAGATATTTGACCTTTTATGAGTCAACCCATGCCACATTACATGTTGAGTAGTACCTATTATACTAAAGTTACTACTTAATATCTTTGTTATTGGATATGATAACTTCCTGAAAATTGGCACATAACTTAACTGCAAGAAATAATTTTAAATTTATACTCACTGACTAAGCCACGCCCCCTAGAAGAGTACGCTCCCATACGAAAACAGCAATTTTACGATTTTATTGAAAAACTTTAATTTTCTACGAAGCAATCATCAATGTTTTCAAACAAAGCAACCATTTCTGGCGAATATACAATTTTTAATTCCGGTATTGATCTAACATGTCTCAGTGATGAAATTTTTGGGTCAGAAGACGCTAAGAGCGTGTTAAATAAATCCTCGTTCTGGCTTTTTCGGGAAAACTTTCGAGTGTTTGAGAGTCTGTACTTTTTATAATCCTTGTTCCTGGCTTCTTGTGCTTCTTCGGATAATTCCCCAATAGGGAGAGATTGGTACTCCATAATTTGTTTGCCATGATCTAAAACTTTATGAACCGTTGGGGTTAACATTTTTTTTTGGATATTTTTCTTTAATTAACTCGGCGGTTCTTGAAGCATAAATTCCATATTTATTTGCGTCGACTTTTTCTCTGCAGTTAAGAACATTAAGCAAGACCTGCACCCTCTTTATGATTTCGGAGTCAATTCCAGTTATACGAGCAGTGATGTCCACATTTTTGAAAAATCTCCTTGCAGTGTTGCCATCGTTCGTGTTTCCAAAACCTTGTTTCGGCTGATCTACTAGAAGCCCAATTTCCTGGCGAAATTCTTGTTGAATTTTCTTTTTGACATCCGCTCTATCACCTTCTTTTTCAGGCAGAGTATACGCAAGCTTTAAGAAAAATTCCATGAACCGTATTCTGGCATGTAAGGGAGATATGCCATACTGGCAGTTGAGTTCATAAGCTATTGAGTCATTTTCATTCTGGAAGTTCTTTTGCGTCCTCTTACAAATTGCGCAAGTTCGTGTAGATTTTGTATTTGTGATTTCATTCAGGACTTTACCATCGATCATTGTGAGAAAAAGCTCGTGGTTTATACGAAACATTTTATTATGAATGCAAATTTCTGTTGGAAGCAGTTCACCGATTTCATGTTTTATGTTGTTAACAGTGGTAGTTATATGTGCAGGAGTTTCTTTAGCATATTGAAACATTACTGGTCTACAAAAGTGAGTTGAAGATGGTCGAGGGTTTTTCCAATGTTCAGCCAAGGTAGACTTTAACCTCAATGGAACAATTGAAACCATAAACATATTTGCGTCAGAAAAGCTCTCATCATTATGTGGCGTAATTGACTGTTTGTATGCACTTTGTCCTGAGGATCCGTCGCAGCCCCATTTTGTTAGTAATGTTAAATCACATGGAAGTAAATCAAGTTCTTCCATGCTTTTCGTAGTGATTATCCGCTGAACAGTGTGGTTCAACATATCTTGAAGTTTAACTTTAGCTAGTACATCTGTTATCTCACAAGAAAGTGGCACAGTTTCCTTTTTGGCTGACGTTATTCCAGAATAGCTTGGCAAAATGTCTACTTTCTTTGATTTTAAGGAATTGCGCAATATTATATATTTTTGTTTTGATAACCCCAAATCGAGAAACAAAGCTAAGGCCTCTTCATTATTGAACTTTACATTTAATGTGGAGTACGGTGGAGTAGGAATGCTTTTTTGTATTCTTTGAAGCCTTTTCGGGCTCGCCTTGGATATTGCTGCTGTTATACTGCCTTTAACCCTTTCCTTGTTCTTGTTATAATTTAGTGATAAGGCTGTCGAAAGATTTACCGTTGACATATTTTCAGTAGCACCAGTAAGCTTCCTCTTTTGGCTACGTTTCGAGCACTCATCTATTGAAACTTCGGGCCTTCCTCTAGAGCTTTTCGAAGTAGTGGGTTTCTCCATTTGAATGTCATCAAAAGTCAACTTATTATTTTCAAGCCATGTTCCATAACTTTCAATGAACCTATTTCGGAACCGATGTTTTGCAATCCACTTTTGTCTTATATTTCTATAAAATCGTTTCAATGCATTTTCATGTTCCTGAATATTTTTGCAATTTAACTCTTTAGTTACAGCTATTATAAAGTTCTCAGCACTATCACTCTTTAAAAATAGTTCAAATAGTTGGTAATACGACAAAGCCATTTTTAACAAATTATGAAACACGCGTTGTTTGACGAAATATATAAGTTAAGTTATTTTTTATTTAAGCTTTCAATTTTTTTAAATCTATGATGACTAACAAGATATTTCAAACTTTATCGAGAAGACACTTGTTGTCGTGTTGGCGTTCAAGCAGAGAGAAACCGGAAGCTCAGAAGTTGGTTGCGACTACAATATCATTGAAAGCCATTTTTCCAGAGTCAGCTGTTAAATAAACACAGGGAGAGTAGTAGCTTGAAATAGTAGTATAGGACTAGAAACACAATCAAGCCGTAAATCGGTACTCGAATACATATTTACATATGACTTCTAGAGGAGTATTTAGTCAAATCGGGGAACATATATATGGGGACTATATCTAAATCTGAACCGATTTCTCTCAATTTTAGTATAAATTGTCTCAAAATTTCGATTGAAGCAAAATTTCGATCTGTACTTCAAGAACAAAAGCACAAAAAACAAAAGTCTGTAATCTACCAATTTACCCGCCCTTTTTTTTAGGCGTGGCACTCTCATCTTTACAGCACATAATCTTTGAAGTCTCACGATTTATCAGTAAAAGTTTCAAATCGATATCTGCTGTAGTTCAAAACCAATGATTTTTGTCACGTGTTTTCCCAAAATGAGCCACTGTGCGACGTTTAAGATGTTTTAAAGACGTGGCCAAATGGCAAGCTTCCCAGTTATAAAAGCAATGCTACAACTGCAACTTCAAAATCGGCATATACGTTTTGTGTGGAAAATATGAGTTGTCCAACAGTCTTTATTGTGTTTAATAAATCATAAACGAAAAAATGAACACGTATAAAGAGAACAAGTAAGAAAATTATAGTCGGTCTAGACCGACTATATGATACCCTATACCATGGTTTAGAGACCCTATCTTTCGGTCCAACTACTTCGATATAGAAAATAAGCATAAACCAAATTTGAGTGGGATTTTTATTAATTTTTTTGGCTGCAGATATGAAAAAGTTCATATCGGATGCTATATCTATAAAGGGACTAGGTCCAAAAATGGACCGATCCTGATCATGTTTGGTAAAGTCTCTTGTATTTTGCAAAAATATATACAAACAAAATTTGAGAAGAATCAGTGCAATATTTTTGTTTTTTAATAGATTTAAGTGAAGATCGGGAAGCAGCTCTATATGGGGTCAAAGGGATCATTTTTGGATTACTCATTAGTGGATGTAATGAACGCATACAAACCCAATTTGAGTAAGATCTATATGACAATTTGGATCTTATGGAAATTTATGTCGATTTCATATGGGTAATTTGTATGGGGGCTAGGTCTGAACATGGACCGATTCTCACCAATTTCAATAGCGTTCATCCCATGGTTGAGAAAAGCTTATATACCAAATTTCATCAAAATATATTCATATTTGCGACCTGCAGTTTGATTACAAGCTTTACATGGACACACAGACGGACGGACGGACGGACGGACGGACGGACGGACGGACATTGTTAAATCAACTCAGAAAGTGATTCTGATTCGATCGGTATAATTAAAGATGGGTCTAGGTCAAATATTTTTGGTTGTTACAAACAGCAGCACAAAGTCATTATACCCAAACCACATAGTGGTATAGGGTATAAAAACGAAAAACGAAGACCGAAAAATAAATTATAA
This sequence comes from Cordilura impudica, assembly GCA_963682025.1. Taxonomy (NCBI): domain Eukaryota; kingdom Metazoa; phylum Arthropoda; class Insecta; order Diptera; family Scathophagidae; genus Cordilura; species Cordilura impudica. The sequence continues at coordinate 144,073,898 of OY821519.1, forward strand.
AAAATGAAAAATAAAAAATTAAAAATAAAAAATTAAAAATTAAAAATGAAAGAAGAAAAATGAAAAATAAAAAATAATAAATGAAAAACGAGAAATTAAAAAAATGAGGAATGAAGAATAAAAAATTAAAAATGAAAAATCAAAAATGAAAAACGGAAAACGAAAAATAAAAAACGAAAAATTAAAAATTAACCGGTTGATATAATAAATAATAATAAATATTTTTATATTAGCAGAACCCCTGCAATTGATTGCTATAAGTGATATATGGATGACGCTTTCTGTTTAATTTTAAAAAAGTGCCATAAAAAAAATCTTTAATTACTAGTGATCGGACTCACATGATTTTTTTTTTAATTAAATAGTATCAAAAATGTACGATCGTATCAATCAACTATGGCATTACTGTACTGAGAGTTTGATGAGTATGGATATTAGATAGACACATGTTCAAGCCTCACGGAACCTGCGTTTATCTCACATACACTCGTACAGGCATTGCAGTTTGATCACATTATTTTTAAATATAGTCGGACATCGTCAATCTGTGTGGATTGGAATACTACAATACAGAAAAATACTTTAAATGCATTAATAAGTATGTATAAATGATGTTTAATAATTCACACGCGATAATAATAATTCAGTAGTTGCCGCTAGATTGAAATTAGAATAAAATGCTAATTTAAACATATTTAAAACTGTATCAATAACTTAATACACACATTAACCAAAAGCTTTAATTTTGTTTGGAATATGTACTTTGAGCAATAAGCCTTTTATGCAAATAGAAAATCTGCTAGATAAATTTATCGTACTTCCCAGCAAACTGTAGGTATGGTATTTAACTCTATATATGCAAACTCTTAATTTTGAATACATGTACATATATATATATACATATTTATATATATTCCCAAAATAAAGTTTTAATAACTGAATATTAGTTCCTTCTACTTTAACAACAATATAAAATTTTTATTTTTTATTTAATTTTTCTGTTATTGATACATTTATTTTTTGATTTCGCGATATTAATTTGTAATTCCCAATATTAATTTGGACCATCTTGACTTCTGTTTTATATTGTGAAGATTTAAAAGTGCAGTTAATTCATAAAAACTTTATATTAACATCTTTGGAAACTGTAAAAAACAAATCCGGTGATGTAGTATTTTTTCTAAAATGTATTCACCTTTTTTTTTTGCAAAATAACAAATTGTGAGAATTATTATTATTGATAAGAATAATCCATAAATTTTAATATTGTATATTTCAAGCAGTACAAACAAAATGGACGGGATCCGATAAGTGGGCGTGGCACCTTCCATACCTTTCATCAGTAGTCACTAAAATGAAAAATTGCCAAATGATATTCTAAACTCACGGTCAATAGTTAAGTGTTGCCAGATTTAATTTGGAAAATCCATGTTCTTCACATGGGCAGCTCTATGTACCTTGCTCCAGAGTAGGAACGCCGAAAAATTTGATAATTGATATAATATTGTATATCAGCAAGCATTGAAATAAAAACATAAATGAAATAAAATTTTTTCATTGCACAGTACAAACTTCCTAGGTTTATGAAATACAACATGACATTAAGACTTTATAAATCGTAGCGAAGAGCGACGGGTCATACTAGTATAATATATATTTATTAGTAAACTTAGGGTGGGTGAGCTGATGATGCAAAGCCTAAATGATTGTTAGAAACTAAAAACAATATTTAAAACCTATTGCTGTAATAAAATTATACAAGAATTAAATAAGTAGAATAAATTGCCTTAAACCCGAGCTAATTAATAACCATTAAATTATTTCATAACTTTTTAGAATACATCAATTTGTAATTTAATAATATTATGGTTCATCAAAATCCAAATGCAAATAAACTAAAATTTTTTTCCTCAAACTCATGATAAAAAAAATTTTCAAAAGTAGAATTCTTCAGGATATTTACGAAAGATCGGGTTAATTATTTTATTTAAAAAATTAAATATTCTGTGTCTAATCGTTTTAATTTAGAGAGAATATTTGTGTGGTTTCTTTAAAAAAATGTTCTTACCATTTTCAATACTATCTATAATTAATTATATGTTATGTTTAGTGCTTATTTGCAGCATCAAAATAACTACATATTTCAATTTAAAAAAGAAAAAGAAATAACCAACCCCCACCATCCTACAAAAATTTTCAAGCCATGCCACTGATAAACGAAAATTTTATGTACATTAAGAATCATATTATTTTTGACAGTTTTCACTTAAGTTTTATTAATAGAAAAAGTCTGTAGAAAGACCCGTGCAAGTGATCGCTCACAAAATGATTAATGCAAATGAAAATGGTAAAATAATTGATGTTATCTAGAAACAGTACGAAATTTTCTGTATTCAAAGTATTTCAATGGGTAAGTATTTACCACGAAAAAATCCTACTAAATAAAATCTATATACAGAAATGTTTCCAGTAGCCGATGACTTTCTACAAAAATTAACATGTTCTGGGGTGGTGTTATTTTCACAGACAAGTCAAATTACAATTTTTTTTTGGAGAAAGGAAGAAGAGGCTTTGAATACCCGTAATGTTCAAGATACTGTTAATCACGGTGGAGGATGCTATGAATTCATTCGGAGTTGAAATCCCAGATTTTATTGAGAAATATATTAAAAAAAATTTTGGTTCAACAACAAAAAAAAAAAAAAAAAAAATTAATGGCGATTTTGTGTTTGTCCAACATAATGGCTGTTATATAACACCGACAATGTTATGTCTTTGAGTGTTATTTACAAAAAATTGAGATAGAAATTCAAAATGTAATAGCATAATAATAATAGTAATAGATCAATAATGACATTTAGGTTATGCAAGATAAATTAATGCAGGAATGTCGGATATATATCATTATCCTTCCCTCTTTTTTCGGAAATCCTCTGAGTTGAATCGGTCCACAGCTAAACGGGATCTTTGGATTCTTGTGATTTCTAATTATATGGCTGGGGATAAAAGGATAAAATAGGCTCCCCCTCTGACGGTATCTGTTACTCCCTGGATTCTTGTGTGCTCTAACTACCGTCTACTTTGATAGTATCCCGGCAACCTAATTGGTTTGGTCGATACTCACCCGCTATTATAAGTTTCAGTTGATTCTGATATCTTTTGCATATCCCAAATTCAATTTAGTTCCTTTTATCTTTTTCGGGCCTTTTACATAATTATGAAGAAATAATGATTCATTTTTTTTTTATTTTTTGACATCATTCAATTTTCCTCCGCCTTTTATATGTTAGTTACTTGGTAGTTGAGTTAGAAGTGTACGTACCGGACGGAATTGTTATAATTCAGATGGAGATTTCTCTTCAGTGTTTAGCATAGCACGTTATGGCGATAAATAGTTCACTACATTATTTTTGGCGGATAACCCACCCTCAACATTCTTTGCCACTGAAGTTTTCAACGTACGAATAAAACGTTCCGTTGTCAAATGTCGTACTGGAACCAAATTCTTTGAATTCTTCAGCCTTCAATTGAAGTCCCTCAATTAAAATATTATTAAATGTAATGATATAGTAACTGAAGATGTTGTGGGCGTCATCTGACAGACGAAGGGATACAATGATACATATCAATCACGTATCAGCAACTACGGGTCCAGCAAAGTCAATATGTTATATTTGCCACGTCCTAATAGCTTCAGGCCAGTTACAAAATTATTGTACATTACTTGCCTTATCTACTTTACATATTTCACATTTAGCAGCAATTTCCTCAGCTACCAATCAACAATGTTGTCTCGCTAATCTTTTCATTTTTATTATGCCCCAATGGCCATCATCTAGTGCATGTAGTAGATAAATAGTTGATGTCTGCAGGAAAAGTATGTCATTCTGAACAACTAAGCTTAATTTTAGATTAAAAAAACCTTTTCTATATACGATTTTACTTTTAGACTGTCCACATCTCTAAGAGGATATTCTCTTGTGATATCTATGTTAATTGGGGTTTTATATAGAATATTCGCTTTTATCAATTTCGGTGCCTGGCAATTGTGACAGCGCATCCGCATTGCCATGTTCTGAACTGCTGCGATGCTTTATCTGAAATTGGAATGCCATTAATATTGTTGTACAACGTTGAACTCGGTGCGATGTTATAGTCGGCAGCTGTTTATAAGGACTGAATAAAGTGACCATAGGTTTGTGGTCCGTAAATGTTAAATGTACTTGTGAATGTGCCATCTCAGTTGCTTTAACAATATAGTTTTTAATAGCCTTGTTTATGATTTTGTCTACGTAATTACGTCTCCTTAAAGTCTTCACAACTTCGAAATGAGCCATCCGGCTTCGTTAATAGGACAATTGGTGATGCCCAGTCACTAAATTGTATTGGCTTCCAATAGCTCCACCACTCGCTCATCCTTTCTGTTAAATGTTGAAAGTTGACCAAAGGGTACTGATCGACATCTATAAAATTTGGGTGTTGCATCGTGCTTCAAATAAAGGGTGATTTTTAAAGACCTATAGGAAAGTTTTCCAAAAAAAATACATAAAATTCAGAAAAATGCATGAAATCTTTATTTGAATCGATAGTACGGTCCATATAATTTAATGTTTGAAGATTATTTCATGCAAATGTGACTGCGCCTCAAATGGTCCATCCGCTTAGTCCAATTTTGGCATACTCTTTCCAACATTTCGGCCGGTATCTCACGAATAAATGCTTCAATGTTGTGTTCCAATGCGCCTCTCAATAAGTCCATTGTTGCGCGTGCTGTGTGGCATGTGGCACCGTCTTGTTGAATCCACATGTCATGCAAGTCAAGCTCATGCATTTTGGGCAAAAAAAAGTTGGATGTCATCTCTCGGTAGCTCTCACCGTTCATAGTTACGTTACGTTTCGCATCATCTTTGAAGAAGTACTGTCCAATGATGCCACCAGCCCATAAACCTCACCAAACTGTGACTTTTTCTGGATGCATTGGTAGCAATGGCTGATATTCACTCCAAAATCGACAATTCTGCTTATTTACGTGGATCGATTAAACTGACCATAAAATGGAAGAAGCGCGCGATGAACTTTCTTAACAGAGCACGCAGTTTGATAATAAAATTCAATAACTTGCAAGCGTTGTTCGTTTGTAAGACGATTCATGGTTAAATTATAGACCAAACTGAAGATGTTTGACAATGAAACAAATCACGAAACGTGCGTCAGCTGTTTAAACCAGTGTTGCCAAAAAGATAATAGCTAAAAAATCACCCTTTATATATGTTTCTTAAAGCATTTTACGGTACCAATATTACAAAAATATTGTTAAACTTTTCACACAGCTGTTTGTATTTTATATCTGCGTCACAGTCTGATACGAGTTGTCTGGTAACTTATAAATTTATGGTAAACCCAAATTGTTTAAACAGATCTGCACCGAACAAAGTATTGCCATAATCAACATCTGTCCACACAGAAAACGGATTCATTGTGGCAACCGAATTTCGGTAGTCCCATACTATCATATTTTTCTGTTGTTATTACTGAATTATATTTTCACAATTACGGTGCGAAGTATAAGGTAACAAATTTTTAAAATAAATTAGATTGTATGAATTGTAAAATTAAGTTCATACAATCGAATTTAGATTTATTTATTAATTGTAACTGCCAGTTTTCGGTTTAGACTATTTTTAAAACGTAACTGCGGTAGATTTTGAACTATATAATACTCGCTTAATATATTACTTTATTTATTTCTTTTTCAATAGCAATTTAAAAACAAGTAAGAAAATTATAGTCGTTCCAGACCGACTATACGATACCCTATACCATGGTTTAGAGACCTTATGGCTTCGGTCCAACTAATTGGATATAGAAAGTAAGCATAAACCAAATTTGACTTTCATTGTTCTTAATTTTTTTGGCTACAGATATGAAAAAGTTCATATCGGGTGCTACATTTATATGCGGACTAGGTCAAAAACTGGACCAATATTTTTTTTTTATAGATTTAAGTGAAGATCGGAAAGCAGCTCTATATGGGGCCTGTGACTAAGAATTGCCCTATAGGGATTTAATTTGGACTACTGATTAATGGATATAATAAACACATACAAACCTAATTTGACAGAGATCTATGTGATAATTTGGATCTTATGGCAATTTATGTCGATTTCATAAGGGTCATTTGTATGGTTACTAGGTCTGAACATGGACCGAATTTCACTAATTCGAACAGGTTCATGCTATGGCCTATAAAAGCTTGTGTACCATATTTTATCAAAATATATTCATATTTGCGACCTGTAGTTGGATTACAATGTTTACATGGACACACAGACGGACGGACGGACAGACGGACGGACGGACATCGCTAAATCGACCCAGAAATTGATTCTAAGTCGATCGGTATAATAAAAGATGGGTCTAGATCAAATAAATTTGGTATTTACAAACAGCAGCACAAAGTCATTATACCCAAACCACATAGTGGTATAGGGTATAATAATCTCACTCATAAAAACAAAGTTTTTATTAAGACTCTTTCTTTCCTTGTGTATATGAGTTTTGAATCTCTCCGTGACTCTGTGTGACTGTGCGTGACTATTTTAGATTTAATCGTTGGTCACAACAAGTCTATGGACAAAGTTTCAGATAGATTGGATAAGGGAAATGGGGTTAAAATCACTCCGTGACTATGAGTGAATATTTTAAAATTAATTTTTGGTCACAACAAGTCTATGGACAAAGTTTCAGATAGATTGGATAAGGAAAACTGGGGGTTGTAATGACTCCATTACAGTGCGTACCTATGCGTGACTGTGTGTGAGTATCTTAAAATTAATCTTTGGCCACAACAAGCCCATCGACCCACTTTCAGGTCGATCGGATAAGGGAAATGGGTTTTAAAGCACTCCATGACTCCGCGTGAGTGTACGTGACTACCCCAAAATTAAGCTATAGTCACAACAAGACTATGGATGAGGGGGAATGGGGTTCCCCCATGGCAGACTGAAAGAGAGTATGAGTTAAAAGAAAGAGTTAAAAAAAAAGAAAAGACACAAATTTTACATGATGCAAAAAATTGCAATCTCAAAACTAATTTTAAATGCGTTATAACTTATAATTAAAAAATGCCAAGTAATATATAAAATATAACATATATATAAAATATAAAGTATATGGATATGCCTGTTGATGTACCAGTTTATTATCCCCATATACTAGCCGCAACTTTGCCTAAAAAAATGGTATTAAATTCACATTGATTTTAGTAATTTTTTTTTTTGTTATAAATTTCAATTAACAGTATTAATTTTATGACTAAACTATTGCCACTCTCTTTTCTGACAGTAAAGTCGCATTGATTTTTTTTTTTTTTATTCTATATAAACTGCAAGCATGTTTTATGTACCACTCGAAAGAGCGAAGAGTGTTACCTTATTTAAAAAATTGGGATTATTTTCTTCTTTTAAGGCCCAGTTTTTGAGATGTCAGTTAAACCTAGTTTAGTTAATCGGAGAATTATTTTTTTCAGGCATGTCCAAATTCATAAAGGAATTGATGAATAAATTCTGGGTTTAACAAAACTAGGTTTAACTGATATCTCAAAATCTGGATCTAAGACATTGCGTGAGAATATTGCCCATCAAGCTAATAATGGAGTAAAAGGCATTAGCTCTAATTTTTGCACTTTACACTTTTGGTCTTTGCAAGAGGTGCAAAACAAGATTGCATTTTATTTAGAATAAATAAATAAACAAAAGAGCGGTTTTGTCCTCGTTTATTTAAACACAGATTGAGGATATATACATATAAGATCTATAAGAAATCTCTAAATTGACAATCACGCATTTTCCTTTCGAGATTAAGTATTTTCATATATAGCTAATCTATATTTCTGTTTTTCATTTAAAATCCAAATGAATGTCCAAAGATAATAAAATGTCGGGGTTTTCGTGACTAGTATTAAAAAAAGCAAATAATATAAAAACATTAAGTACGCGATTAAATTATGTGAGTCATTAAAAAATCTTCAATAACAATTATAGTGGTTTCCGCTCAATATATCCCCGTATAATTAATTTACCCGCTTAATTGCTTTAAATAAAGCAATAAAAAATAATAATATAATGTACGTGGAAGAATTCCTGTTAAAATGAGTTCCGTCTAATTGCGTTACCCTTCTAATTGACTCCAAAATTAAAAACCCTTTTCGGAAATCACACACAAAACTGTGGGTTAATTCTTATTTGGAAATTTCCAGAAATGATAGTTGGTACGTTCAAAATAAAAGTGTATGGGAACTTCAAAAATCATGCTTTTATTTATTCTTCACGCGTTTAAAAAAATTTGTCAGAAGTTTTGTGCAAAATGAGTGGAAGAAATTACACCAATTTAAACATTAAGCAAAAACTAATTGTTATTGCTGAAGTTAAACAAATTGGAAAGGATGAACTATGCGCAAAATATAAGTATTCTAAGGCCACCATAAATAGAATTTTTTAAAATAAATACAGAATTGTAGAAAAGTCAAAGACTTTTAAGTGGTCAACCAAAAGAGAGAGAGCCTGTGCATGCGCAAACATGTAGAAAACCCTTTCATTGTGGTTCAAACAAATGCGTGATTCTGGTGCCCTGATTTCACGCAACTTGATTTTGAAACAAGTAAGAGTGTTAAATTCGGCTATGCCGAATATTTGATACTCTCCACCTGGGTTTTACGTTTACATTAATATCTGGACTTCTTGCACTATTTGTAACAAATGTTTCTAAAATATTCGAATATGTAAACACTTTGATAAACTTATTACTGAATTATTACAACAAATGCTCCGAATTTTCAGCATTTTGTAGAGGTGTCTACATATTTTAGGTCATAAATTGGCACAATGACACCCGATTTATCCCATTTTAAATACTAACCTTATCCAGATAATTATACACAATACTAAGTTTAACCAGGTAAATGGTTTATTTTGTAATTTTCTTTTTAATTTAATTTTTTTAATATAAAGGTGCATTTTTTTTTTACAATCCTTTTCAATTTTCCAGACCTATTAGTATAGGGCACATTTGTGAGTCCGTTTTTATTGTATTAAATCTATCTTTGTGTCTTTAAATTAATTAAGATAATTAAGATGAAAATATTTAACAAATAGTTTTTTTTTTTAGTTAATATCTGAACATTTTACTGATACAAGGCAAAGCTAAAACTGCCAAAAATTTCAGTCAAAACTATTTTGAATGTATTTGTTAAATATCGCATAATTTTTTTCAATTTTAAACTTTAAAGTCTTTTTAAGTCTGGTAATAACTCTATAATATGAAGCAAGTAAATATGTGGATTCTTTAATAACAATGACAAGAAACATAATTAATTTTAGAAAAATGTCCGATTCGTTTTTCGATGATGATGAAAACACATCAAGGAAATACTGAAAATAAAGATTTTGTTCCGTTAGTTGAGAGACGAGAAGCTAATGGATGGCTGGGACAGGTCAAATGTGACGACTATAAATGCGGATGCAAGGCTTTTGAAAATATATTAAAATGCGATAAATCAGATCTTAGTATACATGCTTATAACCACTGTTATAAAAAATCTTTTAAAACCAACAGTATTGCCATAATTTGAAATTGTAAAGATGCTAAATTCCAAAAAAAGATGCTTAAACGTACTGGAGTCTAAAAAAAAGATGCTAATTTTTTTTTTCAAATTTCATTACCTTTATATTGAAAAGTTATATACTTATTAATAAATTCTTTGGTTTTTAAATCGAAAAATTATTATAAAACATATGTTTCGATTTATATTTTTTAAATTTTATTTAAAATTATTTTGGATTTCATCTGAAATTTTTTTTAACATCAAATTGAGTTTATTTTAAACTTAAATTAAATATTTTTAATTTTAGAGGGATTTTTTTTTTATTTAAAATATAACAGAAATTACATTATCAAAAGATACGATTATATTAGAATAATTGGTTTATGGAATCTAACATTTCTGTGATGTCTTCATCTTCAAGTTCTTCTTGGCTCTGATATTTTTCTGACGATCGACTTTTATCAACGACATCGCTCGGTATATTGTAAGTGTGATAGCACCGACTTTTCAATTTCAATCCTTCTTTTATACGTATTACAGAACATAACAACTCGGATTTTATACTGTTCGAAGTTTGCTTTTAACTAAAGCCATTAAACTAAACAACGTTCAACTTCGGCTTTTGAGAAAGACAAAACTAATATAGACAATACAAATATTGATAACTCCTTAAATGGATTTTCGCCAATAGAATTTTTTCTGTTTCAGATGATATAAATTTAAACTCTTCTAATATATTGGTTATCTGTTCTTTTACCCGATTTAATGTGTTTTGTTTTGAAAATTTTTGCATTTTTTTAATACAATAATATTTTTTGGCAATCAGTTTTCTACTTCATTAAAAACTGTTGTTGGTATTTACATTCTTCTATTTCAAAATGTTTTGTTATATTTGTTGAAAGAAGCGAGCAGAGCGGTAAAAGGAGTAGTACACAAAATTACTGTACTACACTTTGAGAAATTAAATCATATCAACACCATTAAAATTATATATTCAAAAATAATGAAAAAAAATATCAAAAAATAGATGCTAAAAGCAATTTTTTATTAATAAAAGATTCTAAGTTAGCATATAGCATCTTTTGATAAATTTTGGATGCTAAACGACAAAAAAAGTTGCTAAATCTAGCAACTAAAAAGCTAAAACGGCAACACTGAAAACCAAGAACAAATAATCTGTTTGAGTTATAACATCTCATTTGCAAGCCATTTTGAATTATACAGAATTGTAAATTTTTTTTTTTTATAATATCTATATGTTTTTTATATAATTCTTATGTAATTCTCATGATATTTTGGTCTTATTTTTTATATATTTTTTCTTTGTTTTTATGTTATTTTTACATAATTGAAATTGAAAATTAAAAATAAATTTTTAAAAAAGTAGTGTAGGGGAAAAAAGTGGGTGTAGGAAAAAAAGGGAATTTTTTTCATAAGCGTAGAGATTTCTGAAAAAATCTCCTGGCGTCACTAGTACCTATTAAAAACCAATGTAAAAATTCACAAGCCAACGCGACGTAGACTTGCTTTGTTCAAAAGCTTCCATAAGACGAATGAAATTGTTGCTTACTTTCCTCTTTGGTGAGTATTTTCGTTTTTGTTCGGCTGTATACATATAAGAAGCCGATTAGAGGTCGGTTTACTCGTGCTGCTATGCATATGTTTGTGTGTTAACAAAAATATACGATATCCCAGTCATCATTTCGAAGATTGTTTTAACAAAAATTACCTTACTGTGTCTTCTTTGAGCACTTTTGATGATTAAAAACTGATTAATCACATGCGCTATTACAAAAAGACTAGAAAATGATTTTTGCTTTCTCTTAAAAAGTGATTTATAGAAAAATTACATTAAATAAGACTCAAAAATGAGTCAAAACTGATCAGAATAGCGGATAAAAAGGACTCTCAAGAAGATTCGCGGGTAAGGTAATATTTAATCCCAACAAAAGAATATTTTGTGATCAGCAAAAGGGCGCATTTATGACTGTTTTAATAGCACATATGAGTCAAAAAGACTCTACATGATCATTTATTGCATAAAATGCTTACTGGGATTTTATTCACTATCTGTAGAAACAGGTTTTTTAAGTAAAACAAATCTGCACACAATTTCAATTCTATTTCGTTCACAATGATACGATCAGTTTGTTTATTAGCTACCAGTAAAATAAGAAAATAGTATTATAATACAGCGTAATGATGAATTGTACTTCTCAATTAGTTTATTTTTAATGTGCCATAAGAAGTTCGGTTTGTGCTAATAAAAGCATGAATATATGTTTCCCAGGGCGAAGCTTCATCATTGCACTTTGATTGAGTTGAGCTCCGCGACTATTCATAATGTGAATAGCTCGTGTCTAAAATTTTTGGCAATTGGGAATGGCGTTTGTGTTAAGAAAAGCATAAATGCATGTTTCCCAGGGCAAGGCTCGATCATTGCACATTGATTGAGCTGAGCTTCGCGGTTCTTCTTAATGTGGATAACTCTTGAAACAAAATTTTGGGAATGGTGTTTGCCTCCGTTCCCGACATTAAATAACAAATTTTAAAAATTTATTGTAATTAACATCTTTTTTAACATCTGACAAAAAATAGTATTTTTCTAAACACCAATTTTTTTACAGGGTAAAAAAAGATGTTTTATACTACTTCTAAAAACCATACTATTTTTGCAACTCTAAAAATTTCAGAATTTTGTATAAATTAAATAAAATACCGATTTATTTTAATATGCGCTTATTATGGATAAACATATACAGAATATATGAATATTATTTATGGTATTTTGATATTGGCAACAGTAGTATGTATCAATTTGTAACATTTTGTGATGTTATAAAAATCGCAGAATATTGATATTGATTTTATATAGTTTCTTTTATTAATTAATTAAATTAAGTATTACACCAACAAATATTGATATTGATGAATTTTTATATTATTAACACAACGACCACAAAAACAACATGCACAGCTATGACAAAATACAGAATTTAGGAAAACGATATAGGAAAACGTCATATTTTTTTACCTTTTCAGTTATTTCTCGGCAGCTATCAAACCTATTGTCATGATTTAAAAACAGAAGCCTTCTCATGATACTAGTGAATCATCCTTTCTAAAAACGAGCGCCCTACCTGTGCTATTGAGGGCGTTATCACAAGAACACACATTCAAATCATATTTTTTCAGGACTTTTTTTACTTCTTCGCTCAATTCTCGGGACCGTATCCACCGATTTCGACGATTTTAAACAGCAAACTTCTCAGGATGTCAGTGAATCATTTTTTGTACCAGCGAGTACCTTAGCTACTCGATTGAAGCCGTCATCGTGATTTCCACAGACGGACAGACGGACATCGCTATATCAACTTCGCTTGTTATAAGGATCACAAATATATATATTTTATGTGGTCCAAATTTTTTTTCTAATTATTACAAATGGAATGACAAACTTATATATACCCTCTGCACACTGGAGTGGAGGGTATAAAAAGCAAAGAAATTTGCTGCGGAAATAAAATTAGATATCAATTTCAGTTCTGGTTGGCTTCATCCTTGGCACAAAGGAAAGCATAACACTAAGAAAAGTTCACGGAGAAGGTGCATTCTGCATATGTTTTCTTTTCCTCCGCCCATGCCAATTTAGAAGACGATATTATGGAACTCCGTATTGATGTTGAATTTGAAAATTACGTCCGCTGCGATAATAACTGCAATGCTGAGGAGATAACTGCAATGATAGGAGATAATCAAAGAAATCGACAAAGTGTTGCCTTCAGGGTCTTCCGAAGATGAAGAAAACGATGAAATTTTTAACAATCCTCATTCAAATGAAGAAGCATTGACTTGCCTTAATGTCCTTCTTATCAAATAATCTTTTTTCAATTGAACTTAATATGGAAAAAATATTATCGAATACTGTCACAAAACACAAATTCAGTTAGTGATGACAGATTTTTATACCCTGTGCCACTATGTGGTCAGGGTATAATGACTTTGTGCTGATGTTTGTAACTACAAAAAACATTTGACCTAGACGCAATTTTTATTATACCGAGCGACTTAGAATCTCTTTGTGATTGTCTTTCAGAATCTCTTTCTGAGTCGATATAGCGATGTCCGTCTGTCCGTCCATTCGTCAGTCTGTGTGGCCATGTAAACCTTGAAATCAAACTACAGGTAGCAAGTATGAATATATTTTGGTATATAAGCTTCTGTCGGCTATTGAAATTGGTGAAAATCGGTGCATGCTCAGACCTAGTCCCATACAAATGACCACTATGAAATCTTAAATTGTCATAAAAACAAATTATCTTTATTAATTAATCAGAAGTCCAAAATTAAACCTTATAGAACAATTCTTAGTCATAGCCCCTATATAAAGCTGCTTCCCAATCTTCACTTAAATCTATAAAAAAAACAAAAATATTGCACAGATTTTTCTCAAGTACGGTTTGTGTATGTTTTTGCAAAAAATAAGTGGTCTCACCAAATATGGTGAGGATCTGTCCATTTTTCGACCTAGTCCCCATATAAATATAGCATCCGTACTTTTTCATATTCAAAGAAGAAAAAAATAACAATGCCACTCAAATTTGGTTTATGCTTACTTTCTATATCCAATTAGTTGAGCCTTAGAGATAGCGTCTCTAAACGCATTATGTAGGGTATCGTATAGTCAGTCTAGACCGACTATAATATTCTTACTTGTTAAAACATAATTAGTTATGTGCAAATGCACATATTCTAGTATTTAACATACATATTTGATCTCGTTTTTTATGAAATTTATGATAATTTATTTTTTTTTAACCATTGTACATTGAACGTACCTGATTTGTTTTATATTTCTTTTTAATAAATTATTTGAACTTATATATACAATGTATACACAATGTATATTACACATGCATAATCACTTCACTCTTTGCTTTATTGATCATGCTAATTAAACTGGTTTCTTTTAGTTGCGCCAGTGAATCAATTAACAGAGTATCGATTAAAATGCTACAAACATCATGTATTTTAGGAAAATCAATTAAGCGGAAATTACTGTAAATGACTTCTTTCCACTTTGTTCCACGATTTGTTCACAGATATTTTTGCCCTTAATTTTTTCGAAAATTTCTGTGGTGTTACTCCAATGCATACAGTATTTTACTTACAATAAAATTAAAACATAAAAAATCCTTTTTGAAGTTCTTTCAAATTTATTTTATTTTAGAAAAATTACATAATAAATTAAATATTCGGTTGTGTTTACCAATTCATTATATTTTGTTGGTGTATACAACAGAATATGATTCATACAGTTTCCTTTGAATTAGAAATTGAAAAGCAATTTTAAAGTTTGTACTTCGATCGTTTTAACCGAAAAATAAATATAAATACAGATTTATTTTGCAGAATATTTACCAACAATCTATTACAATATGTATATACATATATATATACATATATAAATATTTAACTTCATTTCATCAAATCAATTCAAACGTAATTGAGCCTCAGCTCCACTAGCGCTTTGTTGAGGCAAGTTGGCCAATAAACTTATTATTAATAAAATTAAGAAGTTAAAACTTTTTAAATGATAATTATTTCTTATACCAAAAAGGAAAAGATTATTTCTTATACCAAAAGACACTCTTTTAATTTATTTTTAAATAAATAATGTTAAATATTCTTTTTGACCTTGCCATAAACTATTAAATGCCAGACTACCGATATATTCTACTCTCTGTTCTGTAGCTTGCAAACAACATCATGAAACTCTAAAGTTTGAATTGTTTCTTGCATTGAAACCTTTTTGATTAACTAAAAAACATACTATTAATAATTGCATTTTGTACATTCCATATATAGATAAAATATTTTGGCGACATCCCTACACACAGAAAACAGATTCATTGTGGCTACCGAATTTATTACCAACCGAATTGCGATAATGCTAATAACCGATTTTCGGGTTCACGATGATTACAATTCTATTGCCTTAACAGTAAATATTTTATCATAATAGAAAATTTACAGATGATATGAAATTTCTGTTGATACAATCGAAAATATAGTTATTCCACTTAAGAACAATTCGGTTGGCAAATATTTTTTTTGTGTGTACACACGGAAAAAGAATTAGTCGTGTATTTCTTTTAAAATAAAGTACCTTCGATAGCAAATTCAGTTCAGACTACCCTCCAATCCCTTTAAACAAATTAATGAAACTAATTCAGTTGACGCAATTATATTATAATAAGTATAAAATGCTTCATTCCTATATATTGGGGATTACAACAACTAATTCGATTAGTACAACATATTTTAAGCCGAAAATGTAGAATCAGATATTGTGAAAAATTGTTGGTTAATATAATAAAATTAATTCTGAATTTTGGATCATTTTTCTGTTATAGCATACGAACTACAATCTTTTAGCCTGCAAATCAAATTATGTTATCAATACCAAATCAGATAATGGGAAAAAAATTTCAAAAATTACAAATGATCTTGAAAATTTTGGTTTTAAAATTTTCATTAATATATTTTGTGTCATATATATATTTTTTAAAAATCAAAAATTAAAAATTTAAAATTTAAATTTTAAATTAAAAATTAAAAAATAAAAATTTAAAATTAAAAATTAAAAATCTTGAAAATTTTGTTTTTAAAACTTTCATATATATATTTTGTGTCATATATACATTTTTTACAAATCAAAAATTAAAAATTTAAAATTTAAATAAAAATTAATAACTTAAAATTAAAAATTAAAAATAAAAAATAAAAAATAAAAAATTAAAAATTAAAAACTAAAAATTAAAAATTAAAAATTAAAAATTAAAAATTAAAAATTAAAAATTAAAAATTAAAAATTAAAAATTAAAAATTAAAAATTAAAAATTAAAAATTAAAAATTAAAAATTAAAAATTAAAAATCAAAAATTAAAAATTAAAAATTAAAAATTAAAAATTAAAAATTAAAAATTAAAAATTAAAAATTAAAAATTAAAAATTAAAAGTTAAAAATAAAAATTTAAAAATTAAAAATTAAAAATTAAAAATTAAAAATTAAAAATTAAAAATTAAAAATTCAAAATTCAAAATTCAAAATTAAAAATTAAAAATTAAAAATTAAAAATTAAAAATTAAAAATTAAAAATTAAAAATTAAAAATTAAAAATTAAAAATTAAAAATTAAAAATTAAAAATTAAAAATTAAAAATTAAAAATTAAAAATTAAAAATTAAAATTTAAAAATTAAAAATTAAAAATTAAAAATTAAAAATTAAAAATTAAAATTAAAATTAAAATTTAAAAATTAAAAATTAAAAATTACAAATTAAAAATTAAAAATTTAAAATTTAAAATTAAAAATAAAATTTAAAATTTAAAATTTAAATTTTAAATTTTAAATTTTAAATTTTAAATTTTAAATGTTAAATTTAAAATTTTAAATTTAAAATTTAAAATTAAAAATTAAAAATTAAAAATTAAAAATTAAAAATTAAAAATTAAAAATTTAAAATTTAAAATTTAAAATTTAAAATCTAAAATTTAAAATTTCAAATTTCAAATTTAAAATTTAAAATTTAAAATTTAAAATTTAAAATTTAAAATTTAAAATTTAAAATTTAAAATTTAAAATTTAAAATTTAAAATTTAAAATTTAAAATTTAAAATTTAAAATTTAAAATTTAAAATTAAAAATTAAAAATTAAGAATCAAAAATTAAAAAATATAAATTAAAAATTAAAAATTAGTGTTCTATGAAATATTTATGGAACTTATAGGATTTCTGCTCGAGTAATCAAATAGTAATCCATAGAAGACATGATAATTATTTTTTATAAAAAGAAATTAGAATAGCAACTGGCCAAAAAGAACAACAAATAACTTTAAATTTAAGTGGTATTCGGAATTAATGTTTTAGTATCGACAGTTTTAAAGTGGAAACCGTACTCAACACTGGGTGTAATATTGAGTTTAAGGTGCAGGTGGAGGGTATCAAAAAATTCGGTGTAGCCGAATTTAACACTCTTACCTGTTATCATGTAAATTATGTATTATATATATATCTTTGGTCATAACCAATAACCGCCTAAGTCGACTTAAGAACGATTTGAGCTATGTACTACCATATTCTACTAAAAACGCTTTATATTTACGTGAAATCCCCATTTCTCTAACACTGTTTATGAAAAAGTTATTAATGAAAACATACTGACCTAAGTCGTAATGAAGCTCCATTACATTTATATAAAAAACAATTTTTTTCAAAATAATAGTATTCGACGATTTACGTTATCTTTGCTATCATGTTCTACTAAAAACGCTTTACATTCACGTGAAATCCGCTTTTCTCTAACAGTGTTTATTAAAAAGTTATTAATGAAAACATACTGACATAAGTCGTAATGAAGCCCCATTACATTTATATAAAAAGTTATTTTTCTCAAAAGCATGATTTTCAACTTAGGCGGTTAATGCTTATGAGCACAGATATATCAATTGGCTAAGAATTAATAAAGTATAATTTAGACTGTTATTTTAAGTAATATTTCTACATTCATTACTTGGTAACGTAAATTTTTGCTGGGTTAGTAATTACTTAAATGGTTTTGTTCTTTCAAAGTTAAGTAGCTCCGTATATACGCATATTTTATAAGATTGTGTACTACAAAATCTTAATAAAAAATACAGCCATTTAGTTGTCCATTGTTTGTCCAAGCATAACATTCGGAAGAAAATAAAAATATTTAAAAAATTATGGAGCAGGAGTTCCCTATTAAAAGAGACGTGCTTAAGGCAATACTTTTAACTGCATTTCTATGTTTGTGGCTTTATTGGTTATGGTCACGTCGAAATTTTTATCGCTTTGCAAAGAAATTCCCCGGTATATTTGGATATCCAATATTTGGTTCGCTTTTCGTTATGAAACATCTTCGATGTAAGTAGTGCTTTCAAAAATAATTTTTGGCAGGACAATTAATCGAATATATCTACACCTAACTTAAAAAAGAAGCAAAAAAGTAATTGTTTTTAGTTGAATGAGTTACTTATAAATCAAATAACATCTAATTTAATTTTAATTTATTTGCAAAAAAAAAAAATAATAAATTCCAAGTGTTGCGTGAAAACAATATGATTTCTTTTCGCCTATCAATATCTTATTGTAAAATGAATTACAGAATATAGGCTACAATTGTGACGTTAGTTAAATTCTGAAGACACACAACTTTTCAACTTTTTTTAAATTCATAACTGTCAACGAATCATGTATGGGTACCGGGTTTGCAACAAGATGATGGTCTTTTAAATACAAAATTTTATTTACTTTTAATTGACTTTAAAAGTGTTTACCACATTTAATCGTTGTTTAT
Source organism: Cordilura impudica (assembly GCA_963682025.1). NCBI lineage: Eukaryota > Metazoa > Arthropoda > Insecta > Diptera > Scathophagidae > Cordilura > Cordilura impudica. The sequence continues at coordinate 144,092,882 of OY821519.1, forward strand.
TTCCATAACCATTACTTTGAGCAAGAAGTAGCTCAAATTTGGTTGTTATATGAATTAGGCAATCAGCTGAATTCAGTCAACAACTAAAACTATTAAAATTTATTAATATTGCTACCTTGAATGCAATGAAATATATTTATAATATAAAATTACTTTACTTTTTATGGACATATACGCAGATGCCATTCAAGGTTTAGGACTGTTAATGGAGCGTTGTAAAAGTAACACTATCTGTATCTGGCTTGGACTATACCCTTTCATAGTGTCAACAGATCCAGAGTTTATTGAACAGATTCTGTCATCTTCTGAGTTTTTGAATAAAGCATATCCGGTATACATGCCTATATACAAAGCATTTGGCGGTGGTATAATTTCTAGTGACGGTAAGCTTCAAAGTTAAACTTTGTTAAGACGACTTCAACAATCTATTGTTATCTTTATTGTAGAATCTGAATGGCATCACAGCCGTAAAATGATAACACCATCCTTCCATCATAAAGTCCTATTAAGTTTTCTGCCAATATTCAATAAAGCAAAAGAATTAACAATTTCATTAATGGATGCAATGGTTGACGATAATGAACACGAATTGGTTGACATGTTACAACGGATATCATTGGGAATATCAGTAGGTAAGTAAATAAGTTACATCATTCAAAATCTATAACTCCATTGTATCATATTAAAAAACAAAAACATGAAGTCGAGCTTTAAAAAAATAATATTTAAACTCAAACTTTCTTAAAGTTAAAGAGGTAATTACACACAGAAAATGGATTCAATGTTGCAACCGAAATTTTTAGTCCTATATTATTATTATCACATTATTCTGTTGTGATTACTGAATTTCATTATCCTCCAACTAAGTACGGTATAGTTTGAGGCAATTGGATTTTAAAAAATTTCGATTGGATATATTGTAAAATTTGGTTGATATAATGGAATTTAGATTTTATATATTGACTGCAACAACTATATATCTGGCTATCATATATATAAAATTCATTTTCTGTTTGCTTGTTTGTTTGACCGCTATACAAATTTTTATTTTTCAATGGATTTCTCTGAAATTTGTTGCACACGCTCTCTGTACCCCAGGAAAGGACGCCATATACCTCCAACTGGCCACACCTACTATTACGCCCACTTTTTTTATACAATTAATTTTCTGGATTTTGGCATATTTGCTCGCTACACAAATTTTAACTTTCCAACAGATTTCTCTGAAATTTGGTACGCTTCTTACCGGCCCCGCCTCTTTTTACGCCAACTTTTTTAAATTTTTTACGGTTTTCGCTCGAAATTACTGCACAATATTCTCATATCCCAGGCAAGGCCGTCATATATTTTTATCGGCCACGCCCACTTTTTTTTTTAATTTTCTATATACGCTTTTGGTGCATGTTAACATATTTTGATTTTTCAACGCACTTCCCTAAAACTTTGTGCATAAATCTCTTTACTTACTACTCTTGAGTTTACACCATTATGAAACAAATATTGTAAATCAACCTGTTACAAGTATTCCCTTTTTGCCTTTTTTATTATATGAGTTGTAACACCCCAAAATTAGTGCAGATTTATTTCATGGATGAACAGATGCAGGTTGAATACCATTGTAGGATTACTCCGATGAGGTTAATTCGTACAAATATTTCCATCTCGCCTTTTTAAGTACACTGCAAAACAAAATATTACATTTATTTCCACATCGCCTTTTGGCTATATTGGAGAGCTTTGTTCAGAGCAGTAGAAAGTTGACTCTAGGGAATGTGAAACTCCTGAAGCGACCGTAATATCCCTACCAGAAAACTTTTGTAAGTTGGTTCCTTCATTGCAAGAGACGGTACGAAAAGTTTTTCCTAATATAACGTGCATAAGAGGACAATCTCTTACGGTAGCAGGTATCGACTTAGAACCTACCTATTTTTCTCATAGCCAATTATATTTCGCCTGCTCCAGAGTCGGGAGCCTGCACAATCTTTTCGTATATGCACCAGAAGGAAAAACTAGAAATGTTGTATATCCCAAAGCTATAGAATAATAAAAAATTCGTAACTATTAGACATCATATACTGAAAATAATCCATGCGTAAACACTGATACTTGTAATGGTAAACAGGCACTGAGTACTTAGTCCCCAATGAACAATTGCCCACTAACAAAATTGACTTATTCCCTCAAACATTGGGGAATGACTTCATGATAAACAAATTTCCCAAATTTTTTAAAAAAGGTCCCCAAAAGAAATGAACAAATTCCCCATACTACTCTCGATATCTGGCCTGTAATAAACGTATTTAAAATCTGTATTCTTTTCAATACCATCATTTCGGACGCGACGCGCTCGCGGAACACAGCTTAGCTAAAATATCTGAGTGATCTGAAAAATATAATTTGACAATTAAAATAAGTTGACAACAACTGCGCGGCAGCACTGGTGCACGCGTTTGGCAGCGCACGCGGACGCGACGCGCTCGCGAACACAGCTCAGCTAAAATATCGGAATAATGTGAAAAATATATTTTGGCGATTAAAATAAGTTGACGACAATTGTGTTGCACCACGGGTGTGCTGCCAAATGCGCGATTGCGGACGCGGCTCGCTCGCGGAACACAGCTCAGTGGAAAGTCTTATGATAAATTTTATCTACGTATATGCATTAATTACTATACGCATACTATAAGCAGTTGCTTAAAGCAACCTAGCGGCATAATTTTAAACGTCGCACTCATTTTCCATTTTTGAAGCTTCTATAAATTTGACGTCTCTACTCAATGATAATCACTTGTTGGATGAAGTAATTCAATTTTTAAAAGTTCTGATTCCTTTTTGCAAACGATTCCGTTATATTTGATATTTACAAAATAAATAAACTTCAAAAAAAGAAAAACTGAAAACTTAAGCATTTTATATTAAAAAATCAAAAAAATTTAAATTTAAATAAAAAATGAATTTGTTCCCCCAAAAAACGTAAACATGCGGAATTTTTTCACCACGAACAAATTCCCATATCCCATACAAATTTTTGGGGAGAAAGTTAATTTTTTTTGGGGAATTTGTTCATTGGGGACTAAGCACTTAGCGCCTGATAAGCATAGTTAACCATTCAAGTCAAAGGCCTTTGAATCCAGGGCAAGACCGGGTAAAAACAGCTAGTTATATACATATATAGTAAATTTTTTTAATACCCTTACGAGTGATTTTTATTAATTTTTCAAAAAAGATGGAAAATAAAATACACGATAAATTGAATTAAGATACTATAATAATATGGTACAATAATAATATGGTTATTATAATAGAATTGGTTGCTGTTATCACCAATTTTTAGGATTGATTTATGTTATATTAGTCTTAGTTTACTTGCATAAATTGAGACTGTTTAATAAATTCTATTAAGACTGATTTCTAAACAAAACTTACTTTACTATTGCAACTATTTTAGTTTTATAGGAGTTATGTTTATATGGGACTTGAAAAAGAGACTCTAATGTACCAGTTTATTTATTTTATTTAAGCTAATGTGGCCTAGTGTTTCAGATATAAATAAAAACAATTTATTACATTTAACCGACGTTTCGTCACTTTTATGTTGACTTTTTCAAGGGTTTCGTCTATTTTTTAAAAAATATATAAAAAAAAATTGTTGTTACATTTTGCAAAAAAATTATTCTTACAGCAATTTTTAAATCACTTACAATAATAAAATTATTATCACATCACAGTAAAAAATATTAACATAAAACATATTAAATTAAACAGCTTAAAATCACTAAGTGTTTATTGCAACCCTGTAACTACTGTTTGTGTTGTCAGTGTCTTATTTAAGTTGATTGTTTTTTTGATGTTTTCCTGGATTTGTAAACTTTCAATCGTTGGTCTCTTTCTTTCTATTTTTTCCTTGTCTAGTATTGTCACTTGTTTAAAATCGGCTGTGTGACCTGTATTTAATATGTGTTGAGTTAATGCTGTATTTTCTTTCCCTTTCGCTATACTCATTTGATGCTCTCCCATTCTCGTCTCAATAGTTCTCTTAGGCCCAGTTTTTGAGATGTCAGTTAAACTTAGTTTAGTTAAACCGAGAATTAATATTTTCAGACATGTCCAAATTCAAAAAGGAATTGATGAATAAATTCTGGCTTTACCAAAACTAGGTTTAACTGATATCTTAAAAACTGGGTCTTGTTGTTCCTATGTATATCAGATTGCAATGTTGGTCGTCGCTGCCTTTACATTTAACTTCATACACGGCGTTACTTTGTTGTTGTTTTTTCAATCGGTGTTTTTACATTTGAAAAAATTGAATTTAATGTAGAGTTCGGTTCATATGCAATGCTGATATTTTTATACCCTATACCACTATGTGGTTTGGTATAATGACTTTGTGCTGCTGTTTGTAACTACCAAAAATATTTGACCTAGACCATCTTTAATTATACCGATCGAATCAGAATCACTAACTGATTCAATTTAACGATGTCCGTCCGTCCGTCCGTCTGTGTGTCCATGTAAACCTTGTAATCAAACTGCAGCTCGCAAATATGAATATATTTTGATGAAATTTGGTATATAAGCTTTTGTCGGCCATAGAATGAATGCTGTAGAAATTGGTGAGAATCGGACGATGTTCAGACTTAGCCCCCATACAAATGAGCCCTATGAAATCGACATAAATTAACATAAGGTTAAAATTATCATATAGATCTTACTCAAATTGGGTTTGTATGTGTTTATTACATCCATTAATGAGTAGTCCAAAAATTTTACCTATGGGACAACTCTTAGTCATAGGCCCCACATAGAGCTGCTTCCCGATCTTCACTTAAATCTATTAAAAAACAAAAATATTGCACTGATTCCTCTCAAATTTTGTTTGTATATATTTTTGCAAAATACAAGACACTTTACCAAACATAGTCAGGATCGGTCCATTTTTGGGCCTAGTTCCCTTATAGATATAGCATCCGATATGAACTTTTTCATATCTACAGCCAAAAAAATTAATAAAAATCCCACTCAAATTTGGTTTATGCTTATTTTCTATATCCAGTTAGTTGGGACTACGAGATAGGGTATAATGTAGTCCGTCTAGACCGACTATAATTTTCTTACTTGTTTTAAATTATTGTTGTTCTTATTTTTTTGCTGTCTGTTAAAACTGGTATATATTTTACACTGAAATATTTTTTGGTGTTATCTTCATTAGAGTTGTGAGGTTGATTATTGACTTTTCGTTGTAAGTTAGTTTGTTTATAAGCTTTGTGATAATTTTAATGTTTTTGGAGTGGTGTTTTTTGTCGCTAATATTTAGAACTCTGACTATGAAACTCTTCGCCGTATTAATTATTTGGTTCATTGGTTGAGTTGTGTTATAATTCATGATCATTCCTGATGATGTCTATTTTGTGTATCAGTCAAAAGATATGGTATTTTTTCCCTTCGTAGTATCTGATGTATTTCGAAATATATAAGAACTACAGCAAAAAATTGTTTATAAAATTTTTTTAGTGGTATCAGATTTAAAACTAATCTTTATGCTGTATGTAAAAAAGTTTTATCTAAATTATCGATTTGAAAATTATTCGGGTTCCAGATCAAATATTTTTACTTGAATAAACGCAAATAACAATACATATAGAGTATATGTATGTATATAAAATAGTGATTAATACCTATTCCGCAAGTTTGGATTAGTACACAACTCCCATCAGTAACGAGAGTTGTTTGATAAAAAAAAGAAAGATTTAAATACTATTGACCAAACCAAATACCACAGTGTGCGTTTTTATTTTAATCTTTAAAAACATAATTGTTTTTATTAAACACCAGCAGAGCCAAGCCCTCGAAAGTCGAGTGCAAATTCTAGGAAATTTTATTTCTTTTGCAAATTTAGCCAATTCACTTGAAACCGTGAAATAAGCTACACAACTGTACTTTATGTGATATAACTATCTTGTATGTGTAATAAACGTTATATGAAAAAAAACCTTGTTTGATTATTCGAACAATTATTATTGACATACCTAATGATTCACTTTTAGTTTAAGTCCACTTTTTTAAGAATATAGAATATGCGTAAAACTAAAAACATTAGCTTTAGCTCACGGGCTTTTTCGTCTTAGTCGAAATACTTTAATTAACATATTTTTTTTTGGAAATATTAACACCTTTGTACCACTTTTCCCAAACTAAGTTCAAAAGATAACTACGACTCAATATTGAAAATTTTCAAAGTGGATATCGTTAGATTCAACAATATACAATATATGTATGTATTGTGTATGTACAGTGTTGGTCAGAACAAAAGCAACCAAATCACTATTAACCTTTAATGTATTTTAAGCATGTTATTGTTGAGTTTGCAAACTCTTCTTTATCATTTCTTACTCTTGATAATATTACAAATAAACAGACAAAACTAAAATTGTAAACTAAATGAACCTTTTTTTTTTTTTTTTTTGCAAACAAACTCAATATGGCACTATTTTAGTTGGACATAACAAAAGCAACTTCAAGCAAGAACAAATTACATTGTCTCTATTTTCAAGTTTAAGGGTTCATATTTGCAGTCTCTTTTAATTTAATTTTATTTAATTTAATTTAAGTTGACTGACAGGTAGTTGCGTTGTGAATTTGATCATATTTAAATCAAACCATTATGGCTCGTGATAAATGCTCCGAAAACTTAAAAAATGAAATGATTAAGGATTTTTTGAATGGAAAGAGTCAAATAGAATTAGCTGAAAAGCATAATATTAATAAATCTGTAATACCCCGGCTTATAAAAAAGTATATAACAACAAAATCTGTAAAAATATTGCATTTGGGTGGAGCACCACAGAAGACAGATGAAAGGACACACCGTCACATTGTATAAATTGTGCAAAATATCCATTTAAATCATCAAAAACTATTTTAAATGAGTTAAATTTAAATATAGATTTAAAGACTGTCGCCGAACATTAGAAGCATCCGAAGCTTCAGGCCAGCAAAAAACCACTGCTCACTTAGAAGCATTTGGCAAAAGGTAGAACTTATGTATATGTTTCAATTTTATTTCGCTGACATAGTTAGCATATCAGTATTTGTAGGCTTCATTTTATATAAAGACAAGTAGGAGTGTAAAATTCGGCTATGCCGAATCTTTGTTTTCTTGCACTATTTGTAACAAATTTAGATAAAATATTTGAAAATGTAAACAATTTGATCAATTTAGTAATTTATTACAACAAATACTCTGAATTTTCGGCATTTACGTTTAACAATTTTAAAGTCAATCAATATAAGATATTAAACAAAATATATTTTTAAATTTCGGATCTTTTTCGAAATACTTGAACATGTCTTATATTTTAAAAGCACTAGCGTTAATCAGTTTTATTTTTTCGATCTTATTATGACACTCCATTTGTAACGCATCGATAAATGGATTTACGTATATGTGTTTAATGCAAAAGATTTGTTACTTTTGTCGAATTGTAGGGATTTTTTGAAAATATTTTTTTAACAACTTAATATTATATACGTTTCAATTTTAAACTTTAAAATTAAAAATATCTATCTTTTTTAAATCTGGTAATAACTCTATAATATGGAGATAGTAAAAACGTGGCTTCTTTAATAAGAATGACAAGTAAAAAACACTTGTGCAGTTTACTTGTTTTGTGTATTTTTTTGTTAATACATACGTAAGTACGCCATCTTTGTAGATCTCTTCGATTATATTAAAGGTGCTATTACATGATGTGTTTTTTACATATATACTGTCAAATTTTCCCACAACAAAAGTTGTACACATCGTGTGATACATATGAAACATTGTTTATGTACAATACATGAAGAAAGTCACATGTACATTTTTCAATTAGAACAGGTTCTATATTTGCATGGCAAACATGAAAATACAACACTGCTTGTGGCGAAAGAAAAACAGAGTAAATTTTAAAGATTAATATTGAAAGAAAAATAAATTGTTTAGTATTAACAATTAAAAAATATATAACCTTTTTTTAACAATAAATTTTTGTAAATTCACAAATTAAATCAGCTGTTGTTTACACTTAGAGGTTATGTCATACGGAAATACATATGCACGTGTGATAGCAAAAATGATGAATCGTATGTAAAAGACAATTTTGACAGAAATGAGGAATTTCATATGGATAAAAAAAGTGACAGTACATATGTAAAAAACACTTCGTGTAATAGCACCTTAAGTAAGTTTGTAAATAAAAAGAATATTAAAATATTATAAATGTAAACATAATTGATTTTAGAAAAATGTCCGATTCGTTTTTCGATGATGCTGAAAACACATCAAAGAACTACAGAAAACAAAGGTTTTACTCAAGTTAGTTGAGAGACGAGAAGCTAATGGGATAGAACAGGTCAAAGATGACGACTTTAAATACAGATGCAAGGCTTGTGAAAAAATATTAAATTGCGATAAATCAGATCTAAGTATACATGCTAATAACCAATGTCTTAAAAAAAAATATCTTTTAAAGCCAACAACCAAAATTCTGTTTACGTTATAAGATCCCATTTGCAAGCCATTTTAATTAATTGTGTAAATTTTAAATGCACATCTAGCCATATGAAAGATGAATTATACAGAATAGTAAAAATATTTGTTTTATAATATCTGTTGATTTTTTATATTTTTATGTAATTCTAATGATATTCTTATCTTATTTTTTATTATATTTTTTTAGTTTTTATGTTATTTTTGCATTATTGAAATTGAAAATTAACATATTAAAAACAATTTTTTTTTTGAAAAATTGAAAAAAGTAGTGTAGGGAAAAATGTAGAGAGCAAAAGTGGGTGTAGGGAAAAAAAGGGATTTTTTTCATTAGCGTAGAGATTTCTGTAAAAATCTCCTGGCATGACTGGTACCTATTAAAAAACAATGTAAGATCTCACAAAACAATGCGACGTATATCTGCTTTGTTCAAAAGCTTTCATAAGACTAAATGAAATTGTTACTTATGCATGAAACACATAGACGACAGAGGCTACACAAACACACGGATACAAATGCTACTGGCTACAACTGTAATCGTGTAGTCAACTACTTAATTTTTTTGAAAACGACAGCAACATATAACAACAATATAAACAGCTGTTTTTATACAAAATTATTTTTATTTCAGTAGTGCCAATTATATTTTTTTTTAACTTTATTAAAATAGAAAATCATGTATGATTATATATAAAATTGTCTTAAATATATTACTTATTTATAATGCATTATTATAACGTAAAAATAAATAAATAAATTTACTTATTAATAGAATTATTATAGCATTTCATTTTGCGATTAATTTTTTCAACAAAATAAAATATTTCATAGCACTAATATCTTTTACATATTTTGTTATATTGTCAACACTATTTTTATTTTGTAGCCAACAAAAACAGAAATTAGCCTAAGTTGACTACAGCAGCAAAAGTGGTCATGTAGTCGTGTAGCTGTGTTGGTGTCAAAATAATCGTTTTCATATAAACGTGTGTATTTTATTTTTGACAGGCTGTAGTCGTGTAGCCGCTGTCGTCTATGTGTTTCATTAGAGAGTTCGGCTAACTGGTGCCATTATGTATATGTGTGTGTAAACAAAAATATACGATATCCCAGTCATCATTTCCAAGATTGTTTTAACAAAAATCATCTTACTGTGTCTTCTTCGGGCACTTTTGATGATAAAAAACTGATTAATCACATGCGGTATTAGAAAAAGATTAAGAAATGATTTTTGCTTATGCTTAAAAAGTGATTTATAGAAAAATGACATTAAATATGACTCAAAAATAAGTCGAAATTAATCAGAAAATTGGATAAAAATGGTTCTCAAGATGAGTCGGGGGTAAGGTAATATTTCCTCCCAACAAAAGAATATTTTGTGATCAGCAAAAGAACGCATTTATGACTGTTTTAATAGCACAGAGGAGTCAAAAAAGACTCCACATGATCACTTGTTGCATAAATTGTTTACTGAGATTTTATTCACTATCTGTAGAAACAGTTTTTTAAGTAAAACAAATCTGCACACAATTTCAATTCTATTTCGTTTACAATGATACGATCACTTTGTTTACTAGCTAGTAGTAAAATAAGAAAATAGTATTATAATACAGCGTAATGATGAATTGTACTTCTCAATTAGTTTATTTTTAATGTGCCATAAGAAGTTCGGTTTGTGCTAACAAATGAATGAATATATGCTTCCCAGGGCGAAGCTTAATCATTGCACTTTGATTGAGTTGAGCCCGCGACTATTCCTGATGTGGATAGCTCGTGTCTACAATTTTTGGTACTTGGGAATGGCGTTTGTGCAAAGGGAAGCATGAACACTTGTTTCCCAGAGCGAGGCTTAATCATTGCACTTTGATTGAGCTGAGCTCCGCGATTATTCCTAATGCGGAATAAATCGTGCATTGAATTCTCGGTAGTCCGGAAATGGCGTTTGCCTGCGCAAACATTAAATAATAAATTTTAAAAATGTATTATAATTAAATATTATTGACATTATATTATTATCATCTGAGAAAAAAAATTTTTTTAAACACCAATTTTTAACAGGGTAGAATTTTATGGTTTCAATACTACTTTTGAATGCAAGTATGTACTAAAAGTAGAACCCTTAAAATCATGCTATTTTCTGCAACCCTAAAAACTGCAATATTTTGTATAAATAAAATAATTTATATTTTATTATTTTTAATATGCGCTTATTATCAAAATACATATACAGAATATATGAATGTTATTTATAGTATTTTGATATTTGCAACAGTAGTCTGTATGTATCAATTTGTAATATTTTGTGATTTTATAAAAATCGCAGAATATTAATATTGATTTTATATAGTTTTCTTTTATTAATTAATTAACTTAAATATTATACCATAAAATGTTGATATTGGTGAATTTTTATATTACTACCGCAACGACCATAAAAACAACAAGTACAGCTGTGACAAAATACAAAATTTAGAATAACAATATAGGAAAACATCATATTTTTTTTAACTTTTCAGTGATTTCTCGGCACCTATGAAACCTATTGTCACGATTTAAAAAACAGAAACCTTCTCGTGATGTTGGTATATCATTCTCAGTAACAACAAGCGCCCTAGCTGTCCTATTGAGAACGTTATCTTGACAAGAACAACATAGTCAAATCATATTTTTTCAAGACTTTTTTTACTCCATCGTTTAATTCTCGGGACCAGATAAACCGATTTGGACGATTTTAAATAGCAAACTTTTCAGGATGTTACTGAATCATTTTTTATACCAACGATCAACCTAGTTGCCCGATTGAAGCCGTCATCGTGATTTCCACAGACGGACAGCCGGACAGACGGTCAGACGGACAGACGGACATCGCTATATCAACTCCGCTGGTTATAAAGATCACAAATATATATATTTTATGGGGTCCAGATTTTTTTTCTAATTATTACAAACGGAATGACAAACTTATATATACCCTCTGCACACTGGATGGAGGGTATAAAAATATTAAAACTTGAAGCCTGAAAAATGGAAAACTGTTTTATTTAGCGACGAGTCAAAATTTAATTTATTTAGCTCTGACAGAATGTGCACTGTTAGCCGCAAGAAAGTAGATCGTTTAAACCCACGGTACTGCAAGCCAACTGTGAAGTATGCCGGTGGATTTTGCGCTAATTTGCAACCAGCTTTCCTAATTACACATAAAACATCTTGGGGAAACCCCGATATGTAATCGGTTGTTCCTTGTACTGACAAAAAGCATTTTCTTCTTTATTTGCTAATTCGTTCTTTGAATTTTAGCGACCAATACAATTACAATTTGTTACATATTTAACATTTCAATAAAAAAAATTTTATATTATTCAGAAACACCGCAAAAGCACCTCGATCTCTTGCTTCACTCAGAACTCTGCCCATATCTAGTCCATACTTCAATATTATCAACCATGTTATTTCTTTTGTCCCTCTAGCAGCTTTTCCTTCAATATTCGCTCGTGTTATCGATTGTAGCAGCTTATGTCCAGATATGATGTTTTTCTTTTCTTTATGACGGTAAATAGCTCTCCTTCGCAGTGCATTTTTCTCAAAACTTCGCTATTTGATATATCGTCGGTCCAGGGTATTTTGAGTAGTCGTCTATGAACTCACATTTCAAAGGCCTCTAATCTTTTTATGTCTGATGATTTTATGGTCCATATCCCCACAGCATATAGTAAAACTGACTGTACATATGTTTTAATGAATCTTGATTTTGTTTCCAGATGAATTATCGTGACTTGTAAGTACTTTTTATACCCTATACCACTATGTCGTTTGGGTATAATGACTTTGTGCTGCTGTTTGTAACAACCAAAAATATTTGACCTAGACCCATCTTTAATTATACCGATCGAATCAGAATCACTTTCTGAGTTGATTTAACAATGTCCGTCCGTCCGTCCGTCCGTCCGTTTGTGTGTCCATGTAAAGCTTGTAATCAAACTGCAGGTCGCAAATATGAATATATTTTGATGAAATTTGGTATATAAGCTTTTATCGGCCATATGATGAACGCTATTGAAATTGGTGAGAATCGGTCCAAGTTCAGACCTAGCCCCCATACAAATTACCCATATGAAATCGACATAAATTTCCATAAGATCCAAATTGTCATACAGATCTTACTCAAATTGGGTTTGTATGCGTTCATTACATCCACTAATGAGTAGTCCAAAAATGATCCCTTTGACCCCATATAGAGCTGCTTCCCGATCTTCACTTAAATCTATTAAAAAACAAAAATATTGCACTGATTCTTCTCAAATTTTGTTTGTATATATTTTTGCAAAATACAAGAGACTTTACTAAACATGATCAGGATCGGTCCATTTTTGGACCTAGTCCCTTTATAGATATAGCATCCGATATGAACTTTTTCATATCTGCAGCCAAAAAAATTAATAAAAATCCCACTCAAATTTGGTTTTTGCCTATTTTCAATTTCCAGTTAGTTAAGCCTAAGAGATAGGGTTTCTAAACGCATGGTATAGGGTATCGTATAGTCGGTCTAGACCGACTATAATTTTCTTACTTGTTTTTATTTAAAAAAGGCATCTCGAGCCATTTCTATACGGCATTGTATTTCTTTTGAACAATCCCATTTGTCGTTAATTGTAACGCCGATATATTTAAAATTCTGTACTCTTTCGATGCATGCGTTTTGTATTTTTAAGGAAGTGTTATTAAAAATACAAAATACCATCATACATTTGACATTTAGACCATAAGCATTACTGTTTGTTGCGAGTTTGTTTACAAGGTCTTGTAGCGCGGGCATATTTTAAGCCAGTAAGGTTGTATCATCAGCATATCTTTTATTGATATAAATACCATTTGTGTATATACCCTTCCGAACTCTGCTGATAGAGTCTTCAAATATTCTTTCAGAATAAATATTAAATAACAAAAAGGGGACAGAATGCATCCTTGTTTGACGCCCTTGGATATAGCTATAGTTTCAGTAAGTTGTCCGTCAATCTCAATTTGTGCTGTTTGGTGCCAATATAGACTTTTAATGCATTGTATTTCCTTTTGGTCTATCCCAATGGATATGAATTTCCATCAATTTATCATGTTTCACGTTGTCAAAAGCTTTTTCAGAATCTACAAAGCATAGCAAAACATCCTTTTTGTACGTTACGACATTTTTGAACCAATGTATGTATTGAGAAAAATGCATCTCGAGTACCCATGACTTCCTTAAACCCACACTGAATCGTACCCATTAATATCATGCGGGCCACAAGCTTTCTTGTCCTTAAGTGATTTAACTGCCGTCTCTACCTCTCGTTAAGTAATAGGGTTTCTTGTAAGTGGTTGTGATGGGTATACATAAATTGGTCTATTGATGTCGGTGAATACTTGCGTTACGTTTTCCATCCAGCTGAGTTAAAAGATAGTCTTACTGCAATAATGTGAAAAATACCGCCTGGCTATTGCCAAAAATTAGTTAAATCCATCCGCAAGATACTCAAAATGGTTTTTAAGAACAAGGGATTGCATAAAAATTATACATGTTCAATCAGAACTAAATGACATGTTTTTGATTATTTAATTTTCGCCGTTGTTGCCAATAAAATTATAATAGTGTCCGCGTTTGGCTTGGAGTAACTGTATGTAAATTTACCATCAATGATAGCATACATCGCCATAAAAAACGCACTTAAACTTACACTTCTTTCAGACGTATCAAAAAAAAGCTTCAAGCACATGTAGATTATCGAAAAAACACCTGAATTTCAACAACTCTTTTTTGTATTAGTGCAAGAGTGGGTCGCTAAAATATACCGTCCATTAATTTTGTCTCGTCTATCACATATTTAAATTGCAGATCAATTTTTTATATCTTTCCTTGTCAGTAACTGAAATTTTGGTTCGCATTTTCCTGAAACTGAACGATGGGTTGCTTGATGGTCGGTCAATATAAGATTTTTTTATTTATTGCTTTTATCAGGACGTAAATATGAAAATTAAAACAATTGGACGAAAAAACATTTCTGTTTAGAAAAATAAAGAAATTTGTTTATGTAAGTTATAATAACTTTAATTTCTCATATAAAAATAAATTAATTTTTAAACTCTTTTAACTCATACTATCTGTCTGTCTGTCTGTCTGCCATGGGTGGACCCCATTGTCCCTTATCCAATTGATCTGAAACTTGGCCCATAGTCTTGTCGTGACTACAGATTAATTTTGGGGTAGTCACGCACAGTCACGGAGTGATCTAAATGTCATTTCCCCTCATCCGATCGATCTCAAACTTGGTCCATACAATTGGTGTGAAAAAAGATTAACTTTGACTTAGTCACGCGCAGTCACGTATGGTGACGCACAGTCACGGAGTGATCTAAATGTCATTTACCCTCATCCGACCGATCTGAAACTTGGTCGATATACTTGATGTAAAGAAAGATCAACTTCGACATAGTCACGCGCAGTCACGCATAGTCATGCACAGTCACGGAGTGATTTAAAACCCATTTTCCCTTATCCGATCGATCTAAAACTTGGTCGATAGAGTTGCTGTGAAAAAAGATGAACTTTGACATAGTCACGCACAGTCACGGAGAGATTAAAACCCTACTTCCCATCATCCGATGGATCTGAAACGTTGTCCGTAGACTTATTGTGGCCAAAGATTAATTTTAAGATAGTCACACAGTCACGCACTGTCACGGAAATATTCAAAACTCATATGCATAAGGAAAGAAAGAGTTTTAATAAATACTTTGTTTTTATGGGTTAGATTGTTATAAATTTATTGTATAAAGTGATTAGCTTTTATCAGAATATAATTGAAATTAAAGTTAAAAAATTTACTTAACTACTAGCGGAAGCGACAGTCATCAATTTTGTTTTATTTTATTTATCTTTTGTTTTACACATTGAAATTAAAATTTGGAACATAACATGTTATCGTGAAAAAGTAAAGGACCGGATGTTGCAAAAATTTAAAAATGTTAACAACTTTGGTGTCGTTAGCAAGGGAGCCCAAGCCCTATGCACTTCTTATTTATTTATTCGTTTTTGTAAAAGCACTGTGGCATAGGCAGTGTATTCTAATACACACACAAAGCACTCAGCGCTAAGCAATACTAAATAAAACAAACGATTTTGACTTTTTCTTTTTATACCCTATACCACTATGTGGTTTGGGTATAATGACTTTGTGCTGCTGTTTGTAACAACCAAAAATATTTGACCTAGACCCATCTTTAATTATACCGATCGAATCAGAATCACTTTTTGAGTTGATTTAACAATGTCCGTCCGTCCGTCCGTCCGTCTGTGTGTCCATGTAAACCTTGTAATCAAACTGCAGGTCGCAAATATGAATATATTTTGATGAAATTTGGTATATAAGCTTTTATCGGCCATGGGATGAACGGTATTGAAATTGGTGAGAATCGGTCCATGTTCAGACCTAGCCCCCATACAAATTACCCCTATGAAATCGACATAAATTGCCATAAGATCCAAATTGTCATATAGATCTTACTCAAATTGGGTTTGTATGCGTTCATTACATCCATTACTGAGTAGTCCAAAAATGATCCCTTTGGCCCCATATAGACTGCTTCCCGATCTTCACTTAAATCAATTAAAAAACAAAAATATTGCACTGATTCTTCTCAAATTTTGTTTGTATATATTTGTGCAAAATACAAGAGACTTTACCCAACATGGTCAGGATCGGTCCATTTTTGGGCCTAGTCCCCATATAAATATAGCATCCGATATGAACTTTTTCATATCTGCAGCCAAAAAAATTAATAAAAATCCCACTCAAATTTGGTTTTTGCTTATTTTCTATGTCCAGTTAGTTGGGCCTAAGAGATAGGGTTTCTAAACGCATGGTATAGGGTATCATATAGTCGGTCTAGACCGACTATAATATTCTTACTTGTTTGTTGTTGTTTTCTTGCTTACACCAAAGCGCAAAGCAATAACAGTTTCGAATGCTTTGTTGGTACACATTAGCGTCAGAGGTTTTCAATATAGATTTTGTTGTTGTCTAAAGTATGATTCCGTTTAAAAAATAGTTTGCAGCTGTGAATTAAAAAGGACTTGGAGAAATAAGTGTAAATTTTTTGTTTAAAATTATTATTACTTTCCAAAGTAGCATAGATGTATTCGGACGAGAAGTGGGAAAGTGATTTCTTTTCACTTATAACTTAAAGGCTGAAGCGTAAAGTTTGATATGCTTTAAAATTAGTCAGACTAATACAAAATATCATATTGAAAGGCATTTTAATTTCAATTTTTTTTCCAGTGTACATTTATAGAATATTTTTTTCCAGTGTACATTTATCATCATATATATTAAAAAAATTTATGAAAACTAATCCGAGTCCGTCTGACCGTTCTATCCGGCCGATTACCTTCATTTTTTTTAATGAAAGTTATTTAGACACAGATATGACATCAATCATTGAAATTTACTCAACTCCCACCTTACTCATGTTATACTAAAACGCGATTTTTTTTTACAATATTTTCCTTCACTCAAACCTCTATAACTAGAGTTCTAGCTCTTTCTTTTGAGCTATTAAATTCGTTTCAGCAAAGTTATGCTTGCAGAATCAACTTTACATTATGTAATTATGTAATGTAATACGGAAATTAACGTACAGATTAACTGTTTAAATTAGTTGAGTTCAAGGAAAGTTGTGCGTGCTCAATCTACTTTACATTATGCAACACGAAAGTTAACGTACAGATTGAGGAAAGTTATGCGTGCACAATATACTTTTCATTCAATTTTTTCAAGATTTTTTCAATATTTTCCTTCACTCAAACCCGTATAACTTGAGTTCTAATTCATGTAGGCTGTTGACACAAGTCTAAGAACACACGGCTCCTCATAAAAATTAATATAATATAATATAATGCTGCGGAGCAGCACGGGTCTCTAGTAGAATATAAATATAAAAACAATTTTTTTTTTCTTTATATGACTTTGTGTTTGCACTTGCATGAAAAAGTGTAGATCACCCCTGACTTATAATATCGATTTCACTAACCGATACTTTCTACATATTTTTGGCCAAGTGACGTTGTAGAAACATATATAGGGGAAAAAACAATATATAAAAAAATACTAATACAACTGCAAAATTCTTATTTCAACAACTGAAGATTAAATGTTATTTACGGAAGATATTTAAATATAAATTAATGCCAGGTAAACTACAGAGGAAAAATAACACAAGGGAGTATTAGGTTTACACAAAATGTCTCATTCCGTAGTTATTTATCATTCTTTATAAAATTTATAAAACTAAGGAGTAATTATAAGCTGAGCTAAGGATTCTTCTGAAATAGGAGAGATGTTTCATATAAATTCATTAAAAATATGACGCATGTGGGAATATTATTAAAATACAACAATAATATTATTTTTCTATTTTTTAATCTAACAAATGCCGGAGACCTACTTCTTCCTAACAGATATAAAGGATTGACACAATTTTAAAAAAGTTACATTTAAACTAAATTGATGTTATAGCTATGAGACGCACTATGTATCTCAAAACTCAAAATAATCGTCCTGTTACACTCTTGATTTATATTCCTGCTACCATTTATTTTTTACGACGGTTTATTAAAATGTTTGGTTCGAACTTACTTCATTCAACTAAAATAGTATTATTTAGGTCTGCAATCGAATCATATTTAGTACTTTGGGCTTAAACGGATCTAGCCAATGTTTCCAAATTATTTTCAATGGGATTAAGATCACGTGGGTACACGGGCCAGCCTATAACCTCAAGGGAGCACATTTGGTAAAGCCCCTGTAGTTGTCGACTTGTGAGGATTAAATTTTCTGCGGACCAAAATTGACATCACAATGAATGTCCACACATTTAAGGTTCGACATAGCCGACAGACCAAGAGACACTTTGGACGTGTAAGCCACGACGAGAGAGTTTGTGGTAGCGACAAAACGACATGATTGTAGGAGATCAGCGTATAAATGTATGTGAAGCGAAACAACAGCCTCTTACTTTGATATCAGACAGGCAGTGCAGAGCTCTTACTTCGAAAACACACAGACGAGTATAGGACTAGGTTAAGTAGCTGGATTACATGCGGTATAGCGTACGGCTGGATTACATGCATCCGTGAAGGAAGCTTTCGGTCGGATTACGAATTTCCCTGATAGGTGTCTGCATTCAAAAAAAAAATCTATAGATATTTCTTATAAAGATAAAGTTGAAAATATCTAAGAAGAAATTTGAAGTGAATTTTACAAATTATCCAATGATTCTAACGCTCCATTTTATTTAGTGTGTCTCTTAAAATTTTAAACTTGTTCTCATGCTTTGAAATTATATAATTTAACAATATATTTGCAGAAACAACAATGGGCAAATATATGAAACCTGGCGAAAAACTCTCAGATGAATTTACAGAAAACTATCGACTGTAAGTTAAACATTAATTTTATTTAATTTATTTTGAATATAATGGTGTCGGATGTACTCAACTAAAAGAAAATTGTTATTGCCATCTCATAAATGTCCCTGTTAGCTGGAACATTATAATACATGTTCCAACAACGGATGTTGATATTTTCCAATTATAAAAGTAATAGATAGTCATTCAATATATTTTCGAGTTCCTAAAGAAGCACATCATTGTTAAGTTTGAAGTACTTTCTGTTGTTGTTTTTACACGCTATACTACTCTGTGCTAAGGGTATAATAAGTTAGTGCCGATTTTTTTAACTAAAAAAATATCTGACCTAGACAAACCGTCCGTCTGTTTGTCCATGCAAATTTTGTAACTACACCAAGTTACTGATTTTCACTGTTACCATGTCGAATCATATTGCAAATCAACGATTGTTCTGTTTGGCGTTCGTTGCAATATGATACGTATATTTTGCACGTGCACTTGTGATTGCAAAACCATGGGAAATAGATTGGGTTAACGTTCCCATTTATTTAAGTTGGGCTAAGCATAATTGTGAAATAATTTTAAGTAAACAGAATTCGTAGAGGTAATTTTATGTTCAATTCTAGGCTACATCCAGCTCGTTGCTGTAATATAATTGTTCGTTAAACTTTAATTCGTTGTATTTTTATTTAAATGCTAGACGGCACAACCCATGTTTAATTGGCGCCCGAGCAGTGACCGGCCAGTCACGAGACAATGATGTTTGTAATATAAAAATAAATAAAAATTTAAAAATAAAAATTTGAAAAAGTTAATTTTTGAAAATTGTGGTATAAAAATAAATGAAAATATTAAAAATAAAAATGAGTTGAAGTTGTTTTTATTTTTGAAAATTGTAATATAAAAATTGATGCATATTTTAAAAGTAAAAACATTAATTTGTGCTAATGCTAAATAAAAAGTGTATAAAAATTAATGAAAATTTAGAAAAGTTGGAAAAATGAGCAAAGGTTGAAAAATTAAAATTACGAAAAATATTTGAAAATCAAAATTAAAATTGGATATTAGAAAATTAAAATTAGGAAAATCAAAAATTTAAAAATGAAGAATTAAATAAAAAATTTATTGAAATATGCAGACTTAAAAGTGTCGTTTTTTTCCCGAAATGCGTACAAGCATGCTTCAAGGTATTTTAAGTATACTGCTATCAATTTTATAAAGCAAGTGGCCAATATGGACCCAAATGGAGGCCCCAGCGCAGTGTTATCCTGAACTCCAGGCCCTCCAGTGAATAAAAAATGTTCTGTCACTAAAATAATATATGTAATTATATTAAACCCTTAAGAAAAACGTGAAATTTTACTTCCTAACAGAAGTTATAGGAAACATAAGAACCTACGCTACTCAGCCTTCCTTTTCGTCCGGTATTCAAGAATTACCAGGCGTGCTTTATTACATCAGTTGTTACTATTCGAAAAAGGACTGCACGATCCTCCGTCTAAAGGGACGTAATCAACGTAATCAACGAATTAAATTACGAAGTACAGGAACTTGAGCATGGAAAACAAATAATACACCTAAAAGAAAAAAGTAGAGAAAAAAGGATTACAAATCCTAGATTGAAATTGTAAATAAATAAAATTGTAAAATAAAAAGTATTTTTTGTATAAATAAAAAATGTGTTAAAAGAAAACTTTACTTATAATACGGAAAATAATTCACACGCGAAAGTCGAGCCAAGACTACAAAACAATCGATAAAATTAATATTGAAAAAATCTTCTCGTTTTAGATTTACGGAACTTAGATTTTAAAAAAAATTGAATTGTTCAGAGCTCCCAAGGTATCTTTATACCCTATACCACTATGTGGTTTGGGTATAATGACTTTGTGCTGCTGTTTGTAACAACCAAAAATATTTGACCTAGACCCATCTTTAATTATACCGATCGAATCAGAATCACTTTCTGAGTTGATTTAACAATGTCCGTCCGTCCGTCCGTCCGTCCGTCCGTCCGTCCGTCCGTCCGTCCGTCCGTCCGTCCGTCTGTGTGTCCATGTAAAGCTTGTAATCAAACTGCAGGTCGCAAATATGAATATATTTTGATGAAATTTGGTATATAAGCTTTTATAGGCCATGGGATGAACGCTATTGAAATTGGTGAGAATCGGTCCATGTTCAGACCTAGCCCCCACACAAATTACCCATATGAAATCGACATAAATTGCCATAAGATCCAAATTGTCATATAGATCTTACTCAAATTGGGTTTGTATGCGTTCATTACATCCACTAGTGAGTAGTCCAAAAATGATCCCTTTGACCCCATATAGAGCTGCTTCCCGATCTTCACTTAAATCTATTAAAAAACAAAAATATTGCTCTGATTCTTCTCAAATTTTGTTTGTATATATTTTTGCAAAATACAAGAGACTTTACCAAACATGATTAGGATCGGTCCATTTTTGGACCTAGTCCCTTTATACATATAGCATCCGATATGAACTTTTTCATATCTGCAGCCAAAAAAATTAATAAAAATCACATTCAAATTTGGTTTATGCTTATTTTCTATATCGAAGTAGTTGGACCGAAAGATAGGGTCTCTAAACCATGGTATAGGGTATCATATAGTCGGTCTAGACCGACTATAATTTTCTTACTTGTTTTTTATTATAGCTTTTATTTAATTTTTTTTTAATACCTTTTCTCCAATTATGGTGCGGATATCTCTTTTTGTCGAGACTTAATAGATTGCTTCGTACTAAATACAACGGAGGTTTGTATACTATAGAAGAAAAAGACAGGGAAAGGCTGCGGGAACTGTCTACTCTGATAACAAGGATAAAAGCATCGGGAGGACGAAAGACTAAAGGCATGAAAATAAGCGAGAACATATTAGGCTATAATAAAGAACGTGAAGACAACAAAACGTGAAAACGTGTAAAATAACGATTTTGAAAATTTTATTGCGAGTGAAGTTATGAATACGAAGATTACACATGTAAATGACAACGAAGAATAATGGAAATTTTAGTGACTGATAAAAAAATTGGAGGCGAAAATAAACTGAAACTCTGATTAAATGATTGAAAGTTAACATTAAGAAATCGATCGAACAGTGAAGTTAGTGTCGAAGAGTAAATCCATAACAAATCTGAAAGAACAATTCAGCAGATATGAAATTTCATAACATAATTAACATAATTTTTCATGATAATTTTTCCTTTTAATTGTAAATATGGTTTACGTAAAAAATTTAATGTGTTGGAGAAAATTCTGACAATTCTGTTTTTGATTTAACGAAAATTATACGCCTGTGAATAATTCCTTTGTAATTTAAATCAAGCAAAATTTTTAGGAAAATATATGTATAAACTGAATTCCCTTTTTGTCCGCAGAAAAAGTGTTGAATTAATCAGTTAACTTGAACGAAATTTCTTTTCAACAAAATTTGATAGAAAATAATTTTTTTTAATTTTATAAAATAGAAAATTTAATTATACATTTTTGTGGAAAGTTCTAAAATATTTCCGAATGAATACTCAGGTACAGATCGGAAAATTATTTTTATTTTGACATCTGAGAAAATTATGGGAAATCGTTTAGATAATTTTCTGAAAATTTAAGCATTTAACACGGATTATTGGGGCATCAATTCAGGAATGGGACAAACTTCATTATAATTGCTACCTGCAGCTTATCGACGATACTTGGGGGGAAAGAACAGCTACGGACGGTAAGAAGGAAACGCGAAGTGGAAAATTTATTTGAAAAATCACCTGGAAAACTGAAAATTTAGGAAGACGCCGGTAGCTTCTTCTATAAACTCAATTTATTTTACTCTACTTTATTTGACTTTCGATACAACATGACCAAATACTAATCAGACTGGATAAGGCGTTGCATAGGGGCATACAACTACATCTGGGTTTTAACAGATATCATGCGACCATTGAACAGCCGACTCCGGAAACCCTTTCCGAAACACTAAAAAGGTGTTTAAGTTCAACCTGCAATAATGGCATTAAGATACCCGAGTGCTTTATTCCGTTAGTAAATGAAGTCTATTTACCTCACATTATTTCATACCGGATAATAATTTCGTGGCGTGTATTTAAGGCCGTGGGAAATCCTGAAAGAATACGCAGGATAATTGGAGAGGAGCATAGATGAGCCTATCGCAATTCAAGTGAATAGCCACCAGATCCTGGAGAAACTCTACTGTCCGCGCATGGGGATTCTTATAAAGCAGTACGCAAAGGACTTGAATTTTGTAAGCTGAACAAATGTGACAGACATTCAAATAAATCCAAACTTCAACCGACCCCGGTTCCAAACTATCAAGGCGAAATTTTGCACATTAACATATTCGAGATTCAACGGCTGAAATTTATCAGTTCCGTTGACAAATTCCCAAAATTCGCTAAACTTTTCCACATTAACTATCGATTCGCGATACATCTGGGGAACAAATTATCCAGGGTCTTACGTTATTTTATTGCACCTTGCATGATCGTGTCGGATAATGAAAGGTGCTTTTAAGTACAATTATTCTGAATTTTATAACGTCATTGAACTTCCATGTTCATATAGTTTACACCTGTGAGGTTAATGGAAAGGTTCCATTCAAACCTTATCGAGATATTTAGGTATTTCTCTAGGAATATAGGGAAGCTTGCTCCAAAGGACTTAATTATTCTTACAGTGGATCATTATAATAATATGATACACTCGATTATTAAGAGGAAACCGTTGGAAATTTTTTTCAATGGGCTTGAACGGTTTAATTACCGACAATTGACAAATTTTCCTGACCAGGTCAATGAGGATATTCGTGGCCTTATAATATAATATAATCAGAAGGTGATAAATGGCCGCCTGAATAGGAATAGATCTTATCGAATTGTAGCATAATCGAATTTATTTTTAAGAAGGAACTGTTAATACTTGGAAAGTACTATATTCTTTGAGAAGATATTGTTGGAAGAATTAATAGTGTAATTTGTAAATTATAGTTTTAAAATTTACCACAATGGGAACAGAAATTATAAATAATTATTGAAATATAATTGCATGTGAAGTTGTGTATGTTAGACTTTATATTTTACTTTTGTCATTAAAGAATAATTACCTTTTTACCTCTGCCCGATTCTATGCATAGCACCAATTATGAGTACTATAAGCTGCACATGAATACTAACTGATATTTTACATTTCACATTTTTAAGTTTTTTTTTCTACTTGTCACGTACGTATCAGCCACCGCTTATAACGATCAAAAATGGACAAAGTTGGATTATAAATGGACACCTGAGCGTCGTACATGTGATGCAACTGGACACATTGGAGGAGATGCTTCAAAAAAATACAGACATATTTACCGCTACAGCAACTGATGAAAAGGGTAAGAAGATGTTCGAATATCAATTCCGAAAAGCTTACGACCGAATAAAAACCATAAGAGTAACCACATGTAATAAAAGATCTATAGAATGGATTGGCTCTGTTTGGAAATGTCTCACCGGATACCCAGATGCAAGCGATTGGGGGAAAATTATGGAAAGCCAACAAAAACTAATCGGGAACATCGAGCAACACTACGTCATAAATAAAAAAATATTTGGCGCAACGGATGATCTATTAGGAAAAATGAATGACGTCACCGAAAGATTCAACAATAAAATAGTAGTACCGGAATCAGACGAAGTCGTGAGATATGTATTAAAGCAAATGGTAGCAATCAAGGAAGAAATTTGCGAAATTGTAAATCCAAATGGCTAAAAGCGGCATCGTCAACACCAACTTATTAAATATGGAGAAAATCTATCAAATTATCAGGTTTAACTGCTCCCATTTGCTAATGAGATAGAGGCTATAGAACTTGGGGAACCAAGTATTTTTTCGAATGGAAATGCACTCGATACCGAAAATGGATCCTAGTAGATATAATAAAATTCTACAAAGAGCGGCTGTATCTCAACATCGTCAGTTTAATTTGGAATACAGTACGGTCCTCTTAAATCTCGAGACCACCTAATGGCATCAAAGATCAGTGCTCATCGCTCAACAATGCTACAATTTTCGATAATATTGAGGGGGATTAACGCGAACTGTACATTTCGAAACGACAATAGAACAAATAGAAGATTGTCTTGTATATATAACTTATTTTAAAGGAAACGTTTTATCAGAGATGAGCGCTGTCAGCATGAACGGAACATACCTCATACGAGTTTTCAATGAGACAATTGTAGTCGGGAAGAGAAATTTTACAAATCGCAAGCGCAATCACAGGCGCTTCCTCCCTTACTGACAAACGTACACGAAGAAATGAGCAAAATTGACACACATATTTTCCATGAACTCCACGAAAGAAATATTAAACACAATCGAAATCTAATAGAGCACGTAAATCTGTCCTTGTGGTCAAATATAGGAAATTTTTCGTGTATCATTGCGACGACGATCATTCTAATCGTGATTTGGAGAAAAATATTCGGTCGTATCTCCATACCAGCCCTAAATCCTATAGACCATGTGAAAAAAAGGGGCAAACTGATCAGCGGGACGCGTATTTTTAAGGAGGAGGGAGTTAACACCACACACTTTAAAGCTTCACCGTAACCGTGGCGAATCAGCGATTATTCTATTTGGCGTGTGTTGCAATATGATACGTATATTTTGCAAGTGCATTTGTGCCTGTGAAACCATGGGAAGTAAATTGGCTTAACTTTCCCACTAATTTTAGCTAGGCTAAGCCTAATTGTAAAATAATTTTAAGTATACATAATTCGTAGAGATAATTTAAGTTAGTGCAATTCTAGGCTACAACCAGTTAGTTGCTGTAAAAAGATTGTTCAACTAAACTTAAATTCACCATTGGTGGCCCAACCTTTAACTTTTTTATAACGTGGTCGACACTATGTTTAACTCAGCAATAACTTGGTAAAATTAGGTACATGTTCCACCCTACTCCCATACATATGACACCTAAGATCGAAATTATGATATAGATCTCGGTCAAACTTTGTTTATGTGTGTGTCAATTACACCCATAAATCCGCAGTCTGAAAATAAACCCCATTCGTAGTCCTAGTGCCAATATAAAACTGCTTCACGCTCTTTACTTAATTTCATCCAAAAAAAAAATATTGCACGGCTTCTCAAATTCTTCCAAAAAATAAGTGACTTTACCAAATTTGGTTGTGCTCAGTGTTTACTTACTTTTATTTATTTATTTATTTAAGTCTATGGACCGAGCCATTTCAGACTGATTAAAAACTTATAGGCTATTACAAAATAAATAATAACAACATATTAAACAAGTAACAGTATTAATATTATTGATTTAAAAAGTTAATGATATTATGTTTAATTAAATTGATGCTGGAGGAGAAATCAATGAGTTCATATAATTCGTTAAAGTTGGAGCACATTCTCCTGAATGGATCGGCATTTGCGTGATTTGATTGGAAAAACTGGAAGTGTAAAGGTTCATAGTGTCGTAAAGGGCGGAGAGGAACTTTAAAAGTAATGTTGTGTAAAAGAAATTCTGATTTGACATCGCCGTTAATGAGGTTCAATATAAATGAAATGTTCAGCATAGTTCGCCTACTCTTAAGAGTCGGAAGTTTTATAAGAGCGAGACGGCTTGTATAAGGAGGAAGATTAAATCCTGAATTCCAGTTTAACTCCCTTAGACAAAAAAGAAGGAATTGTTTTTGAACAGATTCAACGTGATATGAGTGAACATTATACGAAGGGTCCCAGATAAGAGAACCATATTCTAGAATAGGTCGAAAGAGTGAGATGTAGAGTTGTTTAGTTACGTAAGGATCAGAAAATTCTTTAGCCCATCCTTTTATGAAAGCTAGCACCCCTCTGGCTTTATTTACAGTGGCATTAATATGTGATTTGAAATCCAATTTGGTATCGAGTAAAATGCCAAGATCCACAAATGAAGCAACCAACTCCAGTTGGAATCCATTTAAAAAAAATTCAGCAATTGCAGCATTCTTTCTGGCAAATCGCATATGCTTACATTTTTTTAAATTGAGTTCCATTGCGTTGACAGTACACCAAGTGCAAAACTGTTTAAATCATGTTGGAGATAAATAGAATCGGAGATGGTGTTATATGTAAGGAAAATTTTAACGTCGTCGGCGTACAGCAAAATATTCGAATATTTAATAACATGAGGCAAGTCGTTAATGAA
Source organism: Cordilura impudica (assembly GCA_963682025.1). Classification (NCBI taxonomy): domain Eukaryota; kingdom Metazoa; phylum Arthropoda; class Insecta; order Diptera; family Scathophagidae; genus Cordilura; species Cordilura impudica. The sequence continues at coordinate 144,120,065 of OY821519.1, forward strand.
TAGTGAAAACAATATAGGACCAAGGTGGCTGCCTTGTGGCACACCAGATAAAACATTTATATTTTTCGAAATTGCGTTGTTAAATATCACTTTCTGCGTTCTGCCCGTAATATGATTTGATCCAGCTTAAACAAATGTGCGAAAAGCCCATTAAATCCAGTTTTTTAACTAAAAGTTTGTGATTGACTTTGTCAAAAGCCTTGCTAAAGTCAGTGTACACGGCATCTGTAATTTTATTTTGTAAAAATCCACGATTGAGGAGAGTTGCAAAATTCAAAATATTAGTAATTGTTGAGCAGCCCTTGCGAAAACCATGTTGAAAAGTTGATAAAATAGATGAAGTGTGAAAGAAGATAGCATCAGTAATAAATTTTTCGAATAGTTTCGGGATTGCACTTAATTTGGCAATACCTCTGTTGTTTTTTACATTGGCTTTGCTACCAGATTTATGTAATGGGATGATGAACGATTCTTTCCAGGATTTTGGAAAATAGCCATATTTAATAGAGGTGTTAAAAAGCAGATTTAATGGCAAGGATAATCCGTAGGCACAGCGAATTAAGATGCAGGAAGGTATTCCATCAGGTCCATTCTTGTAAGTGAATTTTAGTTTTCTAGAGCTTGAAATTATGTCAGAAGTTAAGATAGGCGGAAAAGAGAATGGTAAAGTTGAATCCAGTGGAAAAGGATAGTTTGAGAAACTAGACTCGGCATCAGAGTATGTGGCGGCAAAAAAATCAGCAAAAATATCAGCAATTTCAAAAATATCACTAGACTTTCGGTCCAGAAATTTTATTTCGGCTGGAAAACCCACAGATTTTCGTTTACAGTTGACAAAATCATAGAAAGATTTTGGGTTGTACTTAAAATTATTTTTTATCTTGATCAGGTAGTTATCATATAAAAATTTGTTCATCAGATTATATTCAGCCCGTGCAACAGAATATTTACCGTAATCTGAGCTGGTTCCAGATTTTTTGTACTTTTTGAACCATTTATTTTTCAAGTTTTTTAGTTTAGATAATTGTTTTGATCTCCACGGAGGTCCAGATTGTTTGCAGGTTACACGTTTAGGAATACATACATCCATAAACGAAAAAAGTTTTTCATAAAATATATCAACCATCCTGTCAATAGCACTTTGGGATACAATTGGAACAGATAGTAGTTCAAGCCAGTTTGTTTCGCCAATAAGTTGGTTTAGTAAATTGAAATCAGTTTGTAGAAAATTAAATTGAAAATTATTTTTTGAATATGTGACTGAATTAACTGCTGCAGGAACGTAAAAACAAATATCAGTTGTTGGATGGTATATGTCTTCGGGGTTTGTGATTGCTGCAGTGCGCGAGATTGCAAAAGAATGCCATATTCGTTATATACGTTGTTGATTTGAAAAAGACATAAATCAGCCAATCGGTCAAAAAACTCATCTTTCCAATCATCAGTTACTCCTGGAGTGAGATATGGAGCATCGGACATAATATTCCAGGAAATTGACGGAAAATTAAAATCACCCATTACCAACATTGCGTCATTTGGGCCAGCAAACTCTACAACATTTTTAATAGCTTCCAAGTGATTAAAATATATTGTTGGATCGGAAGAAGGAGGAATGTAGGAGCAGGTTATAAACAGTTTTTGATGTTCTAATTTAACTACAGCACTAATAAATTCGATGTCCGATATTGGAATCGGCAAAAGCTCAGATGAAAAATTAGATGAAACTGCAATAAGAACACCTCCACCTATGCGAATGGATCGATCACATCTGTAAATTTGGTAATTGCTGCACAAAATTTCTGAATTTAAAACATGAGACTTTAACCAGGTTTCAGAAAAAACTAAGATATCGTATATAAAACCAAAGCTTTCAAAAAATAATCTATTAAGTTTCGTATTTAATCCACGGACATTTTGATACGCAATGTTTATGCAGTTATCACGATTCAAAATTAGTTTTTTGATATATGATGTTCGAGGGATGAGATAGTTACAATGTTTTCAGATCTATTATTTTCTTTATATATATATTTCCGAACAAGAGTATTATTTGGCCAAAATTTAGGATCAACTATTCTATCAAAAATATTTCCAGGCACTGTAATTTTAAAAGATACGATATTTCTCGGTTGTGAGTACTTAAACTTATAAGTGGATATATCAGCATCAACTCCAAGTTTGGTTTTTATGTAATAGGTTATATCTTCTTCAGAAGTTTCGGAAGCAAACCGAGAAGCGAAAATTGTTTCTTTAGGAGCTACAACTTTTAACTCTTTAGGAACATTTGAAACAGGCACTCTCTCAGACGTTTTTTGAAGGCCCTGAGTAGTTAAGGCTGTGTCGGATATAGCAATAGTTGGCGTTGCAGATTGAGAAGTAGATGAACTAGGGAAAATCGGCAAATTATTAGAAGATGATTCATCTTTGTTTGCATTCCTCGGAGATTTTCGGAGCCTTTTATGTGGCGGTGATTTTAAGTTACTTAACGATTTGAAATTTACGAACAGTTTCTCATAATTAGCAAATTGGTTAGAAAGCTGAGCCATATTATTTTTAATGGCTACAAAACTGTTTTTAGAACTCTGATAGAAGTTGTAAAAATCAGATTTTATGGCAAAACAATTATCACAAGTATAATCAATATTATTTAGCAAAGTAACAGATTCAGCGGTATTTGAAGGTAGACCGCTACATTTAAAGTGACATAAGCCATGACACAACCAGCAACAAACAGTTTGTTCACCATCTAAAATGATAGTGCAGCCTTTTTTTTAAGCAGGACATTATAATAAAACGTTTAAAAGTTTCGTATTAATTTGAATTAACAATAACGGCGGCAGCTAATGGTCGGCTGTAAATCAACAGACTATGTACTCTTGACGAATAACAAAAAAGAGTTTATAAAAATAAGTGGTATTTTTGTTTTGCTATTGTTATCGTTGTTTTCTTTAAAGACAAATTGAACTATTATTATTTTAATATTTATGAATGTTTGTATGTTTGTTTTATATTCAAAGTGAGTATTATTTAAGAGTAGCACTGAATAAAGAGCAATATTAAGAGTTTAATTATGGATATTTATGTATTTTGTTTTGTTGTTTGTTTACTTTTGAAAGTTAATTTATTAAGTTTTTGAAGAATTTAAATGATTTTTTAGACTTTAAAATTTTTAAGAAAACACTTAACGAAATAAATCAACACTATAATAGTTAAACGGACGGTTTTAAGACGAACTTATTGATGTAATTTTAATTATAATCAGTTATGTATTTATTCCAATATTTAAGAAATAAACGGAGCGATTTAAAACACAAACGATTGGTTCAGCTGAATTGATCAAGACTTACCATTTGTTTTTTTGTTTTCTTCTATTTAATTTTAAGAGACTTATTTTATTTGATTTTATGTTAATACTTTTGTTATTTTATTTAATGTTAATTTGTTTTTTTTTGATTTTTGTGTGTTTGCACTATTTAGTTCAAATTTTTTTGTTTTATGTTTGGGTTAATGGCTTAGTTGTCAAAACTAGAGTGAATAAAGAAAAGTCGACATAACAATTATCAAACGATATTCCCGTTATTATTTTTATCTCAACGGTATTCATTGGTGACGGTTCATATATATAAACTAATGCTTTCATTAATAAAATACTGTTTAACAATTAAAAGATTTAATTCATAAAAATTTCAAAACTAATTAGATTTAAATTCTAAATAATTAATATAATTTAGGTTGGTTTAATGTGGGTCATTAAACAGTCGGCTTAATTTTCGACCTAGTCTCCATACAAATATAAAAATTTTTATGTCGACTGGCAACGAATTAATAACAACGGTCTAGACCGACTACAGTGTTCTTACATGTTTTAATTTATTCCCTCTTACAGTTTGTTGGAAAGCGGTAATAATCACATTATGTCCACATTACTGAAATTGGATAAACTCTATCTTCTGTGTTCTGACCATCTCAATGTCATAGAGTATATGAATAAATACATTTCAAAGGTAATTCAGATTACAAATAAAGATCCACTATATTTATATCTTTTGCTAATAATATTTCAGCTTATAACCTTAAGGATGGACAACCTAAAAAAAAAATTAGTATCTAATAAAGACACTGAAGATTCTGTAATATCAATGAAAAAGTCTCCCAAAATATTTATTGACCAAGCCATACAAAAATTTTCTCTCAACGAAATTGTAGCCGAATCCAATAACATATTATTTGCTGTAAGTATTTTGCATTAAATTTTAAATAAGTGACAAGTAAAAAAAAATACTAATTCTTATATATTAACATAATCGTAAAAAGTCTTTTGAAACTTCAGCAAATGGGGTATTTTCTGCCTTGGTAATGTTGGCTACACATCCCAGTATACAAGATCGACTGTTCGATGAAATCGTCAGCGTTTTTCCAGAAAAAGATTTTGAAATGGAATTTGATCATATGCAGCATCTACCCTATTTAGACATGGTTGTAAATGAAACACTGCGTTTGGCTCCTTCCATACCGATAATCGGACGCCATGTTACCCGTGATACCCAATTGACTAAGGATCTTATATTACCAAAAGGCCTACAAATAATAATATCAATATTTCATTTACATCGCCGCAAAGATATATGGGGTCCAGATGCTGATAAATTTGATCCCGATAATTTCCTTCCTGAAAATCTATCTGGAAAACATTCCTATGCGTATATACCTTTTTCCAAGGGTATGCGAAACTGTATTGGTATGTAATAAAATAAATTCAGATAAAAGTCAAATGTTTCGAACATGCTATTTGTACTTATCTCTATTTTTAGGCTGGCGTTATGCATTATTTTCGGTTAAAGTAATGCTGTGCGGAATTATAAGAAATTATAGACTGACAACCAGTATGAAATATGAAGAGTTGGAATTTCTTCAATATATATCCTTAAAATATTTAAAGGAACCTATGTTTCAAATACATCGACGTGAAAAATAATCAATAAATGATAAATGTGCCGTTTATAGAATATTAGTATGTTGTTTTATATATTATGAATCTTAGATGTTCGAATGAATCTTAGATTTCTGATCTGACATTAGAAAAATATGAACTCCAAATATTAAGAAATTACCACACCCTCTCGTCCGATCCCGCAAATTTTTGATCAAATACACACTTCTATAACTAACGAACTGTATATGTTTTGACTACTGTCTGGTTTTTAAACCTGTTACTCTGATTCAATATTTCGTGATGAAAAATGGGGGTTGGTTCTTCCAAATAGTGTGGAACCCAGGCTACAGCGCTCAAAGAAATATCCAAGCTAGAAGAAACACAAAAATATTAGTTTTTTTTTTTTTTAATATATACAAAGTTAATTCAATTTTACTTTCCTTTTATTCTTTCCAAGCAAAGAAATGGCGGCTTTACAATTTCGTTTATTTGATATACATATGTACGAATTGTTGCGGCAGCTCAGTTTGATCTTTGATCCTTGACGATAATTTAACGAGTGACAAGTTCGCGGTTTAAAAGATATTACATTTCACAAAAATTTAAATAAGCGTCAATCAAAAGAAAGGCTTAAAAACTAAAGCGCCCTCTGGGAATCAAATTCCATACCAATTCGATAAGTAGCTTCTAACAGCGGGTAAACACTCGGGGGTAATGCTCAGGTAAACACTGATCATTCTGGATATAATTCGCTACAAACAGTACGAGGACATAATCATTGTTGCTGGTTTCAATAATAACCTACTAGTCAACAACCCGTTAATAGAGCAAATGCTTTTGCTAAATCTCTGTCCGGTAAATTCGTTAACACCAAGACACTTTCACAGATCTTCCAATAGTTTGATAGACTTCGTATTAGTTAATCATCTCTCAAAAGTTCTACTATATCAACAGCTCTCCGCATTCGCATTTTCAAGCCATGATATCTTATAATTTATATATGATTCCTGTGTAATCAAAGATAATACCTCTATAACTTATCGTTACTTCCGTAATATTAATTACACTACGTTAGTTTTGATGATGCTAATGATCAGTTGTTTTTCATTCAGGATAATGTTAAAAATTTATTTGATTTATGTGTTCCTATAAAAACCAAATTTAGGAAAGCGAATCAGCATCCATGGTTTAATAAGGAAATAAAACTATTAATAGATAAACGTAATGTTGCACATAGCACGGGAAAAATACAAAACACCAGAACTTCAACTTATATTCAAGTCTGCTAGGAAAGATGTTGTAAAAAGAATTCAGTTGGCGAAATCCTTATTTTATCAAAGAAAATTTTCATCAGCTGTTGACAGTCGATCCAAATGGAAAGAAATTCGAAAGATTGGTATATGACATAAAAACGCCGCACCTTGTAACGCTGATATTGATGTAAACTATCTTAATGATAAGTTTGTAAATAATAATATGCAATTGCAATTGTCTGGATATAAAATATATCGTGCAGACAGATTAGGACATGCAGGCGGTGTCTCTATCTATATAAAGAAAGACATAAAATGTATCGTAAAGCTCAGTACGGAAAAGATAGAAATAACCACTTCAGAACACAATAAAATACTTATTGGGTGCGTATATAGACCACATAAAGATACTCCCATTGATGACTTCCTTGGAAAAATTGAGCCTTTGTCGTTCTTGTATGAAGATATAATAATTGCTGGAGATTTTAACAGTAATCTACTATGTGATAATGTGCTATCAGAACCCATGCAAGTTCTCGGTCTGTGACCTGTCAATTCAACAACTCCAACACATTTTCCCAACAGATCAAATAGTTTACTCGACGTCATTTTCGTAAATCATACTCGTAAAATTTTACACTATGACCAAGTTTCTTCCTCTGTTTTTCCAAAACACGATCTACTCTTTGTCGTATACGAATCCTATATCTCTTCCGAAGTTACACATTACACATATCTTTATTTTAATAAAATTGACTTTCTGCAGCTGAATCAGCGATTCAATATTATTAATTGGAATTCCATATTCAGCATGGATAACGTAAACGATCAGCTTGAGTTCTTTCAAACTAATCTTCTGGAAATTTTCAACAATACAGTGCCGGAAAAAACAAAAGTAATCATGGCGAAACAGCCACCGTGGTTTAACTCTACTATCAAAAGTCTAATTGATAAACGAGATAATGCTTTTAAAAGATGGAAGAAGTTTAAACCACCCGAATTACAATTTGTTGTTAATAATTTTAGGAAGGAGGTTAAGAAAAGTATAAACATAGCAAAATCTATGCACTACCAACATAAATTTACATCTGCGATTGACAGCAAAAGCAAGTGGAGAGAAATTCGTGCAATCGGTATAGGCAAAAAAAATATTACTACTATTGACAATGATGGTGACGTAAATATCCTAAATAATACTTTTAAGGTTATACAAATTTCAAGTCCCAAAAATAATATATGTGAAAATTACCACACAGTGCCTTTGGATACCTTTTTCTCTTTTCGTTGAGTTGAATCAGAAGTATTAACTAGCCTATTGTCTATCAAATCTAACGCTGTTGGCATAGACGAAATGAACCCCCGTTTTTTTGAAGCAATAATTCTGCCAATTCCTAAGATTAACAAGGAATATAGACCTATCGCAACACTACCTTTCTTATCTAAAACTCTAGAAAAATAAATGCATACACAGATAAATGATTATTTGAAGCAACAAGGTATATTATCTGAAAGACAGTCTGGTTTTCGACAAGGTAGAGGTTGTATCACAGCACTTCTGAGGTCAAAATTAGACGATAATGTGGTATCTTTTTTAGTATTGTTAGATCACAGCAAAGCTTTTGATACAGTAAATCATGCAATACTACTAACTACGCTTGAAAAACTCTTCAACTTTTCCATTACTGCAACTAAGCTAATTAAATCTTACCTCATAAGCCGCCAACAGGCTGTAACTTTTAATAGCAAAACTTCTGAATTTGTCCATGTTAATAGAGGAGTACCACAAGGATCCATCCTCGGGCCCCTAATATTTTGTATGTATATAAATGATCTTCCGGATTATCCGAAACATTGCCATATCCAAATGTATGCTGACGACGTGCAGTTATATATGAGTACCAAGATTAACAACCTACATTGCTGCATAGACAATATTAATGTGGATCTTGAAAATATCCAGAGATGGGCAGTTAATAATGGACTTTGCCTAAATCCTTCGAAATCCAAATGCTTTTTCATTTCTAAAAGTAAAACAACTTTAGATAGTGATATTATTTTAAAAATTAACAACTCTAAAATTGCTTTCGTTCAATCGTCAACAAACCTTGGTATAACATTCAACTCGCACTTTCCTGGAAAACTCATATCAACATAGCGGCAGGAAAAGTGCATGACATGTTACGAAATTTGTGGGCTGTGCTATCGTCAACACCGCTTGGCGTAAGAATGCTCCTTGCAAAAACATACCTAATACCAGTTCTAACATATGGTTGTGAAATATTTGCAAACTGTGACAGTTCTGATAGACTGAAATTAAAAGTTGTATATAACAACATAGCAAGATATGTTTTTAATGGTCACCGAAATAGTAGTATTTCGTCGTTTTCTTATCAGATGTACAATATGAAGCTAGAGGATTTAATGAAATACAAACGCCTTTTAATGATGCATAAAATTAATTATACTAGGGAACCAGTATACTTATCTAGTAAAATAAAGTTTGCTAGATCTAGAAGAGGAAAGAAATTGATACAACCTAGATTTAAAAGTCAATTGTCCAAAAGGCAATTTTTCATTTATTCTACCCGTCTTTGGAACGACCTACCCTCTACTATTCAATTGGAAAGCAACACTTCTATGTTTAAAAAGGAACTCTTAAAATTATACTAAATTATACTAAACTTATACGAAAAAATTTATACTAAAATTATACTTTATTAAATATATCTCTAAATAATTGTAATGTTAACACGTTGTGAAATTTTTGTATTCGTATATTAAGAATTTATATGTACTGCTAACGTATACTAAGCTATCACTGTAATTTATAAGATTTATTCTTGTTGTGGTAGTAATGGAACAATAAATAATAATAATAATAATAATGATAATAATAATAATAATATTATTAATAATAATAATAATAATAATAATAATAATAATAATAATAATAATAATAATAATAATAATAATAATAACAATAATAATAATAATAATAACATTAATAATAATAATAATAATCGCCCGTATCCAACATTTATAATGATTTATGCATTGTTCCCATTGAATATCGTTTTGGTTTCCGCTGCGTTACCCAAGGTGAAGTTCTAGAAAGTATCTTAGCAATAAAATCGAATGCTGTTGGTTTAGCCGAAATGAATCCTTTATTTATAAAAGCCCGAATCCCAAAGCTCTTGCCTTTTCTTATTGATCTATTTAACACTAGCTTTACAAAATCAATTTTTCCTGAAGGATAGAAACTCTCAAAAATTATCCCTATTGCTAAACAAAACAGTGATTTTCGGCCTATTGCAATTCTCCCCTTTTTATCTAAAGTAATTAAAAATCTTATGTGCAGAGAAATTAATGATTATCTTTGTCAGAATAATATTTTGTCCGATTTCCAATCTGGATTTGCGAAGGGAAGAATCTGTATTACAGCGCTAACAGACATGATTGAAGATTTAAAAGCTGAACTTGATAACAATATGGTTTCATTCTTAATACTACTGGATCATAGTAAAGCTTTCGACACAGTAGACCATTCCATATTAACGAAAAAACTTGAAAAATTGTGTTACTTTTCTCAATCAACGTGCAAGCTTGTCAATTCATATCTCACTGGGAGATCACAAGTTGTAAGTTTGAATGTTAAAAATTCAAATGCCGTTAATATAAACAAGGGAGATCCGCAAGGATCCGAACTAGGACGTCTTTTAACCTGTTTGTATATTAATGACTTACCAGATATAATAACTAACAGCAATGTTCAAATGTATGCTGATGACGTTCAAATTTATAACAGTGCAGCTTTGAACAACATTCATTCGTGTGTGAATAATATCAATTACGATTTAGCCAACATATGCAACTGGACTTCAGCCAATGGATTATGCATAAATCCTTTAAAGTCCAATTGTATTTTTCTCTCAAAAAGTAAAATATCTTTAAATGATGATATTCAACTTTATATAAACAACGAAACTATTGAATTCGTAAATTCTTCGAAAAATCTGGGATTGATATTCAATAATAAATTAACTTGGTCTAACCATATCAATTCCGTCGTAGGACGCATATATGAACTGCTTCGAAATCTTTGGGTTGTAAAATCCTCCACACCTTTTAATATACGTGTTATTAGCTAAAACCTTCTTCCTAATCGAATTCAGATCATAAGCAACGCTAACAAGTTTAAAAATGAGCTGCTTAAATTTCTTTGTTAAATTCAATTTATCAACTAATTGCTTTCGTTTTTGATTAAATTCTAATGTATAGTATAAATTCTTTTTACATTGTTACCTATAAATTTCATTTTTATATTCTTTTCTTTTTATGTTCTCATTACTCACTAGCACTATAATTTATAAGATTTTTGTCTTGTTGCGCTAGATCATCAAATAAATAAATAAATAAATAAAATAAAATAAATAAAAATTAAAAACGCACGAACGCTTTTATATGCTGAGACGATATATGGCAGGATCGCCATGTGATGATATTTTGGTAGTCATGTAATGATTTTATAGATGATTGCAGGATATAGTTGAATGTCAATTCGGATCTCTAAAAAAGGGATGTTGAGGAACTTAGAATGTTTTATTTAAAAGACTGGAGTTTTTGGTTATCACGATGTCTTGCTTAAGGCTATTTTGTTAAGATTGTTTCTTCAGACAGTTCTATTAAGACTATTCCAACAGGGCTGATTTATTAAAACTGATTATGTTAGTTATTATTATACTAATTCACCATTCTAACTTACATTCTATGTTTGAAAAAATTAATCAATGTCTTAAGCAATCTATGCATGCTTTTGCTTGGTCTGCATTTATTGAGTTTGTCAAAGTTCAGTTCGTCATCGTCATTCCAATCAAATTGATTCCATACAGTCAATACATAATTTGTAACATATACAAATTGCTGATACACATTAAACTATTTTTTTTGCAATATAGATATTTGGGTGTGACCCATATTCATTCAACACCAAATATTTATCGTAAACCTAATTATATGCGTCATCATGAATATACATGGCTTGTGTATTTGTAAATCATATTATAGTGCACCAAATGTTTACAAGTACACTATACTGCTGGCTACTTCCATAACTCTAGTGATGAACCGCCTACACACCATAGTCCGAACCCTGGCGGATTCCAAGAGCTGGCAAGTATATTGTGTGGTCGTAAATCAGCTACAGACTATGTCATCAGCTGATATTAGAAATAAACAAACATAAGAAACAAAAAAAATTGTTAATTGAGGTATTCAATTATATCGCACTTTACTTTCAATACATTGCAATTAAGATCAACGAAATTGTGTAATACATTATAACATAATTACCATAATTAGTCCTCAAATAGCATAAGGTATGTTTAAATTGAAATTTGATAAAAGAAACTCCGAGTCAACGTCGCCATTCGCAAGGTTAAAAACAAGGTATTATTAGGATTGGCCGAATATTGGTAAGCATTATGCGTACCTCCCACCATTCCCTTTGATGTCCGTTATTTTTGCTGGCTGTATTGTTGTGTGTCGGTTGATCACAACATGACATGATGGTAACTGGGGTGTTAGGACTGGATTAGTCGCAGTCCTAACAAGACGGCACATGAGGCGGAAATTCGGCTACCCATTGGATAGTTTATGGGTGTTATTTAGTCCCTTTGAATTTCGTCGTTTCATTGTTGGATGCCCCTTTTCTCTGGTGACTGGTATTGGTAGGTCGTCGATAAATATTTTCTTCTGGACAAGCTACTGTTTGTGTAGTAACAGGTTTCTAAAATTTTCTTTTGATTTCTTGAATTTTTCTTGATTTTGCATGTTGTAAAGTTATTTTCTTTTTCTTTCTTTGTATCGTTTTTTTTTTCTGTTGAAGAGAGATAAAATAGAGCCACAAATTAGTTTTATTCAGCAGGGGTTTTGGGATTATTTTCTGTGTATTGAGGTATTGTTTCAATATAAGATTTTATTTCACTGAGGTGTACGGCTCGCCTCGTTTTTTGTTTGTGCCCGGAGTCGTACTATAACTGTGGCCCTTCATAAGGGATGTTCTCGAACTAATACTAAGTTTCCGATAGTAGGTTTCCATCGGCAGAGGTCGTAATGTCTTCGCTGATCCTATGCTACTCGACCCAGCTGGTTTTGTAAGATTTTAAGAATTTCCTTTAAATCATTCTGCTTACCATAGGGATTATTAGCCCCAGTCCCTGGTCAAATCTCGTCGAATAGAGCTTTTGTAAGCGATATTCTTGGCCTTGGATCAAGTATGCAGGGCTAAGCCGGGTGGACTCGGACGGACTTGTGTTTAACGCTAGACTTATTTATTATGTTGCTTTTTTTTAATTTTGAGCAATCATTGTTTGCGATTAGCTTCCTCGGTAGGGTTTTCCTAGGGGAAGTAAGGGGCTGTAAACTGCAGTCGAACCCCGTCTTCCAATGAAGTGGCTACCGTTATCTGTAATAAGTATTTTGGGAGTTCCAAATCGAGCTAAATTTCTTTCGCCGAATGATTTCAGCACACTTTTTGCAGTGGCCTTACAAAGAGTTGTTAACTCTAGCTATTTGGGTGGAGTACTATGATTGAAGACCTGGAACAGCACTTCCATAAGCAGTCGCAAAGAACATCCAATAGGGAGACCTCGAACGGCACTACCATAACACGCGATGGAAGATCTCGAACAGCACTCGTGAAAATATTTTAATAGGGAGACCTGGAACACCTGGAACTGCAATTCAAAAAAAAAAAAAAAACACTCGCGAAAATAATTTAGTAGAGAGACCTTGAACAGCACTCCGCTTTCTTAGGCGCCATAACGTACATAATTGTTATCGTGTCGGTGGCTACCTGCTTATGCTTTATCTTGCCTGCTACGTCGCTTGATATAGCCGAAGTGTGTCCCTTTGTACATACGTTACGTGTGGTTGGCAAGTAAGTTATGAGCACATTATTGGTGTGTAACTGTGAGAGCGTGGTGGATATATAAGTTGTTAGGTACGTAAGTTACAATGTTGATAGGTCTTTTTTCTTCCCCCTATAAAAATTAAGCAAATATTTTGGAGGTGCGCTACAGTACTGGTTATGTCCGATTTTCTTGTTTTCTGTGCATTGTCAGAGGAATATGCACTCCATTGATATTTGGCATCGATTTACAAAAAATTTTGAAAGAACACATGGATGCTTTTAAAGTTGGAAATATGAGTATACGCTAAATTTCAAAGTAATGTAGCCAAAATTGTGGCTCGGACGAACTAGTACTCGGAAAAAATTAGACTCTTCCCATACAAAAGTGTGAAAATTTGCTCTTATTTCATGTTTGAGATAATTTTCCAGAAAATTTTTCATAATGACTTAACCACAGGTTATATTTTTTAGAGTTGGAAATGTAAGGAGAGGATTTCTTTTAAATTTCAAACCTATCCGACAATAATTGTGGGGTGGACGAATGTTATCATTTGTTCACACATAAAAAGAATTTGTTGCAAATAGGTTATCATTAAAAATAATTATTTATTTATCCAGATATCGTCCCCTCAATATAGCAATAGCGTATAAATTTTTTGGGGTTTTGAGAAAATGGAGTTTAAAGTTTTTGTCAAGTCGGATGTCTATTAAACCCTCAATATCGCCGTAAATAAAAATTCTTCATAGTGGATTTTTCGACGAAGACATAATACCATTTCTTGTCTTTAAATTGACCAAGGATTTTTTTATTCTACGCATCCTTTAAGACCATAATTATGACATTCAAAGCGTAAGTCCTCCATATAGGCTATTTTATTTTTTAAGGAATTTATATGATGTATCTGATACACTATTTTATTTTGTATCGTATACGCTGTTTTATTCAATAATTTTACGGTATTTTTATTAAAATATTTGATCTCAAAAATATCAATTTGTAACATTATAAAACAGTGATTAATTCATAGTTTTGTTAATTCAGTGGCACATATTCATTACTTTCCAATTTGGGTTATTATAAACAAAAAATTATGACAAATTAAGGTATACATTGCGTAAATCAAAAATAACTAGAAATTCATTCGTCTTCTTTCTCTTCCTCTGCTACATCTGGCTCATCTAAACAATTTCGATTCTTTCTACCTTGTAAGTAAAAAAAAAATGACTGCGAGCCACGAGGAATTACATTCTTTTTCCACAAATTTTGGAGATCATCCAGCTTTCGGTTACAAATTGGCAGCTCTTTATTGTATTTGCCAGTAAACGAAAAGTTGATCACCTCTTTTCTTTTTCGTGTTCCTTCAATATAAATTCAATCAAATTCAATTCCCATTCCTGCTTGTATAATAATTGTTTTCGTTGATTTTTGTTCACTTGGAGGAACTTAAGATTAAGCCAATTAACCGAGTCATTTTCTATATTTTTCTTAAGGCTATGGGCTTACCTCGAAAACATGGCTTTAAGATCAATCATATCACTGTATTGAAGTCTCTCTACAGCATAGGGGGTTTTCCGTCTTACCAGTCTTATTACAGTTGGCTATTCTTCCGGCGAATAGACGCATATACTCCTCTTCGCACGTTATATTGCAGAGTGCATCGAATCTGCCTCCATTTGTGTGTGTCCGCTTTGGAGATACTTAATTATTATCGAATTTAGCTTCAAAGTAATGTTGATATAAATCAATAGTGTAACAATGAACCTGTTTCTGTTCTGTCCCCCACAGTAGTCTGAGTAGAGAATAAAATCGGTTACCGATTCGTCTAACGAGTTCATCATTTTCCATATTGTGGTCCCAATTTCGTCCCATCCCCGTTGACCCTGATTTTCATCCCACAGAAAACAATTACCTTCTCCACTGGCAATGTCGAACTTTCGACTGTAATACATCGTGCTTACGTTGCTGCAAGGAGTCGTTAACACTGACTGGAGGTTAAAAGTAAACACTTTTAAATTACTGCTACTTTTAGCTGATTCCTTGTCAGTTTGCTTGTTAGTTCTTGCCTTTGTCTTATTTAAGATGTGTTCATCATAGGATTTCAGAATGGAGTCTTTGTCCTCAGCGTTTTTGTACCTCCGACGATCCTGCAGAGAAGTCTGTACCATTCTCATCATATGTTTCAGGTATCTCTATGTCCGACGATCCCACAACGAAATCAGACTCATCAGTCTTTGGAACAATTTCCACAACTACTGGTTGTTTCGTGTCACAGCCTGTTGATATTTACCTTACTCACTTCTCTTCCATTATAATATAGAAGATACTCACTCAGACATTTCAAATCCATATTTTTAATGAACAAACTTTCTCTGCGAACTGAATTTGCAAACTGAAATTTCAAATGACTACAATATTTCCTTGGCATTCATGTAGTCAAAACAACGCAAACATCGCATAGCCTACTATTCTTGTCAATTGTTGATAAAACTTTCGAATTTGTATTGAAAATAAAACAGCTCATGTGGGGTATAGAAATGGTCGGAATAAAACTATTTCTCAAACAATAGTGTATATTATTATAAGCTATTTTATGAGTTAAAGTTTTGATAACTGTATTTATTTCTACAGGCTAAAATGGAGTATAATGCGTATGCACTATTATTCTTTTAACAACTTTGGAGTGGCAATTTCAAGTAAAATAGCGCATATGAGCTTACACACTTATTGAAGGAAATTTTTGAACAAGAAATTATACACTATTTTTTCCAATGACATTTTGACCCACTTTGTGGAAGTAGAAATTGACGAAATTTTGACCAGACATAGAATCAATTATGGAGATTCTAAATATGCAATAAAAAAATAATGGCGTATGAGCACATACGCTATTGTTATATTGAGGGGACGATATATTATTGTAATTCAAATATATTTGAAAATAAAATAGATTTTCTTTATAAAATACCTCTTAACCATAATTCTAATACAATGAAAATAAATACAACAGCAAAAAAGTTCCTTTCACCAATGAAAGTTTTTATGCAAGTTGTTAAAAATAATTCAATTGGGCAACTGAACTAAAGCCAGTATAACATGTATTAACTCTAAATATTGGTGATAACAATAAAATATTCCATCATAATGAAATATTTTAAACTAAAAATTAATTTACAGTCATTGTTACAAATTTTATGTTAATATGATAGAAAAAAATTTGTATTTATAACAATTTTTCGGTTACAATAAAGTGGGAAACTAAATTTTAAACTATTTGGTATTTACAACCGAAAGGAAATCAAATTCAGTTATTAATATCATCAAATATAAAAATATATTAAACCTAACCGAATTTTCGAAAAAAAAAAAATTTAAATTAAACAAATTTTTGTTAATTTTAAATTATGTTTAATCGTATGTACATACATATGTACGTGATAATGGATTGTAGCATAATAAGGAACATTAATCGATTGGATAAGTGGTCATTATTTTTTTTTTTTGTTGTGTTTTTATTTTTTGTAAAAATTGTTTTATGCAAAGTTAGTTTAAATTCAAAATAAGCTTTTCCAAATTTTGTTGCATTCTATTATAAAAAAGCAAGTAAAAACACAACAATAATGGTCGTAGATTTTTCATTCTATAGGAAATCTTACTATTTTAGGTAAATTTGCGACAATGCATAGATAAACTAAACTGCTATTTTTTAACATCAAATTCAAATTGCTTTCACCCAATTTTATGAAACTATCTTTGGCCATTAAGTTGGTATTTGGGGGACAACAAAGCAAAATGTTAAATAACCTTGAAAATAAATTTGATACCATTATCAAACAACAAACTGTCTGACCTTATTGTTTAGCATTGGTAAATTGATCAGAGTTAATGGGAAACGTATACAACTATCTCTGCAACTACTTCAACTGAATAATGGCGTTTACCTTCATACACACTCCAAACGATTTGCAAGCAAAATAAAGCAGACGAGATAAAAGCCTTTCGGTGACGGGGACAGGATCGTACATTCTAACCGTATTTGTCTACAGTAAAACTGTCATCTTACTTGGATCCGAACATGGTGTGCGGCCTTATTTTTACTATATTTTTATATTGCACAAGTTCTATTTTACTTATAACATTTTTAAGAAATATCAGAAGAATATAATGCGAGGATACAACATGCAGCTATAGACAATTATCAAACGGCAAAAAAGTAGTATAAGACCCTAAGTGAAAACGGGAGCATTAATGCATTAACTAATACACGTAATATCGCTTATTTATTCCCTATTCATATGTGTTACTAAAATCTTTTTTATCATGTAATATAATCTTGCATGTGCTTTTAAAATAGGCTACCTTATAAATGGTTGTTACAACCAATAAATAAAATCTAAATTCCATTTCATCAATCGAATTTATTTCAAAATTCAATTGCCTGAGTACTTAATACGTTAGTTTTTAAAATATAATTCAGTAATCACAATAGAATAATGTGATAGTACATGGGACTATCAAAATTCGGTTGGCAACAAATACGGTTGTCACAACAAATCCGTTCTCTGTGTGTATGGAAAGTGGTTTAGCTTTTTCGAGTAGTAGTTCAGCAACAGCACAATTATTGTCGGAACACTTTGAAATTTAAGAAGATTATCTTGATGTATTTGCAACTACAAACAGTGAAAAATTTTAGCAAGACGTGATGGATTTTTTTTTAATATTACATCAAACTTGAAATAAGAGCAATTGTTCACACATTTGTCTAGAAAATGGCTGATCTTTTTCGAGTAGTTGTCGCCCAGAGCTCAATTTTAATCCGAAATGAGTCATCTTTCAATAAGACCAATTACGCGCAGTTCTCTTTATGCATATAGCTCAAACGAATATAACCTTTTGTTAAAGCATTGTCAAAAATATCAGCAAATTACAAATAACAGCATATTTTCACACATTTCTATAGAAAGTGGACAATATCAGTAATATTTGACGCCACAATTTTGGTCTGAGTAGTTTAGAATTTTTTATTAGTATGAATATAGTCAATTACAGGCAGTGAAAAAATTAAGAAAAAAACATGTTTTTTAACACATTTTGCAAAATTTCCGATAATTTTCCTGTAGTTTTTCCCACACGCCAACATTTTTGTCTAAATGCTTTGAAATTTTGAAAACATATTCTCTACATATATTCAGATTAAAATACTAAGAGCTCTTTCCAAGTGCTCTTGAAATAGGCATCGAACATATACGAAGAACATACGAGTATTTTCATATATTTGAGTTGAAAGTGGATGATCTTTTTCAAGTAGTAGTAAGCCCACTACATACTTTTGATCAGAATGTTTCAATATTTTAGGAGAGTAATCTAACAATATAACACACTTTAAACACACTAACACACTAACAGTATAACACACTTTAAAATATATAAAATCATACCATGTATTTTCGGAAAATTTTTTTTTAAATAAAGTCAAACATCTATGAAGTGAATATTTTCATACATTTGTATGGAAAGTCGTCGAGCTTTTTCGGGTAACAGTTTGCCAACGCCAGTAGGACAGTCCGATTCAAGTGAAATTTAAAGATGCTATTCTTGGTACCTGTACGATTCCAAAAAGTAAAATACTTATATTTATCTTTTTACATGCTTTCAAGCATGAAAAATGTTAGTTAATTTCTATTATTTGTTTGAAATATACGCTCTCTACGTACAAACTTTAATTCGTTTCTTTCATCAATACATAATATACTAAATAAAATAAAAATAATCGTATTAGTGGATACAAAAATAAGCGGATTTAATTTAACGTTTTTTAACAGAAAAACAAGAGGGGACGGTGTAGCAGTCTATATTAAAAACAATATATCATTTACAAGTATAGATGTACACTGAAGTGGTCCTACGTTATATGGACAGTTTTCAAATTGTGATTTTATGGAGTATCGGGGTCCAGTTTATTTCCTTTCTATATAAAACTAATATATGTGAAGTTTGGTGACAATCGGATAAAGAAAAATCGCGCCGGAAACCGATTGAAAAATTTCAAGTGTGTTTATATGAGGAAAAAGTGACTTTTTTCAAATTTTACGAAAATTTCGTTCGACAGTTTAATTTTTTCGACAACTTGTTATATGAATCGATTTCAGAATTCAATTTTCTTTTCAAAAACCTCGCCCAGAAATTGCTTATGCCCCAGACCACTGTTGTGCCAAAAAACAGCAGGCCATGAAATTTTATGGCACTCTTTTTCAACTTTCAGAAATTGGTTAGTCAGTTTTTTTTGTCTCTATACTTTTAAGCACTCAGATATGAACGATTGTTTTATTACTATGTTGTTGACCTATTGCGCAATGAGACAAAAAAAGACGGAATTTTTTTTTTTTATAAAATTTTGAAAACTCCTTTATCAAATTTTAAAAAATTTTCTTAAAAAAAATTAAAAAAAATTGATCTGGAAGTTATAGGTTTTGCTAAAACATATTAGAGATTAACTGTGTGAATTTTTTATGTTAATTTTCTTTTATTTACCTGCAGTGCTCCTGGGATAAAAATAATCCATCGCGATATATCTTTGGTGCACTTATCTGCTTATTGCTCGCGAACATAAATTAAAACAACTTTTATTATAAAATTATTTAATTTTTAAAAATATCTATATTTTTCGAAATAAAATAAGAACACTGTTGAACTATTACGCAACATTGTTAAAATAAACTTGTCTTTGTACGGGAAGGATATTGTTTTTTGTATGATTCTTCATTATTAAAATCCTTTAACAATTTACCGCCTCTTTCGACAGTAATTCCTTGCTGAAATTGCAACTCTCTTAAAAATCTCCATCAGTTTACCATGTCGATGGAGGAAATAAAAAAAATTTTTTTAGCTTTCTGGAACAAAAAACCGCTTAAATCATTGTTTATCAAATTTTGCTAGAACAATGCATATTTTTTGGTATTTGCTTGTTTTAAATATGATAAAATTCAAAGTTTGGCCTCGGCAAGGAATGGGTTCACGGTGTTCGATTTATTCCTAATTTTTAGCATGAAAGACTTTCACATTTGGTATAAACTTGACAGAATTTTTTGAATAAATTGACTTTTATTAGCTTGGGGGGCATATGTGACTCCAAGTCGAAAAGGTTTGATAGGTCATATTATTTTTTCCGAAACCCTTGCTTATTAAGATAAAATATAATATTTAAAAGTAGAAAACTAAATAATTTTTGATACAAAGTATTTATAAACAGACCATTTACTGAATATTTCACAAAAATCTAATTTTTCTCGAAGTCCACAAAAAATAAACCCTTGTCAAAAAATTGTATTGGAGGGATTTACCTAAAAATTCACACAGTTTATTTCTAACATACATTTAACAAAACGTTAAAGAGCCAGATCCATTTTTCAAAATTGCGTTTAAGACAATGTTTTGAAAAAGGAGTTTTCAAAATTTTATCAAAAAAATTACCCATTTTCGATCTCATTGTGCAATAGGTTAACAACATGTTAATAAAACAATACATATCTGAGTGCATATAAGTATAGAGACCGAAAAAAAAAACTATGAATTTGATCAAATTTCATGATTTTGGCACAAAATTGGTCTGGGGCATTTGCTATTTCTTGGCGACTTTTTATTTGATTTTGAATCTGTATACAGCTTTTTGATATTAAAATTGAATACTGAAATCGATTCATATAACAACTTGTCGAAAAAATTAAACTGTAGAACGAAATTTTCGTCAAATCTGAAAAAAGTCATATTTTCCCCATATGAACACACTTGATATTTTCAATCGATTTCCGGCTCGACTTTTCTTTATCTGATTGTCCCCAAACTTCCTATGTGCTAGTTTTATACTGGACCCCGGCAATCCCCAGAGGCGCATTTTCATTTTTAAGGGCCACTCTAGTGCATATGTCCTGTTACGTATAAAGATTTTACAATTTTCCGTCTTTTATATAAAATTTTATTTCATCATCTTTTTGGTTTAGAGGCTCTAAACTCAATGCCAAAGTGCTTCAGATTATGACGGAGATTTTAAGCCTAAGGAATGTGAACCAATCGAAACACGGAGATCGCCGGATTGACTTCTCCTATTATAATAATCAAGAGTGAGGTCATTTATACTGAATTGGTAAGGTATCCTTAGATATTCTCTATTCTAGGTTACAAAGGATTAAAATTTTTTAGTGTGGATAAAGTCATATCTATCAAATAGAATGTGTAGAGCAGTTGTTTAGTAGTTGTTTGTTTAGTTGAATCTTCTCCATATGAGCAAATATCAGGAGTCCCTTAAGGTAGCATTTTGGATCCGCTGTTTTTTAATCTATTCATAAATAATGTATTGAATTGTTTTACTAAAGTAAATTATTTGATATATACTGATGACTTAAAAATTTAAAATAAAATAAATTCTATTAATGATGTATTAAACATTTAGAATGATTTAGACAACCTACACAAATGGTGTTTTTTTCAATAGCCTTCAATTAAATCTGGCAAAATGCCTTCATAGCTCTTTCACCAGATCTAGAAATCCAATTCAATTCGTCTTCAGAATTGCTTATTGTAATTTGAAAACTGCAGACTCAAGAATTGATTTAGGGGTTGTTTTTGACTAAACCATGTTTTTTATTCCACATATTATTTATATTGTACAAAAAGGCTTATGTCAAACTTGCATTTATAAGTCGGAGTTGTTCTGACTTTTCTGATCCATGTACGTTTAGATCGTTATATACATCTTATGTCAGATCAAAGTTAGAATATGCTACTGCTGTTTGGAGCCCATATTGTGGAATATATATTTTCCACAATCACGAATTTTCATAATTTAGGTTTGCTAGTCCTCTACCCTCATACAAATCAAAAGGATTATTATTAGGTCTCGAAACATTAGAATACCGACGTAGATTTCAAGCTTCATTATCTGTCTTCGATATAATTACTGGAGGTATCGACAGTCCTGATTTGTCATCGCAAATATAATTATATGCTCCACCTAGAATACTTCGTCACCATAATATTTTCTATATTGAGTGCCATCGCAGAAACTATGCCCAAAACAGTGCTGTAAATCGCGCGTTTTCCGATATAAATGCTATTAATGAAATAGCTATAAACGGAATCGCAAACCAGCTAATAGAGTTTTGTATATCAAAAGATTGTTTTATATTAATCCTCTTTACATTATTTAATTTGTAAATTTTTATACCCTATACCACTATGTGGTTTGGGTATAATGACTTTGTGCTGCTGTTTGTAACAACCAAAAATATTTGACCTACACCCATCTTTAATTATACCGATCGAATCAGAATCACTTTCTGAGTTGATTTAACAATGTCCGGCCGTCCGTCCGTCCGTCTGTGTGTCCATGTAAAGCTTGTAATCAAACTGTAGGTCGCAAATATGAATGTATTTTGATGAAATTTGGTACATAAGCTTTTTTCGGCCATGGGATGAACGCTATTGAAATTGGTGAGAATCGGTCCATGTTCAGACCTAGCCCCCATACAAATTACCCATATGAAATCGACATAAATGGCCATAAGATCCAAATTGTCATATAGATCTTACTCTAATTGGGTTTGTATGCGTTCATTACATCCATTAATGAGTAATACAAAAATTATCCATCGGTCCATTTTTGGACCAAGTCCCTATATAGATATAGCATCCGATATGAACTTTTTCATATCTGCAGCCAAAAAAATTAATAAAAATCCCACTCAAATTTGGTTTTTGCTTATTTTCTATGTCCAGTTAGTTGGGCCTAAGAGATAGGGTCTCTAAACGCATGGTATAGGGTATCGTATAGTCGGTCTAGACCGACTATAATTTTCTTACTTGTTTTTACATAAATTAATACATATGTAATCATAGTCTGTAAGGAAATTATATTCCATTGACTGAAATAAATTAAAATTAAAGAAATTAAAATTAAATTTAAGGAATATATACAGTTTATGGGAACATCTGAATTTATTTCTATGATTTACAAATGAATTGACAAACGAATTGCACAGTGCGACACATCGCCAATCTAGGTAGACAAAAATCCAAAAATAAAAGTTGCCGGATTGTCATAATTTTAATGGCTGTGACAGCAAGAAATCTGTTTACTATGGAAATAATCGTAATACGACGAAAAATACTACTTTATATTATACAGTGGTTGAGTGTTGAGAACTAAAACATATTTTTGATTTTTGGTTCCTTAAGTTATAAGTCCATTTTTTTTTTGAGTACCGTATATGTAGTACCGCATAACTTATTGGAAAGCTAGCAGTGTTATTTAACCAAAAATATAAGTAAAGTTTTTGATAACAAACAAGTAAGAGTGTTAAATTCGGATGTGCCGAACCTTTGATACCCTCCAGCTCGGTTTGAGTATTGATAATAAATGTAAACGAAATATTTGAAAAAGTAAACAATTTATTAAATTTAATACAAAAAAAAAAAAAAATTATTTCAGCAAATTCTTTGGGTTGATCCGCCTAACAGATGATTTTTGTTTATTTCAAGAGTTGGTCTATAAAGCTCTCTCACATTATCAATTCGCGCACCAACGAGGAAAGATTGTTTTCGTCTTTTCTATTATTTCGGATAAAAGAAAACACGTTTCGGTGTTTGCTTTTTGGTCATCGTGATTGCTGATCGGCATGCATTTAAGTTATATACCTATATGCATGCGTTTCCGGTTATATGACATAACCTCTCGTTTAATTTAGTTTAAGTTTTTGCAAATTAAATAGCTCGCCGCAACTTCTATTGCGAAGGTACTGGTTGTGTAGGTATAGCTGCCAGATTTGACGATTTATCGTCATTTTGACGATTTTTTAACAAAAAAATGTCAAATGACGTATGACGATTTTTACTCCTAAAATGACGATTTTTTGTTATCCTAAAATATGGCAGCTTTATACATGACAACTCTGGATTTTTGCTCAAATGTCATATTTTTCGATAACTTGTCATGGCAACATTAAAAAAAAACTTATTTTAAAAAGAGACAACTGCTAGTTTTTTGATGTCACCTCAGTAAAGTGTAAAAAGGTCATTAGAAGTATACTAGTTTTTTACATGTGTATGTGTGAAGTTTTGATCTTATTTTTGTATGCATTCACTACCTTTTTTGTTTAGAAAAATATCAACAAAAAAAAAAACATGAACTAATAAAAGAAAAACAGTTAACGATTGTTCCTATTCGACAAAAAATTATAAGGCATATAAATAATTTGTGTTTTAGGATGTTAGAATATTTGCAAAGAGTTGAAGGTAAGTAAAAATTTAAGTAAAATTAAAAAATCAAAACTAATAAAATATTTTATGTAGATTCCAACAGTGACGATGGCGAGGAAGATGAATTTGTTATTGATTGTGATACATCTGATAGTTCGACATCAGTAAGTCTTAAAAATATTGTTTTTAGAGACACATATTTATTTGTACAAATTGTTTTTTTTAGATTAAAAGAAAACGACGTAAACTAAAGGAAGATTGGCTTGAAATTCCTGAAATCAAAACTTGGGCCCATAAACGGGACAACGTAACTTTTTGTAAATTGTGCCAATCAACCCTTAAAACATCATCTGGTAAATCTGATTTATTGTCTCATGCCCAAACAAAAAAACATGTAGCTGCATCAAAGGCTATTGATTGATAAATGAAATTTTTGTTTCAAAAAGAAACCTTGGGCCAAAAAAAGCTGAACTAAAAATGGCATTTTTCATGGTGGAACATAATCTTCCCTTTTTGGTAGCAGACCATATGACGAAAGTTTTGCAAAGTTCGTTTTCGGACTCTGAGTTCGCTAAAAATATGACCTTGGGTCGAACTAAAGCTAATGCAATTATTAAAAATGTAATCGGACAGAGACAGTTCTTAAACGTATGCCAATTACTAAAAACGAACTCATTTTCGTTGTGTGTAGATGAATCTACAGACGTTTCGAATACAAAGTCTTTATGCTTAGTGGTAAGGATTTGTATTGATTTTAAAATATATGACCTGTTTTTTGGATTATGATGAATGTGATGCTAATGGTTTGTATAAATTAATAGTAGATCAATTTAAAAAAAACAACATTGATTGCAAAAAAAACATGATAGGATTTGCAGCAGATGGAGCTGCAGTAATGACTGGTAAAACGCATTCAGTAGCCAAGTTGCTCAAAAATGATATACCTGATTTGTTTATTATAAAATGTATTTGCCACTCTTTGGCATTGTGCTCTTCGTACGCATGTTTGGAACTGCCTTCGGCAGTTGAAACTCTGGCCAGGAACATTTTTAATTATCTGTCTAATAGTCCAAAAAGGTATAATCAATATAAAGATATTCAAAAATTGTTAGATCTAAGACCAAAAAAAATGTTACATCCAAGTCAAATTAGATGGTTATCGTTAGAAGCTGTTGTAAATCGAATTTTAGAATTGTACGAAGCTTTAAAAATTTATTTTTCTTTTGCTGCCAATATAACTAGACAAAATTGATACAGCCAAAACAATTTTGGATAATTTAAATGAAAGTACACAAATTTATCTATCTTTTTTAAAATACATACTTGGAATTATAAATAACATTAATAGAATGTTTCAAAGCGAAACCACGGAAATTCATAATTTATATTTACAAATGGAAAAGCTTCTTAAAACAGTCTTTAGTAACTTTTTAAAAAATTAATTAGTAATGACCGATAAAATACATTTAGTAGATTATATGAACCGTAATAATTTTTTGGAAAAAAATTAAGTATATTTAGGCGTATATGCTAAAGAACTTATTTTAAAAACAAAACTTAATCAAATTGAAGTTAACAAAGTAAAAGATAACTGTGTAAATTTTTACATTGAACTATGTAAACAAATCTTAAAAAGATTTGATTTTGAGAGCAATACTAAAAGTTTGAGAATGATAAATCCAAATTTTATTATGTCGAAAAATAGTAATTCATTTTTTGGTATACTTAAAGAATTTCCAAATTTTGTAAATGAAGAAGAAAAACAAGATTTAGATTCTGAATTTCGCGATTTGAAATTTTTAGATTACAATAAAATTTTTGGTATTGTTGAAGTAAATTTATTAACTTTTTGGAAAAAAATTTCTGATTTAAAACGAGGAGATTCCACATACGTTTTTCCTATCTTGACAAAATTTGTTCAAAAGATAATGGTTTTACCTCATTCGTCTGCCAATGTAGAAAGAATTTTTAGCCAGGTAAATTTAAATAAAACAAAACTCAGAAATTCTCTTGAAAAAGATTCAATGGAAGGTATCCTCTATTCTAAAAATTATTTAAAACTAAGTGAATCAAACTGTTTTGATATTGTAATAACACCTGAATTGCTAAAAATGTTTAATTCAGATATTTATTTATAATTTCTTTCTGAAATATGTATTTACATTATTAAATGTATTGAAAGCTCATCTCAAAAAATATTTTTATACTAGATATGTTAAAAACTAAGTAGTTTATTTAAGTATCTATTTTTGATCTCTATTAATACATATTAAATATGAAATTTTCTTTTTTATAAAAAAACGTTTATGTACAATGAATTGTTATGTTTTTGTTTCTTTATTATATTTTTAAATAAAAATTTGAATAATTATTTAAAAACGTATTAAATTTCGTTTTATTTATTTTGACGATTTTTTTTTACTGGTTTGAAGATAATTTTACTTTTTGTCGGAAATTTGACGATTTTTCACAAAATCAATCTGGCAGCCCTGTGTGTAGGGTGGCTATACGTGTTAAATCGTCCTAATTGGAGATGGCTGTATAGTTTCTTTTAACTGGCCAAATAGTTCTTTATTGCGGCCCTATATGTCGGATGAAGTAACAAAATATAACCAAAAAAAAGCTCTCTCAATATTTTTTGTTAAAATATTGCGATATTTGGAAAACAGAGAATAATTTTTTTTTTTACATATTAAAAGGGAGTTTTCACTATTGTATTTTGTCATAATACAAAATAACACAATACAATATAAAATCTAACCCAGTAATGCAAACTTTTGATTTTGAATTAAATTATGTTAATAAAATATATTTTCATTTATTGACTCCAACTGCTACTACCTGGGAATTATTATCGAACTTCAATTTTTTGGGTTTTACTTTGCCTACCATGAAGTAAAATTTTTAAGTCATCATAAACGCTGATTCAAATGAGGGATGCCAAACGCAAAAAACCAAATATCCCAAAAATTTTAATTAAAATAATTTGTCATCTTTATTTCCTGAATAACTTCAAATTTTCATCCAAAAAAATTTTGAAAAATAATATACAAATAATATTCTCATCAAATTGCGCTTTATTTATGTAACAATTTTTATGTTCGCAATTCTTAAATATCATTTGAGGTTTTCTAAACTTCATTGAAATTAAATTAATGTTTTCTTATCCTGAAATGCTATTAATGTGTCTCCTGAACGGCAATATTTTTTTTAAGTGTAAACATATTTGGTGTTTTTATACCCTATACCACTATATGGTTTGGGTATAATGACTTTGTGCTGCTGTTTGTAACAACCAAAAATATTTGACCTAGACCCATCTTTAATTATACCGATCGAATCAGAATCATTTTTTGAGTTGATTTAGCAATGTCCGTCCGTCCGTCCGTCCGTCCGTCCGTCTGTGTGTCCATGTAAAGCTTTTAATCAAACTGCAGGTCGCAAATATGAATATATTTTGATGAAATTTGGTATATAAGCTTTAATCGGCCATGGGATGAACGCTATTGAAATTGGTGAGAATCGGTCCATGTTCAGACCTAGCCCCCATACAAATTACCCCTATGAAATCGACATAAATTGCCATAAGATCCAAATTGTCATATAGATCTTACTCAAATTGGGTTTATATGCGTTCATTACATCCATTAATGAGTAGTTCAAAAATGATCCCTTTGGCCCCATATAGGGCTGCTCCCCGATCTTCACTTAAATCTATTAAAAAACAAAAATATTGCACTGATTCTTCTCAGATTTGGTTTGTATATATTTTTGCAAAATACAAGAGACTTTTCAAAACATGATCAGGATCGGTCCATTTTTGGACCTAGTCCCAATATAGATATAGCATCCGATATGAACTTTTTCATATCTGCAGCCAAAAAAATTAATAAAAATCCCACTCAAATTTGGTTTTTGCTTATTTTCTATGTCCAGTTAGTTGGGCCTAAGAGATAGGGTTTCTAAACGCTTGGTATAGGGTATCGTATAGTCGGTCTAGACCGACTATAATTTTCTTACTTGTTTGAATTTCAATTTGTGTTTAAAGAAAAAAATTTATATTTTTAAAATTCAATTGATGTCTTCTAAATTTCAAGTTATTATATCCGACGTTTTAATACGATTTTCTTAAATTCAATTGATATTTTCTAATTTACAATTGGAAATCTAAATTCCTGTTTTTACAATTGATATTTTCTTAATTTTTGAATGGAAAATTTAAAAGGTGCAATTTTGCATTTATGGGAAAAATATTGTTTTTTTTTAATTATTTGTAATCGAAATCGGACATTTTGTAGGTAAAGCAGAATAATAATTTTATATAAATAACTACTAGAATGCACTGTCGTGCTGCGCTACGACTTTTCGAGACTAATTGACATGTTTGTTTTCATAATCAATTTTTCGTTCGAAGTTCGTATTGTACAACTAAAACATATTAATTAATTTATTTAACATATTTTTTTTTTGTTTTAATGCTCTCTGATATTTTTTGTATTTTCATTCGATGTACAAATTTTAAAAAATTTTCGGCGTTCCTACTCTGGAGAAAGACACATATAGCTGCCCGTGAGGAAAATATGGATTTCCAAAATTAAATCCGATAACATTTAACGATGGCCTTGAATTTAGAATATCATTTGGCAATTTTTTTATTTCAGTGATTTTTGATTTTGGCGATTTTTGATTTCTTCGATTTTTGACTTTTCCGTTTTCGGTTTTGGCGATTTTTGAAATTGGCGATTCCGCCCATATTTTCCACGACCACTCACATTGGTAATTAATATACTTTTTTCTATAGGAGGTGCCACGCCTACTAACCCTATACCGCCCCATTTTTCAGACTACTCACATTAATATCTGATGGACTCTTGCAGAGTGTCGAAACTTTTCATTTATAGTACACCAGATATATGATATTAAATCTTTACTTTGTATGGGTGGTACTACGCCCACTGCTCCGATCGCGCACGTATTTGATCTACTACTCTCGTTAATAGTAGATGACCTAGGACAAATTTGCATAGTATGTCATAGTATGTCATAGTACACGAGACATATCATATTGAGTAATTGCTTTGTATGGGAGGAGCCACGCCCAGTTATCGGAACCCGACCAATTTCGGCATGGCTACTTACATGAATAATAGGTGACCACACAAATTTTCAAAGTTATTTCTGTCGTTTTACTAAATAGTTATGATATTATAAATGCACTTTGTAAAGTGCCACGCCCACTAAAAATATCAGAAAATTTTATAGCCTGTAGCACTTCCCATATCTGCAGTAAGAATCTGTGAAAATTTCAGGAAGATCAGATAAATAGTTACGGAGATTACCTCTTACAAACAAACAAACAAACAAATATTACCTCTTTATTATGTTAGTATAGATTATTGGTATAGATTTTACAATGGTTTTAGTTTTTTCATTCGGTACAACAATTATCAGATTTTTCGGCGTTCCTACCATGGAGCAAGGTACATGTAGCTGCCCATGAGAAGAAGATGGATTATCCATATTAGATCTGGCAACACTTAACTATTGGCCTTGAACTTAGAATATCATTTGGCAATTTTTCTTTTTAGAGATTCTTGATTTTGAAGATTTTTGTTTCTTGGGCGATTTTAATTTTTCGCGATTTTTGGGTTTGGCGATTTTTGATTTTGGCGATATACTTTCCACGACAAATCACATTGATAACCAATGTACTTGTAAAAAGACTGTCGCTTTCGTAGTGCTTCATATTTTTTACATAGGAGGTGCCACGCCCACTAATCTCATCCTGCCCAATTTTTATTGGACTACTCACATTAATATCTGATGGACTCATGCAAAATGTCGAGTCTTTCCCTTTTATAGTACACCGGTTATATGATATTAGATATCTACTTTGCATGGGCGGTGCTACGCCCACTGCTCCCATCACGCCCATTTTTTTGTTCGACTAAAACCTATGGGCTCACGCAAAGCCAAAAATCTCTCTCTTTTACAGTACTCCAGATATATGACATTAAATAGTTATTTTGCATGGGGAGTGCCACGCCCATTGGTGTGAACCCGCCAATGTTTTGTTCGACTACTCAAACTAAGATCTGATATGCTCGTGCAAAAGGTCAAAGCTTCCTGTTTTAGCATACCAGTTATATGATATCATATATTTACTTTGTATGGGCGGTGCCACGCCCACTGCTCCGGTCACGCCCATTTTTTGTCTAACTAATCAAATGAATTACTTATGGGCTCACACAAAGTCCCAAGACTCTCACTATTACAGTACTCCAGATATATAGCATTTTATATTTACTTTGTATGGCAGCTGCCACGCCTATTGGTCCGAAACTGCCCATTTTGCATCCGACTACTCACATTAATAATAGGTGACATCAGAAAAATTTGAAAAGCTCTCTCTATCACATTACTCGAGATATATAATATTGAACTAATACTTGTATGGTAGGTACCACGCCCACTCATCCGATCCCGCCCATTTCCGGCGTAGCTACTAATATTAACAATAGGTGACCTCACACAAATTTGCAAAGCTCTCTCTATCATAGTACTCAACATATGTATTTGATATTAAAAATTCACTTTGTGTGGGAGGTGCCACGCCCACCAAAAATATTTAAAAAATTATAGCCTTTAGCACTTCCCATATCCGCAGTAAGACTCTGTGAAAATTTCAGGAAGATCAGATGGGTAGTTACGGAGATTACCTCCTACAAACAAACAAACAAACAAACAAACAAACACACATTACCTCTTTATTATATTAGTATAGATGTTGAACTGTTTTTAAAGCAAAAAAACATATTGCTTCTTCTTTGCTCAGCTCTGTGTATACTTTTAACATTGTTGTGTTTGATATCAAATTGAAAATGTTGATGTTAAAATAGAAATAACTATTGCAAAGCTAGTTGGAACAAAAATTGTTGCGCCATCAACTGTGGCATAGTCACACTGAGCAAAATGAAGTGACACTCTGTTAATACAAAAGAAATGTATTCTCCTCACAACAAAATATTGCAGAGTTTTATGTAAATCAAATAATATACCGATTTATTTCTAACATGCTGTTATTATGAATATACATATATAGAATATATGTATATTATTTAATTATTTAATATATCTATGTATTTTTTTCGGAAAACTTACATTGTTTTTTTTATTAACAACATGTAGTTTAGCATTATTTGCTTTAGATGTTGGTTAATTTTTACTCCCTTTATATTAACTCGTAGTGTCTGCTTGTCTGCTTGCAGTCAAAATTTTGAATCGACCTTTACCGTGACCCAATCGATCTGAAACTATGCAGGCGGGCTCGCGGCTATGACAAAAATGATCTAACAAAATTTTTTTGTGATGCCAAAACAATGGAAACTTTTTAATTTTTCTACCAGAGTTGATAAAAATGTATAAACGGTTAGTTTTAGTTATACTATTATCACAATGACCAGAAAAATAACAAGTCCAGCTATGCCAACAATACAACATTTAGAATAACAACAAGAACAATACAGAAATATATATTTTTTAAATTGTTTGTACTT
This sequence comes from Cordilura impudica, assembly GCA_963682025.1. Classification (NCBI taxonomy): domain Eukaryota; kingdom Metazoa; phylum Arthropoda; class Insecta; order Diptera; family Scathophagidae; genus Cordilura; species Cordilura impudica. Next base: position 144,151,965 of record OY821519.1, read on the forward strand.
CTTCAGTGATTTCTCGGGACCTATTAAACCGATTTTTATGATTTTTGAAACAGAAACCTTCTCATGATTTTGGTCAATCATTCTCGCTAATACCACCCCAGTTATCGTATTGAGGGCGTAATTAAGACAAGAACAACATAGACAAATCATATTTTTTAAAGACCATTTACTTCTTCAATTCTCGGGACCTAATCATCCGATTTGGACGATTTTAAACAGCAAACTTCTCAGGATGTTAATGTATCAACGAGTACCCTCGCTGCCCGCTTGAAGCCGTCTTCGTGATTTCAACAGACGGACAGACGGACATCGCTGTATCAACTCTGCTTGTTATAAGGATCACAAATATATATATTTTATGGGGTCCAAAATTTTTTTTCTAATTATTACAAACGGAATGACAAATTATATATACCCTCTGCACACTGCACACTGCACTATCTATAATGGTCACAAGGAATACTAATGCCCGAAAACTTTGTAGTTGAAAGCGATTAGGAGCGTGCTTTGTGCTGTCAGTTAGACTTCTTAGTTTAATTAAGATCAATGTTGTTTTTTTGATGTAAATTGAACATAGTTTAGATAAAGTCATAATTTTTAATACTGTAGTCAAATATTTTAATATGTGAGTTTAAGTAAACTAAGTTCAACTGACACATAAAAATAACATATCATAGGGGTAACCTTTTTAGAGCGATGCTATTAATGGTATTAGCGAGAGGAGAAGATATTTTTATTTCTAATGCCAACAGATTTAAGCATCTGAAATTCCAGTAATATTTGCATTTGATATGACCATAAGCAAATAGTAACAATTCAAGCAATAAGGTCAAAAGTTGGTATCAAGTTGGAAACAGTATGTTTTTCTCAATATCACCTACTGATTGCACTTTTTCCAGACATTTTGTAATACACATAATCTATTCGATGGGTTACTAAAAGCTATTAAAATATATATAGTAAATTAATACAGTTAAATATAACGGAATTGACGTCGATGCACAGTCCGACAGTAAAATAATTTAAATATATTAATAAGTATTCATAATATGCTGATATAAATTAATTCACACGCGTTAATAATAATTTATCCATTATCTCTAGAATGAATTTCGAATAAATTGCGAATTAAAAGATATTTAAAAGTCTAAAGATATTGATGCAGTTAATAACACCAAAAGCTTTAATTTTGTTTAGAGTGTGTACTTCGAACAATAAACCTTTTATACCAATACAAGCACTTCCCAGCAAAATTTCATGGCACTTTTATGAATGCAAACTCTTAATTATAAAAAATATGTTCTTTTTTTTTTGTATATTTTCCAAAAATAATGTTTTATTAACTGAATCTCATTTACTTCTACTTTAATATCAATTATTTTTTTTTTAATATAAAATTTGTATTTGTATACTATTTTTTTTATTTTTTTTTTGATATCTCGATATCAATTTGTAACTCCCAACATTATGGAGAGAGATCGAAGTAATCTTACACACATAAAATGTAAAAATAAGAAAACCATTCAACATAGAACTTTGATTTTTTTTTTACACATTTAGGGACAACTTTTTTATGCTCTTCAACTCCCTTTTCACAAGAGCTTAATAACTTTCCACTGACCTAAGCTCCGGCCAGTATAGAGAATGACCACCCTTAGTAAAAAAAAAAAACATTATTGATCTTAAACCACTCAAGAGATTTCTTACCGTTGTGACAGATTACACCTTGTTAGACACATTCTGTCCTATGAACAACATATATAGTTTTTCGGAAAGGGGAGAAAAAATAAAAATGCACGTGTATCGGCGATTTTCATGTACACGTCAGAATTTTTTTTATGTATAACGTATAAAGCTCATAGTGTCCGTCTATCCGCCTGTGTGAAAGACTTTGGATAGATTTTTAACTCTTTTTCGTGATCCAATCGAGTTGAATTTTTGCAGGCAGACTCTTGGAAATTTTTAAAAAAATAGATTTTTATCAATTCTCAGATTTTTCTGAATTTTTTTTTTTTTAAATCTTTTTTTTTCACTTTTTTCAGCATAACTTGAAGGGACTCCAAATTTTTAAACTACTAAAGCGTTCCGAAAAATGCAGTGCCTGACTGGAAATAAATTTTGTTACGTTTGCGGCTTATTCGCACCAAGTAAAAATTTGAGAAATATTACGAAAACAGTGGTTAATTCGTTTCAGAAAATATTCAAGACGGCTTATGTTCCTTACTTGTGGTATACTCCGGAAGTCGTGTGCGACTATTGGCTATAGAAATTGTACAAGTTTCACTGCAATGAATTGTGCTACTTTTGCGTAACTTTTACTCAAACTAAAGGGTACCAATACTTTTGCCGCAACAAAATTCGCTACGCTAATGTAGAATCGGTTATTATAGCGGTTCTGTACTCACCAGAAGAACGTTTAGCAGCTTCAGTGGAGATTTTTGATGATGTTCCCGAATTAACCCATGGAGAACCAACAGTAGTACCAACAATGCTATCAACATTTCTTGCATCGAATGCGAGATGCGAGAGTCCAGAAGTATCGGAATTTGTACCAACACCCAGTGAACTTGGGACTGCAGTGCCGCTTTTAGTAACGCAAGCCGACTTCAATGACCTTGTACGAGGCGGAAATTCGTCGAGGAGAACATCGGAACTCTTTGCATCACGCTGTAAGCAGTGGAATATAGTGGCGGCTGATTTTAAAATAACAGCCGCTCGTGATCGACGTAGCATTATTCCATATGACGAATTTTTTAAATTGCACGAAGATCGGGAAAAAAACCTGGCTTATTGTTATGATATTGATTCCATGTTTGCCAAAATTGGTTACCCTCATATTTCAGAGGAGTGGCGACTTTTCATCGATGCATTGGTCAACAGCCTTAAAGTCGTGCTACTTCATATCGGTAACAAACATCTATCTGTCCCAATCGCATATGCCACAAACCTCAAGGAAACATACGAAGGCATGGAATTAATATTACGGCTGATAAAGTACCAAGAGCATAATTGGAAAATGTGCTGCGATCTCTAAGTGGTCGGATTACTCATGGGTGTTAAGCGTGGATTTCCAACCCACCAGTGCTTTTTGTGTACATGGGAAGGTCGCAAAAGAGATCAGCATTACACTGAATTTAAGTGGAAGCCGCGATGCTACAAAGTAGGCGTAGAAAGTATAGAGAATCTACCATTGGTGCAGCCATCTCAAATCATTTTGCCACCACTACACATTAAGCTCGGTCTCGTATCAAATTTTGTTAAAAAACTGGATCGTGAGGGCGAGGCGATTGCAAAGTTTGCGCAAAATTTTTCCGATATTGAGCGGCGCAAAGATTCATGCAGGTATTTTTTTAAGAAGTTATTCAGTAACTTTATTATACCCTATACCACTATGTGGTTTGGGTATAATGACTTTGTGCTTCTGTGTGTAACAACCAAAAATATTTGACCTAGACCCATCTTTAATTATACCGATCGAATCAGAATCACTTTCTGAGTTGATTTAACAATGTCCGTCCGTCCGTCCGTCCGTCCGTCCGTCCGTCTGTGTGTCCATGTAAACCTTGTAATCAAACTGCAGGTCGCAAATATGAATATATTTTGATGAAATTTGACATTTAAGCTTTCATCGGCCATGGGATGAACGCTATTGAAATTGGTGAGAATCGGTCTATGTTCAGACCTAGCCCCCATACAAATTACCCCTATGAAATCGACATAAATTGCCATAAGACCCAAATTGTCATATAGATCTTACTCAAATTGGGTTTGTATGCGTTCATTAAATCCATCCATGAGTAGTCCAAAAATGATCCCTTTGACCCCATATAGAGCTGCTTCCCGATCTTCATTTAAATCTATTAAAAACAAAAATATTGCACTGATTCTTCTCAAATTTTGTTTGTATATATTTTTGCAAAATACAGGAGACTTTACCAAACATGATCAGGATCGGTCCATTTTTGGACCTTGTCCCCATATGGATATAACATCCGATATGAACTTTTTCATATCTGGAGCCAAAGAAATTAAGAAAAATCCCACTCAAATTTGGTTTTTGCTCATTTTCTATGTCCAGTTAGTTGGGCCTAAGAGATAGGGTTTCTAAACGCATGGTATAGGGTATCGTATAGTCGGTCTAGACCGACTATAATTTGCTTACTTGTTTTTTTTTTAATGATGTGTATGATTTAAGGTGTTTTCAATGGTCCGCAATAAAAAACTTGTTTCAAGTTACGAATTTTCATCAAAATTGAATGCTTTCGAACATCGTGCATAGAAAGGCACAGTTGGCGTTATTGAGCAGTTTCTTGGCAACAAACGAGCTGCCAATTATAAAAATATTGTCGCAGAAATGATTTCGGCATATGGCGAAATGGGCATATTAATGTCGCTAAAGATCCATTTCCTTCACAATCATTTAGATTTTTTCCCTGATGATTTAGGAGTTTGTAGCGATGAGCATGGCGAAAGGTTCCATCAGGACATTGCGGGCTATTGAAAAGCGCGTTAAAGGACAAGACATTACGAATATGCTTGGCGAATACTCTTGGTCTATTTGTCGCGATACTGACACAAATGCTTAAAAACGCAAAAATAAAAGGCCTAAGTTTCTTTAAAAGCATTGAAATTTTAAATGTAATAATTTTTAATTTTAATATAACAAAATTAACCGTACGATTCATAACCAGCAAAACTCCTTTAATTTCATAACCAAGGTACCCGGGTACCCGAAGTAGGTTGTTTTGCGTTTATTGAAATAAAATAATATTTTCCTGTAAATATTTTTGTTGTTGATTATATTTTGCGTTCTCAACTGTACAAATTTGATATTTGGAAAAAAAACTGGTTTCTGTTCGTATATAAGTACCTAAAGCGACACAAGTAGGCAGAATGATTTTGATGGCTGGCACAAGTCATTCTAATGACGAAAATGCAAGAGATTTGTGGACGTCACAGGCTCACCCAATATTCCGCGCCACCATGGGAATAAACAGGTTTTTCGATTTGCTGCGTTTTATGCGGTTTGACGACCCCAGAACACGGGTAGAGCGGCAGCGTCAAGACAAAGCGGCGCCAATTCGCGATATTTGGATAATGCTAAATGCAAATCTTGCCAGATATTATGTGCCATCAGAATATTTGACCATTGATGAACAATTATATCCATACCGTGGTAGAACCAAATTCACCCAATATATACCCTCGAAGCCAGCAAAATATGGCATAAAAGTATGGTGGATTTGCGATGCCAAAAACTCGTATCCACTTCATGGCCAAATATATACTGGCAAACAAGAAACTGGTCGTGAAGTTGGTGTTGGCGAAAGAGTGGTGAGAGATTTAGTTGGGCCATACTACGGTAGCGGACGAACAAAGCTCCGCAACAAAGCTTACACTCCGCCGCAACAAAGCTTACATCCCTGCGGAGGTGAAAGACAACGTAACACTGCTCTCATATAAGCAGCGGAAGTCCAACTCGGTCATCCTTCTTTCTAGTATGCATGATGATGCACAAATTGACGAGAATGGGAAACCAGAAATTATAAATTTTTATAACCAAACAAAAGGTGGGGTGGACGTAATGGACCAAACGCTCCAAGAATACACGACCCAGCGACAAACAAGAAGATGGCCGATGGCATTTTTCTATAACATCATTGATGTGAGCGCATTTGCATCACACATCATATATTATGGAAATAATCCAACTGCACGATACACCACGACGCGCAGGAAGAATTTCCTGCGTCAACTGGCAGAAAACCTGTGCATTCCTGTTATAGAAAATAGAATTTCAAATGTGCAAAGCGTGCGCCAATTGTCAACAAAAAATGCAATTGAAAGCATCATCGGAAGGCCGTTGGAGAGTGTGCTTTGTGCTGCAGGTCCGTCAACATCTCCGTCAGCACGACAAAGGGGCAGAAAAGTACATACGGGTGTGTGCTACATGTGCAACCTTCTTCCAAATAAGCGCTGAAGAAAAACTAGAAAAAATTGCAGCATATGTAGCACGCCGATATGCGATGAGCACGCCATAACAATTACTAAATGCTACAATTGCCACAATAACACAATAATATATAAAATATGATAAAATAAATAAAAAAGACATTTATTTCCAATAAAAACAACACAAAAAAACGTTTTTTCATTTACATGTCAGGCATGTACATAGGAATTGCATTAGGGTACCCGGGGACCCCGGTTGTGTGTTTATGGGGGTAAAACATTTAAAATCATATTTTAAAGAAAATATTGAGAATATTTTGAATTTTTTCGTATTTAAATCTTAGTTTAGCCAAAATCTCTCATGATTCGGAGTTTTATGTCCATATCTCAAAAATTATAGGCACAGCAGCACTTTAAAGTCAAAAAAGGTACACGGGAACCCGGTTATGAATCGTAGGGTTAATAAAAAAAAAATTGGTTTTTTAAATAACTGAAACCGTTACAAAAAAACCGATAACCATTTTTTCAACAAAAAAAAAAAAAAAATTCAGGAAAATCTGAGAATTGATAAAAATCTATTTTTTAAAAAATGTGACATGATGCAGACATTTCCACGAGTCTGCTTGCAAAAATTCAGCTCGATTAGATCACGGAAAAAGGGCTAAAAATCGATCCAAAATCTTTCTCACAGGCGGACAGACGGACACTACGAGCTTTATACTTTATACATAAAAAAAAAAATTCTGACGTGTACATGAAAATCGCCGATACACGTGTATTTTTATTTTTTCTCCCCTTTCCGAAAAAGTATATTTGATTCATAGGACAGAACAAAAGCTCGTTTTTGTAAAATTCGGCATTTGTAGAGCCCGTTATAACAAACGATTTGCTGCTTTTGCCGCAACTCCATATGGCTTTCCATGCCAGAAATGTTTCAAAAATTTCGTCTGCTTTGGGGTCATAAACTCATCTTTCACATTGGCTCGAGCACTAGCGGAAGTTACAAGAAGTATGCCACTTCTGTACGCTTCGCCGTACGTTATCTAACATAAATATTTTTTTTTTTTTGCTAAACGGTCCATTTTCTACTGGATGTGTTGGGACCCCTTTTCAATATGATTCTTATTTTCCAGGCCTTAAAAACATTATTTGGACCTTTTTTTCTTCACGAACCATGTTTCCTCTCAATGGTCAAATTCTCTTCATAATTTTTAATAACATTGGAAACAGTTTGACGCAGGCCTTTAATTTTTTGGCAAACATGTCGTAGGACCAAGGTGGATTTTGTTGAAAATACTAAATATTATTAAACAATGAACAGGGATATCACTGACAGTTTTTCAAAGATAATTTGATTAAAAAATGTTAAGATAATGCTTGCGGAAAAAGTTAGAAGGAAAAACGTGTTTTTCGATTTCACGGCATAAATTGGGAATTGTGATCATTTGTGGATAACTTAAGTTAATTCACAAGAACTTTGGAAATTCAGAGAAGTGCTTATGGCAGATCATTTAGTTACGGGTCCTCTGAAGTATATTTGTTTTACATTGTCATCAAGATCATTCTGCAAGAAGAGAAAAAATTAGAGTTATTATTATCATTTAAGTATATTTGTACTTTGCTGGGTAAGTAATTATTAAATAGATTTTGTTCTAACCAAGTTATGTAGTTGCGCTAATACGTATATATTATATGAGTGTGTACTACAAAAACTTAATAAAAAGTACAACCATTTAGTTGTCCATTGTTAGTTGAAGTGTAACATTCTGAAGAAAATATAATTATTTAAAAAATAATGGAGCAGGACTTCCCTATTAAAAGAGATGTGCTTAAGATAATACTTTTAGCTACATTTCTATGTTTGTGGCTGTGTTGGTTATGGTCACGTCGAAATTATTATCGCTTTGCTATGAAATTCCCCGGTGTATTAGGATATCCATTATTTGGTTCGCTTTTCACTATAAAACATCTTAAATGTAAGTATTGCTTTACAGAGGTGATTTTTAGCAGGAGAATTAGTCTAAAATATCAAAATTAGTTTAATGAGTTGCCTACAAATCAACTAACATCTCCTTAGAAGTGTTGTGTTTTTTCGCCTTCGTTGAGGTTTTAAAATTTTTTATCTAAATAGCTATTCCAGATCTTTTAAAAATGCTTCTTTATTTAGTTAAAATTTTAATTATTTATTTTTATTAATTACGTTTTCGATGATATTAATTTTTCTGATCGGATACGAATACTAGATACTAATTTATAACAACGTCAACTCCGAAGGGCCTATATCTAACCAATACCAATTATTTACCACCAGCAAATTCGTATTGGTTTCACTATCCTGGTAAAATGAATTGCAGAATATGGACGAATGCTGTAATTATGATTTCAGTTCAATTAGTAAAATTTAAATGACCAACAAATAGAATTGAATTAAATAGTAAAACCAGAAGCAGATGTTTTAATCTGTTCCAGCAAGTTGTTGTTTTTAGGAACTTCTAACGATTAAAAAAAAGATTATAAATTCGTTTCATACCGCGGGATTGCAACAAGATCCTGACATTTCTAAAATACAAAAATTTATTTAATAAAATTTTATAACTAGAGCCTTCCTTCTATCAAGCTCGAGTATTCGAGCTGCTCGTTCCGCACGAACATGCATCATATAAATTGACAGGGATTTACGTAGCATTTTCAAAAGAGAATTGAAGAAAACGCCTGCGTGAAAAGCGGTAAATCCCCGATTAGTATTTCAATTGGAACATATATATATAGAGAATCAGCCCAATTCAAAACAGAAATTCCGCATGGAATTTCACACTTTTGCCTTTGCATTTTTATCAGCCGGATGAAGGAAAAAAATTCAATGAGAAACATGTTTTTTCCCTAAAAAAAATTTCACTTGCAAAGCAAACGGGAATTTACATAAAAATGTAAATAGTATTTTGATAAAACAAAATTTAAATAAAAAGATAAATATTTTTTGTTCTTGTAGATCGGTAATCACAAATAAAGCCAAACTACAACTTTTGTTAACTTTAGTGGATGCCAATTCAGGCAGTGATTCCGATTTCCATATTTAAATCCCGCAATCGTCTTCTAATCCCGTAATCCCTTGGCTATTTTTTTGTTGTTATTCTACAACACAAATTTCCTTCACAAGTGCACGCATCGTAGTTATGCTATTCACTTCTTATGCTATGTTCAGACGGACAGCAAGATCCGAGGTTCGCTCTCTCATTCATGGTTCTCGCTTTAATCATGATTAAACCTACATGATTCGCCAACTTGGTTCATTTAGTTAGTGCAATAAAATAAATAGAAACATATAACAAATAAAAAGTATTTATTTACATATACATACATATTTATATATTAAAATAAAAATGAAACAACTTAAATAGTGAAACGTAAAGTGTAGAAGGATGTCTTCAAATATTTGCACAAAAAATATAAACGTCAAAATGAAATGAGAACACTCGTCTGAACACCAAGGTTCACAATCGTGATTCAGAGCCGAATCAAGTGTTTCATTTTGCCATCTGAACATGCTAATATTTGATTTTTCTTTGAAATAATTTTATTTGCGTTTGCATACAAAAAAAAAATAGAAAATTGCCAATAAGCAAAACAACTGGCTTCGAAATTCAATGATGAAACTTATTCATGTTTATGTTCACGCGAAATTTATAATTGGCGGATCTTTTTCTCGAGAAAAGTATTTTCTGTGAGAAAGAAATTCCTAGAGAATATTCGTAATTGGGCTGAATATGTTCTCAAAATTTTAAAGGATTCTGAGAAAAATGTTGGCTGTTGGAACAACTATGCATGCAATAATTATAATCTCTTTGTGGAATTTATAATATTAATAGGCTAGGCGATTCCTTGTGACCGATGTTTTGTTATACCGTTTTATCCGATTTTGACCACACGTATATTATTTGAAAGGCATTTCTTTTTAGCCGTTTTGCAGATTTACAGATTTTTTTAATTTTTCCTTTATTTTGAGTAAATTGCATTTAAAGTTGCTACTAACACATACATAAAATTATACGCATGCTATGTGCGTTTTATTAAATTTGTTAATGTGTTTGTTAAAGAGTTTGTTATCTTCATTCACAATTATAGCAAACCATAAAAGTGTTGGTTTTTGAATTGGCTAAGTTGCAAAAAAAAAAGCTACCTAGAATTTGCACTCGAATTTCGAGCGCTGGAATCTGCTAGTTTATAATAATATGTTTTCTTTCCAAAAATAAACTTATACTAAACAAAACTTCGATTAATTCGCAATACCATTATTAAAATCTCTTACATCGCAATACCTAGCATATTAGAGCGTTCAAATTATATAGCACAAATGCAAAAAAGTTTTTGTTTGACAAAAAGCACCGTTTTAATACAACATATTCTCAATGGTGCGTGGTAGAGAAGAAGAAAGCATATATTTCAAAAATTCATAACCATACTGTATTCTTAATCGGACCGGTTTCTGGCATTTCAGCCTTCATCAGCGATTTATTGAACATTGTGATAATTGTTATGTTATAAGTGAATAGATTGTTTCTATATGAAATTTTTCTACTTAGTGCGGCCGTGAGGTTTGAACCTGAACCTTCACATACACTCATACTTCAACTTTTTAGTCAGCGCTTTAACACACTCACCTAAAGTGAGGCATACGAGCAGTGTGGTTAGAGTCCGCTTTCATACCATACAGCTTTTACTTCGTATTAATTTCAGAAGATACAACTCTGTCCAAACAAACAATCGTTATTTTTGAATTCAATTTTATTTTATTAAAAACATTAGTGATAAACAAAATGCTACTGGGAAATGTACAAAATGAACTCGAAAAAGGTAAAATTTTGCACATTGACAGAATATGGAGCATCAAAAGCGAAAATTGCATTTTAAATCAGCAGATGTCGAAACGTTGTTTATATTTATTTGAAAAATATGAAAAAAAAAGTTGAATGAACGCGAGCGCCGACTTATTTTGAATATAGCAAACAAAGCTTGATGGATGCATTTCCAACAAAGTGTGTAAAGTGAAAATTTGAAATGTTCTTAACTCTTCCAATAATGTTCAAGGACAAATATGTAGAAAGTTCCTTCTCTTTTGAGACGTCATATTAATGCACAGTTGGAATTTTTCAAAAATAATATGAATATATATTGGTCGAATGTTGTGTTAGAGAATAACTGCTTTATATGATTTCTTTTTAAAATATAATTTCGTCAAATGAAAAAATTTAAGTTTGTTGGTCCTGGTGAGAAATGTAGTTACTGGCGTGACCTATGAAAAGAACACCAATGTTCTGGGGTGCGTTTAATGAAGAGTGTTTTGTGGAGTTCCAAATCGTGTCAACCAAAAATTAACAGTGATAATAAATGTTCTGAATTACTTCCATACAGGGTATATTTTCCAGCAAGACAATGCAGCCTGTCATGCCAGAAAATTCACGAAAGAATGGTGAAGTTCGAATGATGTCGATGCACATTGGTCATAATCGTGGAAAACATGGCATTAATATGAAGGAAAAATCCAATGTGCATAAAACATACACGCTTATGGTTTTTGGGGTCGCTGATTTCAAATTTTAAGTCAGATTTTTGAAAACCAAAATGGCGGACCCAAAATGGCGGACATTTTTTTTAAGCTGCTTGAATTTCTTTAAGAATGAGACTTAGGGGGTTTTTGGGGTCGCTGATTTCAAATTTTAAGTCAAACTTTTGAAAATCAAAATGGCAGACCCATAATGGCGGAAATTTTTTTTTAAAACTGCTTGAATTTCTTTAGGAATGAGACTCTGGGGGTTTTTGGGATCACTGATTTCAAATTTGACGTCAGATTTTTAAAAAACAAAATGGCGGACCCAATGTGGGAGACATTTTTTTAAAAAGCTGATAAATTTCTATACAATTGAAAAAGAGGAACTTAAATGCTTATAAGTAAAACAAATTACCTTTAATATCAGCACATTTTTATGTATTACTATTCAAAGTGTTTATATTCTTCTGATTCAGATTCAGATTTTGTTTCGGAGTTTTTGTCATCAGTTGTATGTGTTCATTAATAGTGACAATACTTCCTGTGGGACTGCTGTTTATTTTTGTGCCAAGCTCTCTTACTTAAATAGATACTTGAGATTAATGGATCAGAAGAATCTAATGCGCAGTGGAAAACATCTGCAAGGTTGTGTTGACGATTATCTTTCCTTGCGTGATTCAGTCTGTCTGATTTGTACAGTCTATGGCGCGACTCAGAAGCCTTCTCACTTAAAACTCTTAAGGCAAGCTCTGCAATTTCCATTATTTGCTTTGTATGCACATGCACTTTGTGCACTGCGGGCGTCATAGGTAACCAGGGATATATTTCCTGTATCATGTTGCCTGTTTGAAAACAAAATATAGAATTTTTCCAAATAGAAAAACGCCCCTTGCACAAATCAAAATTCTATGTCAATAACGGTAATCAAGCTTTAAATACATTGTTTTGTTTTGCTTCCTTTGGCGTTTCCATTTTTCGTTAAAAGCATGATATAAAATATATTTTACATACATCAAACGTAGTCGTCTTTGGAAACTACACATGAAACTTTCGAAAAGCATGAAAATTAACGACATCGGGTACCTTCTGAAGATATTGCCCGATCTGGTCGTTTTTACATGAGTTTTTGATGAACAATTTTAAAAACCGGTAAAAAATTTGTAGCGGTCTGCATACAAAAAAAAAACACGAAAAAAATATTGGAAAAAATTAGCAATCTCAAAAAATCCCCCTTGCGGGAAAAAAGGGGGGAAAAAGTGGAATAGGCTATTGTAATTTAGAAGGGGCAAACACTACTCCTCCTTGTAGAGGTAAGGATTTGGTGCGCCTAGGTGATCCAATATAAGTATAGCTCCAATATACATTAACGGTTTATTTATTGGTATTAATTTTAAAACTTCTCTAAAAAGCCATTATTTTCTTAATAGAAGAAAAAACTATATGTTTCCCCATATACACCGTGAAAGTAGAAGCTTTGAACTTTATTATTAAAAAACAAAAATTATATTTTTAATGAAAAACAAAAAAGTTACAGTAACTCAAACTTAGACAATTTTTGTCTGCAACAAATACAAAAACACAGGCTAATGCAAATGGCGACTTTGAAAGGCTATAACTTCACTATAAAAGCAGCTAGATAAAATTTTTTCGGCTTAGTTCGAGTTTTGTCTTTTTCGCCAAATAATAAAAAAGTCAAATTGGACAACTTTTTTTTGGACGTAATGCCAAAAAAATCAAAAATATGACCAATGTGCGATGGTTTGGAATGGCCTGCTTGTTTTCCTGATATTAACCCCATAGAAATCATATCGGTAATTCTCGTCAGGAGAATTTATGCTGACAATCGTTAATTCATGAACGTGAATGATCTAAAAATTTCAATTTTCCAAGAGTGGGATGTACTTGATCAAGGTGTTATGAAAACATTAATAAGTTCTATGAAAGATTTATCATTATATTGCATTAAAACAAAAGGTGGTATTGCAAATTATTAAGTTGATATTATTTTTTATTATTCTTGTTATATCTGTTAAAAAAAAAAAAAAGGTTCACACCTCACGACCGCCTTAAGTATAAAAATTTCATATAGAAACAATCGCTTCAATTATAACAATCGCTTCAATTTACCACGCAACATTGCATTAAAGGAATTAATTATGCATTTTTGCAAACAAAGACTTTTTTGCATTTGTCTATACAATTTGAGTGTTTTAATATGCTAAATATTGCGATGTAAGAGATTTAATTAACCTTTCTCATTGATCAAAGATTTCTTTAATATAAGTTTATTTTTAGAAAGAAAGCATATTAAAATAAGTCCAACAAAGAGGTGATAATTATTGCATGAGTTCAAATTTTATAGAACATTGATTCATAGATTACCAAATGTGCTATCATTTATAAAAGCACTGTATAAAGAGAAAGCTTCCTTCAAATTTTCAAAGCATTCCGCCAAAAATTGTAGTTTGAGGAAAATAACAGAAAAACAACCAAAATATTGTAATAATAATTGACCATAAATGATCATATTCATATAACAACCCATTTAAGTAATTATTAAGCCATTTTGATCAAAACAGAGCTTTGGGCGAACAACTACTATAAAAAAAAATCAGCCACTTTCTACACAAGTGTTGGAAAATATGCTCTTATTCCAAGTTTGATATAATTAAAAAAAAAAGACAAATCTATCACGACTTGCTCAACATTTTTACGGTTTGCAGTTGTAAATATATCTGCATATACTTCTTAAAATTTCAAGGTAATCCGGTAAAATTGTGCTATTGGCGAATTACTGCTCGAAAAAGCTCGACCACTTCCCATACGAATGTATGAAAACATTCACTTCATGGAAGTGTGCCATCACTCGTATCTACAGATTATTTTCCTAACATATGTCAATGGAAAGGCAATTTACCTGTTGTAAAATTAAGAAATTCCTCTTTATTCCGTTAATAGGTCAATAAATCGATTATTACTTTTAATAATAAATACCAGAGGACCCCTGCTGCTCTGCAGCATTATATTATATTATATTAATTTTTATAATATAATACCAAAATGTGCCAAGATAAGTTAACGTACAGTAAGAGTAAAGTTGATTCTCCACGCATAACTTTCCTCAAACCCAACGAATTTAAGCAGTTAATAGCTCAAAAGAAGGAGCTTGATCCACTGAGAGTTCTTAGACCGATGTCAACAGCCTACGTTAATTAGAACTCTAGTGATAGAGGTTTGAGAGAAGAAAAATATTGAAAAAAATCTTGAATGCAAAGTTTGTTCATAAATTCTTTTAATATATAATATTGATAATAATCGATTTATTGATTAAGTGTCATTTCCATCGATTGTTAATTTATGTATTTATAACACTTACATGTGTTATGCCAAAATTAAACTTTCTCAAAGAGACCTCAATATAGAAATTTCAAAAAACGATACAAATAGAAATCATATAATTATACAGATATCATTAAACTTACACAAGTACTGATCCTAAACTAGTTAATTGATAAATAATCTAAGCGATAAAAACAAACTCTTTATTTAAACTTTTTCTTTCCTTATGCATAAGAGTTTTTAATATCTTCGTGACTGTGCGTGACTGTGTGTGACTATATTAAGATTAATCTTTGGCAACAACAAGTCTATGGACAAAGTTTCATATCGATCGGAAGAGCGGAATTGAGGTTTTAATCTTTCCGTGACTGTGCGTGACTACCCCAAAATTAATCTATAGTCACAGCAAGACTATGGGCCAAGTTTCAGATCAATTGGATGAGGGGGAATGGGGTTGCTCCATGGTAGACAGACAGACAGAGAGTATGAGTTAAAAGAAAGAGTTAAAAAAAATTGTATATGGCGTTGACACTGCTTTTCTTAAAGAATAAAACTTCATAAAGTGCATATTTTCGTACATTTGCATAGACAATGACTGATCTTTTTTGATTAGTAGTTTTTCCAATCCAGGAATTTTGGTGAAATAATTTGAAAGTTTGCCGTCACTAATAGTTTTCTTAGAATAGTTCAAAATTTTAAGGGTGTAATATTTTTAAATTTATAAAAAGTCATGAAGAAAAATTTCAGTAAAATTACATCAAACTTAAAATAAAAGAGAATATTCACACAATTATATTACAACAGCATAATTACTGTTGGAATCGGTAATGTCAGGAGATTTTTTCAGAAATCCCTACGCTTGCAAAAAAATCCCTTTTTTCCCTGCACCCGTCTTTCCCTACACTTCTATTTCAATTTTTCAAAAAATAAAATTTTATTGTTAATTTGTATTTACATTTTCAATTCAATAATGCAAAAACAACATAAAAATTAAGAAAAATAACATAAAAAGTTAGACAAGAATAACATGAAAACAAAACTAATAGATATTACAAAAAAAAATATTTTACAAATTTGTATAATTCATCTTTTCGATATGTATTGTATTGTATTGTATTGTATAAAGAGGTGTTCGAAGTACTGCGACCAAAGTGATCTATTGTACTGCCCTCTGCTAATAGGTTGTCCCTATAAACTCTTATCCAACCCTGAAGCCCTCAGGAATTCGAGGATGTTTGTTGGTTCTAGTAATTTTATGTCGCTACCTACTATCTGTAAGGAACCCAGATGCTGTTTTCTTTTGTGCATTAGCGCTCTACAGTTCCCAATTATGTGCTCTGGTGATTCGGCTTCCTCATCACAGAATCTGCACATAGGGTTTGCTACAATTCCCAACCTGCTCATATGTTCCCTGAGCCTGCAGTGACCACTTAAAATCCCGGTTAGTATTCTCAGACCGTTCTTTGACAATCCAATGCACGACCCAAATCTCTTCTTGTTGTAGCCACCCAACAACATTTTGGATTGCCTTAAGCCCAAGTGGCTCGAGAAAAATTCCCTTCTAACACAATTTTCATGTTCCCTGAGTACTCCTTCCCATACTCCTTTTCCTATTCCACATAATGGTTCCGGCCCTATTAATTTTGTGGAAGCTCCCCTTCTGGCCAGTTCATCACCTTGGTCATTGCCCTGAATCCCAACGTGTCTCGGGACCCAACAAAGGCTAACCTTGTTGTGTTTACCTAGCTCATTTAGCTTCTGCAGACAGTCCCATACTAGCTTAGAGTCTACTTCATAAGAGCCTAGTGCTCGAATAGCAGCTTGACTGTCTGATAGTATGGTTATGTTCCTTCTTTTGTACTTCCTGTTCAAGTTGATTTGTGCATATCTATCGATGGCGTAAATCTCTGCTTGGAAAATGCTCGTATGTATTCCCATTGGCTCGAAGTATTTGGTTCTAGGCCCGAAGACTCCCGCCCCTGTTCCACTTTCGGTTTTTGACCCATCTGTGTACCATTTGATTGTGTCTTCTCTTAGAGAATATGCTGTACTTAAACCGCTCCATTCTCTCTTATTGCTAAGTTCCGTAGTAAAGTATTTCCTGAAATCATATTTCTTCTCAGCCCTGTCCAAGGGGCAATCTAGGAGGGAGTAATCATTAACTTCGCTTATCCGGTTCCATTGCCCTTCATAAAGCCTGGTTATAGGTTTCTCTTCCTTTATTCTGATTTCCGTTGCCAAAGCTTTCTTCTGCACCACTATATGTAGTGGCCTTAGTTCCAATAGTGCTTCAAGTGATGCCGTTGGGCACGTCCTCATTGCACCTGTTATCCCAATGCACGCTAATCTTTGAATCTTACCTAGCTGCATTTGAGTCGACTTCAGATCTGTTCTTTTGGCCCACGCTATAGCTCCATAAGTTACTATTGGGCGGACCATCCCCAGTTTTTACCCGCTACCCTTCTGCAAATCATTGTAGCTCGCTTGGCTTTTTCAGTGATTTGGTCGACATGTGCCTTCCATGTTAACTTGTTGTCCAGTACTATCCCCAGATACTTCACTTCTGCTTTTGGTTCAATGACTTCTCCCAAAATTTGAATTGCCCTCCATCTCGGAAGTTTCCTTTTCCTGGTAAATGGTACATAGTGGTCTTCGTTGGATTGATGTTCAATCCTGTTGACCTGCACCATTGACATATAATCCTCAACCCTCTTTGTACAATGTCACATAGGGTTTCCTCGAACTTGCCTTTTTCTATTAAGACTATGTCGTCCGCGTAGCCCTGGCATTCTATTCCTGCTTCCGACAGTTTCATTAGTAATTCGTCAACAACCAGACTCCACATCAAGGGCGACAGAACTCCTCACTGTGGACATCCTCTGGTTGTGTTGACGGATATGGTCTCCCCCTCTGCTGTTGTTTCTACTGATCTCGTATAGAGCACTTCTACCATCTCTTTTGATGTCACTGGGTCTACCCCTCTTTGGTTTAATGCCCTTTCTATTACTTCGTGTGAAGTGTTATCAAAGGCTCCTTCTTTATCTAGGAAGGCACAAACGGCTATTTCCTTTTCATCTATTGATTTCTGAATAGTTCTTACCAGGCTAGTGAGAGCGGTCTCTGTTGATCTACCCGCTCTATACGCATGTTGGTTTGAATGCAAAGGCATCTGCTGTAAAATCCCACATCTTAGATAGTTGTCTACAGCTTTTTCAAGTGTTTTCAGCATAAAAGATGTTAGGCTTATCGGTCTGAAGGATTTTGGATGAGCGGTGTCCTTTTTCCCCACTTTGGGTATGAACACCACTCTTGTCTTCCTCCATGCCTTTGGTATGTACCCCAAGGCCAAGCTGCTACGCCCGATATTTAACATGAATGGTAATAGTTCCATCAAGCCCTTTTGTAAGAGGGTCGGAAAAATACCATCAGTTCCAGGGGATTTAAAGGGTTGAAAGGTACCTAAAGCCCATTCTGGTCTTTCCCTAGAGCAAATTTCTGCTGCTATTTGCCTGCTTGTCCGACTAGGGTTTCTTGGTCCGTTACTCGTCCGCTCGTTGTCATCTGCCACACTTCCTGGAAAGTGTGTCTTTAATAACAGCTCCGCCCTGTCCCGGCCGTTCTTAGAGTAGCTACCGTCCTCTTTCTTCGATATGACTGATATGCATTTAAAATTTACACAATTAATTAAATTGGAATGCAAATTAAATCTTACAATGCAAACAGAATTTGTTTTTTTGGTTTTAAAGACTTTGTTATGAAAGTGTATACTTAGATCTGATTTATCGTAATTTAATATTTTGTCACAAGTCTTACAACTGCATTTAAAGTCGTCATCTTTGACCTGTTCCAGCCATCCAATTAGCTTCTCGTCTCTCAACCAACTTGAGCAAAATCGTTGTTTTCTGTGTTTCTTTGATGTTTTCAGCTTCGTCGAAAAACGAATCGGACATGTTTCTAAAATTAATTATGTTTAAATTTATAATATTTTAATGTTAGTTCTATTTAAAGGCCTATTTAGCCACACGTTGTTAAAATGTATCCGTACCGTAAATGTGAAATGAAAATATTTTCAAAAAACTAAAAAATATACCTTTTTTAAAAACAGTCCAGCTCAGAATAGGTTAATGCTCGACCAGAAATATTTTGGGAGTCGTTATAAAACAAACCAAGGTAGATTTCCAGGGGGTACTTTTTCACATTTTTTCTCGCCATACAGAGTGAGTCGCTCCAATGTTCATACATTCGAATGGAAAGTAGCTGAATAGTTTCGAGTAATAGTTAGCCCACTTCTCAGTTTTTATGAGATTGCTTCAATATTTCGGGAGAGTAATCTACCAATATAACTGTCTCAGAATTTTTTGTAAAATAATATCAAACATCTATGACCTGAATATATCCATACATTTGTAATGAAAGTGGTCGAGCTTTTTTAAATAATAGTTTTCCCACACCAGTAACGCACTGTGAGTCAAGTGACTTTTAAGGATTATATTCCCGGTACTTGTACAACTCCAACAAGTAAGAAAATTATAGTCGGTCTAGACCGCCTATATGATACCCTATACCATGCGTTTGAAAACCCTATCGCTTAGGCCCAACTAACTGGACATAGAAAATAAGCAAAAACCAAATTTGAGTCGATTTTTATTAATTTTTTTGGCTGCAAATATGAAAAGGTTCATATCGGATGCTATATCTATATGGGGACTAGGTCCAAAAATGGACCGATCCTGACCATGGTTGGTAACGTCTCTTGTATTTTGCAAAAAAAATATACAAACAAAATTTGAGAAAAATCAGTGCAATATTTTTGTTTTTTAATAGATTTAAGTTAATATCGGGAAGCAGCTCTATATGGTACCAAAGGGATCATTTTTGGACTACTCACTAATGGATGTAATGAACGCATACAAACCCAATTTGAGTAAGATCTATATGACAATTTAGATCTTATGGCAATTTATGTCGATTTCATAGGGGTAATTTGTATGGGGGCTAGGTCTGAACATGGACCGAATTTCACCAATTTCAACAGCGTTCATCCGATGACAGATAACAGCTTATATACCAAATTTCATCAAAATATGTTCATATTTGCGACCTGCAGTTTGATTACAAGGTTTACATGGACACACAGACGGACGGACGGACGGACGGACATTGTTAAATCAACTCAAAAAGTGATTCTGATTCAATCGGTATAATTAAAGATGGTTCTGGGTCAAATATTTTTGGTTGTTACAAACAGCAGCACAAAGTCATTATACCCAAACCACATAGTGGTATAGGGTATAAAAAGTACATGTTTATTATACTATATACTATATACTCAAGAATGAATACTATTTCTTTGCGTGCATTTGATAATTTTTTGCCCAGTGCACAATTCATGTTTACGTTTTTCTGATTGTTTTAGTTTTTCTTTGTGCTGAACCTTTTTAACACACTTCACTGAATATTTTTATAAATTTTAATTATTTCAATATTGTTTTCAATAAAATATAAAGCGAAATTTGTAGTTTATAATAAGAACTGATTTAATATTTTTGTGAAAACTATTAAAGTGATTTATATTGGAGGGCTGCCAATTATCACATAGATTTTTCGCAAGATCTTATAATTTTCACACACGAAACAGACTTGGTAAACCTCGCGAGGGACATACTACATCATATAACGGGAAAACATTCGGACGGCGTAATCTTTAGTTCCATCATTCTTGCTAAATTCCTAAGTATATATTTATCATTTTCACGATTTACGATGCATCCGGATTGAGTGTGGTTTCCTCCTGCACTCCACCGTCTTTCAGTTTTCTAATTATCATACTACTCGAGCTATTCGTACGGAGGGTCGAATTTAACGATTCAAATATTCCTTATAAACGAATCGATTTGATTATGATGAACTAAAATAAAATATTTAAATTAAAGGGCACAATAATACAAACTAGCAGATTTCGGCCCTCGAAATTCGAGTGCAAATTCTAGGAAATTTTATTTTTTCAATAAATAAAGACCATAAAGGTATGCTAATCAATTATAGCCAATTCACAAATCAACACAAAAAAACAAACTCATTTTTATTATAAACACATTAACAAATTTAATAAACACACACATAGCATTGCATAATTTTATGTATGTGTTAGTAGCAACTTTAAATGAAATTTACTCAAAATAAAGGAAAAAATTTAAAAATCTGTAAATCTGAAAAACGGCCAAAAAGAAATACCTTTCAAATAATATACGTCTGGTCAAAATCGGGATAAAACGATAGAACAAAACATCGGTAACAAGAAATCGCCTAGCCTATTAATATTATAGATAAGAAGTTTTTCCGTAGTGTTTTCTGCCTACAAAATGACTAAACCAACAATATTAAAAATAACAAGGGCCCTCGATGAGATATAAGAAATACTGCAGTAAGATCACAACAACAAAAGGGAATAAGCAGAAGAAAAACGTATGACAACAACAAATATAAACGTTACTTTAAGTAAACAACATTAAGGCTGATCACTAACTAAATAGCAATTAGTTTACCTTAAATTAAAAAAAATATATATCAAACAAAATAAGTAAACAAATAAGTAAACAACAAAAATTAATAATATTTAAGAATATTGTTGCTTTGTATACAGTAAAATACACTGCTAATTTAGAATTACTTTTCTTTTTATGGGCATATATGCAGATTACATTCAAAGGATTAAAATTTTAATGGAACGTTGCAAAAGTCACACTATTTGCGTCTGGTTTGGAACATACCCATTCGTAGTTTCAGCAGATCCAGAGTTTATTAAACAGATTTTATCACATCCTGAATTTTTGAATAAATTAACAACTTTGTCCAAGCCTATGTACAATGCATTGGGTGGTGGTATACTTTTTAATGATGGTAAGTTTAAGAGTAAAACTTTGTGAAGACGACTTTAACAATCTTCTGACTTTCTCTATATTAGAATCTGAATGGCATCACAGTCGTAAAATGTTAAATCCCTCCTTCCATTTCAAAAACATATTAAGTTTACTGCCAATATTCAATAAAGCAAAAAAACTAACAATTTCATTAATGGATGCAATGGTTGACAATAATGACCACAAACTGCTCGACATGTTACAGCGGATATCAATGGGAATATCAGTAGGTAAGTAAATAAATTACATCATTAAAAATATAAAACTCATACCAAAACATGAAGTCGGATTTTAAACAGGAGCGTTAAATTCGGCTGTGCCGAATCTTTTATACCATCCACCTGCATCTTAAACTCAATATTACAACCAATATCGAGTACGGCTACCACTTTAACACTGTTGTCGGTGCTGAAATTTTAATTTCGAATCTAAAGTTAAAAAATAATGATCGTGTCTTCTATAGAAAGAATTAGTCACCATTTGAAAAATGACATTATTTTTCTTTTACGAGAGTAAAAAACCCATAAATATTTCGTAGAACATAGTACAGCATAGAAATTCATTATTTAACGCAGCCGGCGTTATAACACCCAAAGTTTGATCCCCAATGTGTTGACACCTTGGAAATCATACGATAATTCAAAAAAAAAAAACAGGTGAGAAAATTATAGTCGGTCTAGAGCGACTATACGATACCCTATACCATGGTTTAGAGATCCTATCTCTTCGGTTCAACTAATTGGATGTAGAAAATAAGCATAAACCAAATTTGAGTGGCTTTGTTATTAATTTTTTTGGTTGCAGATATGAAAAAGTTCATATCGGGTGCTATATTTATGTGCGGACTAGCTCGAAATATGGATAGATCCTGACCATATTTGGTAAATGTATACAAACCTAATTTGAAATAAATCCGTGCAATATTTTTGTTTTTTGATAGATTTAAGTGAAGATCGGGAATCAGCTCTATATGGGGCCTATGACTAAGAAATGTCCTGTAGGGATAATTTTTGGACTACTGATTAATGGATATAATAAACACATACAAACCCAATCTATATGATAATTTGGATCTTGTGGCAATTTATGTCGTTTTCATAGGGGTCACTTGTATGTTGACTAGGTCTGAACATCGACCGAATTTCATCAATTTCTATAGCATCCATCCTATGGCCGGTAAAAGCTAACGTACCAAATTTCATCAAAATATATTCATATTTGCGACCTGTAGTTTGATTACAAACTTTACATGGACACACAGATGGACGGACGGACGGACGGACATTGCTAAATCGACTCAGAAAGTGATTCTGACGCGATCGGAATAATAAAATATGGGTCTAGGTCAAATATTTTTGGTAGTTATAAACAGCAGCACAAAGTCATTATAGCCAAACCACATAGTATTCAACTGATTCTTGGCTAAAAATTTCCAGATATTAATATTAAAAAATTTTTAAATAATTTTATCTGTATTAGCTAGTGTAGGATTTGATACATTAAAATACAGAGTTTGGGTTTACCGGGCAATTAGAAACAGTAGACTTGGACAGACGGACAATATTAACGTACATGTTTTGAATGTAACTAGCAATTAGAATAAGCAGCCTGCGATAGAGCATAATATTTTCAAAAACAGACAGACAAAAACAGTCTCATTATAGACATCGTTATAACAAAAAAATCGTAACACGGACGAAAAATAATTATATTATACATTAATATAATAAATCTGTGAATAAAATATATGTTTAATTCAAATATATATAAAATATAATCGCAAGCATATTTCATTCACCAAAAAAATAAAATTGTGGACCAAAAGCCTACAATTTATAAGGCTCAACCATAAAAAAACATTATAGAAAAAAACTTTTAGAATAAAAATAAGTCTGAAGAAGTTTTCAGAAATTTAAAGAAGATAACATTTGTTCTGAAATAGTAAAAAAAAGAAGAAAAGGAAATTTCTGAAGTTTAAAGAAGAGAAAATTTGTTCTGAAAATCTAAAAAAAGCAAGAAAAGTTAATATAAAGAGAATAAATTTCCAGAAAAATTTAAGTGTTAAGAGAACTTTTGTTCTAAAAATTTTACAGAAAAACTTAAGAAAAGAGTTAAGGAAGTGAAGATTTGAAAAAAAAATAAAAAAATTTTGTAAATACTATTTAAATAGTTATAACTTTTGAATTCTTATGATATGTTTTATTGTCGATCTAAAAAAACAAGTAAGAAAATTATAGTCGGTCTATACCGACCATATGATACCCTATACCATGGTTTAGAGACCCTATCTTTCGGTCCAACTAATTCGATATTGAAAATGAGCATAACTCAAATTTGAGTGGCATTGATATTAATTTTTTTTGCCGCAAATATAAAAAAGTTCATATCGGGTTCTACATTTATATGGGGACTAGGTCGAAAAAAGGACCGATCTTGACCATATTTGGTAATGTCACTTATATTTTTAAAAAAATACATACAAACCAAATTCGAGGAAAATCTGTGCAATATTTTTGTTTTTTGATAGATTTAAGCGAATATCGGGAAGCGGCGTTATATGGGGGCTATGACTAAGAGTTGTCCAATAGGGATAATTTTTAGACTACTGATCAATGGATGTAATTTATACATACAAACCCAATTTGACAAAGATCTATATGATAATTTGGATCTTATGGCAATTTATGTTAATTTCGTAGGGGTCATTTGTATGGGGGCTAGGTCTGAACATGGACCGATTCTCACCAGTATCAATAGCGTTCATTATATGGCCAATAGAAGCTTATGTACCAAACTTCATCAAAATATATTCATATCTGCGACCTGCAGTTTGATTACAAGGTTTACATGGACACACAGACGGACGGACGGACGGACATCGTTAAATCGAATCAGATAGTGATTCTGATTCGATCGGTATAATAAAAGATGGGTCTAGGTCAAATATTTTTGGTAGTTACAAACAGCAGCATAAAGTCATTATACCCAAACCACATTGTGGTATAGGGTATAAAAAAACAAATTTAGATATTAAAATAAAACAAGAGTGTTAAATTCGTCTATACCGAATCTTTGATATTCTCCACCTAGAGTTTATGTTTACGTTAAAATCTGACAAATGAAAACAACATATTTGAAAAATTAAACAATTTGATAAACTTAAATATTATATGAAATGTGCCGATACTAAATATATTTGCTAAGGAATTAGCTCGGGAATAAGTTCTATATGGGGCCTATGACTAACAATTGTCCTAAAGGGATTACTATTTTTTAATAAACTTACGCATAACCAATTTGATCGAGATCCATATGACAATTTGGATCTTATGGCAATTTATGTCGATTTCATAGGGGTCATTTGTATGGGGACTAGGTCTGAACATGGATCGAAGTTCATAGATTTATCGATAGCAGCACCGGATGTAAATCGAAACTTGTAACGCCGTCCAGCACTGACGTCGCAGTCATAAAGACTTTTAAGGAAGACGACACATACGCCGACCTTCTTAGCGAATACAGTGACATATCCATACTTTCACCATTTGGTTCATAAACAAAATCATCAATTTCTCATCGAACCGTATTTTGCCGCCCACAACGACTTCCACCTGAAAAGCTTGCTGCAGCCAAAAAAAAACCTTCGACTTCCTCTTCAAAACTGGCATTTGCCAGTCATCAAAGACCAAGTGGTCTAGCCCGTTGCACTTAGTGAGGAAAATCGATTTAACATGGGGACCTTGCGGGGATTATCGAGCCTTAAACGCACAAACATTGCCTTACCGATACCCTTTGCCATACTTAACGGAGCTTATGGCAAACTTGAGAGTTAAGCGAATTTTTTCAAAAGATTGGCCTACAAAAAGCGTTTCATCATATACCGGTACAGCCTGACGGCATTCCGAAAACACCCATAAGTACTTCTTTTGGCTTGATCGAGTTCAGAACGCTTAATCAACGAGGTGCTTCGTGGAGTCGATTTTGTGTTCCCATACAATGATGACAGTTTCGTTGCATCAACAACTTTAGACCAACATAGTCGTGATCTTCGTAAAGTATTTCAACAGCTTCGTGACAACTCCATTGCGATTACGGTAGAGCGAATTAAAATTATTGGGACATATCGTAAACGCTAACGGCATCCGACCTTTACCTGAAGAAATTGACACAATAAAGAACTTTCCGTTGTTAAATGGTAAATTTTTACAGAAATTTTTTGCCGCACGCAACGTGCTATCAAGCCGTATTACAAGAGATGGTTCCAGGTAACAAAAAGAACGACCTTACACCGTTGGTATGGACATCAGTCACCGAAACGGCATTTAATAGATGCAAAACCGAGTTGGCTAACGCAACATTGCTGTTCATCCTCACGGCAACGCAGAATTGTCAATTTACGTGGACGCATCTGATACAGCTGTTGGAGCCACTATGAACCATTTAGTAGATGGTGATTTGCAGCCAATCGCCTTTTACCTAAAATAGCTTATGTCAACGTAACAGGAATATTCAACATACGACCGGGAGCTAGTGGCAATCTACTTAGCAATTTGCCATTTCCAGTACGAAATAGAGGGTCATATATGTAGCATGGCTGACCACTTATTTTCACATTCAATCCAAACATGGAAAAAGCTTCACCACGCGGAAACGCCAGCTCGACTTTATCAGCCTATATATGACACACATTCGACACATGCCTGGTTTGCAGAATGCTTCAGCTGACGCTCTTTTCAGGATCTAATCTTTCATTCAAGATACAAACTATACGAGCATCGCAGCCGCGCTGAAAAATGATGAGGAATTGCATAAGCTGATACAAAACTCAGGTACGCAAACGAATTCCATAATTCTTAAAAAATTTATCCATCCTACGTTGTAACGAACAACTAGTCTGCGATACGCCAACTGCTCGGGTTCTTCCTTACATCCCTAAGGAATTTCGACATCAAATATTAACGGCAATTCATAACTTGTCTCATACTGGTTGCCGTGCTACGCCAAGACAAGACAGCAAGATTTTGTTGGTCTGAAATTAAGAAAGACACTTCCAGTTTCGTTAAAAACTGTTTGCAGTGTCAACGTTTCAAAATACAACGCCATATAAAATAATCACATATCAGGTATGAACCGCCGCAGGAACAACTTTTTTAATATAGACATCGTTGGACCATTCCCTCTATGCGATGGACAACGATACTGCTTAACTATTATCGACCGCCTCACGCGATGGCATGGGGCAGTCCCAATTCCTGATATGGCCGCTGAAACTATAGCTAGAGTTCTCGTTTTACACTCTTTATCTAGATTTAGCGTACCAGCACGTATAACATCTGACCAAAGCCAACAATTTGAATCTGCGGTTTTTGCAGAACTCATGCAGATGATTGATGCTACCCACTTGCATAAAACGCCGTACCATCCAGAGTTTTAAAGACATCAATGCTATATTACGACATCTATAAATGGGTACATCATTGCCGATAATTTTATTTGGTTTGCTTCTAGTCATCAAACCCGATATAAATGCTTCACCAGCGGAACTTGTCTATGGCACGACCTTAAGAATTCCAGGGGAATTCTTCCTAAAAAACAATTCGAAAGAAACTTCAACTGAAGTTGTAACCAAAATTCGAGAGACTGTAGAAAAGCTAAGGCCAACTGAATCCGCTCATCATTCAAGTATCCAGACATTCATTTCAGAAGAAACGAATTCATCAAACTATCTCTGACTCATCCACACGATGGTCCGTATTTGGTTTTGAGAAGAAACTCCAAATATCGCAATTGCAACGTTAGCATCGATCGCCTAAAGCCATTTTTCTACGCAAAGTCAATGATTCTGATACAGTATCAAAAACACAACAACAATCGCCAACATTTCCATCATCCACTATGAATCATACAACCGGGGACGATGCATTCATTACAGAACTCATCTCAAACTTACTCCGGAACACAACCAGTGGTAGACGCGTAAGACTTCCAGTCATTCATATGATCTTTTCCAGCGCGAGGAGTGATGTGGCACCCTATCCTTCATTAAGATATTCAATAACCAGAATAAGTTGTAAAAAGTAACCTTGTTTTAGCTACTGTGAGAGAATAGCAAAATAACTCAGCCCTTTTCGTTTTGCCTCGTTCAACAGACAATATCGCTGCTGGGAAAATGCATGCCAAATTATGGGAAAATGCCTGTTAAGTCTATAGGAAATGCATGCTAAATGGTAAAAATGCATGTCATATGCATGTTTTTGTTTTTTCGAAAGATTTTTTTTATTTGCAGTTTTGGAAGTCATTTTTCTTAATTCAGCATGCAATTTCCTTACATTTAGCATGCAATTTCCCTACATTTAGTATGCAAATTTTTCTCATTTTTAACAGAAAAATTCCTATTTTTAGCATGCATTTTCCCATAAATTTGCCCAAATTTAGCAAACATTTTGCCATTTTTGACATTCATTTTTACCATTTGGCATGCATTTCCTATAGACTTAACAGGCATTTTCCCGTAATATAGCATGCATATTCCCACTTTTACCAAGCACTTCCGTTAGTCCCATTTAATAATCTCCAAACTCCATATGTATGTATATTAGGGTGAAAGCGGTTTGTATGAAAAGAAATTTTTGGTCGAATTTTGAGGTGTACGGGTCGGATTATTGTGACACTTGATCTAAAACTTTAGTGCGCAAAATATGACCTTAATCGAATAATGCTTTCTGGACGCGCATTGAGTTCAAAACTCAAATATGCATTTATATGTAAAAATTATTTTTCACAAAAATCTTGATATTAATAAATGCGTTTCAATTAAATTAATTAATAAGCCATAATCTAGAGTAAAAATTCCTTCTAATAAAATACCAAAATTTATTATCGGTTGAAAAACTGCCAAGTTATATCAAGTTCCACATGCAACAAATGCGGCGCAGACCACTTGATTAAGAAAATCTAGCTCACATTTTTAAAGGCATTGAAATAACTTACAACAACAACATTTTTGCATTTTTCCTGATCCAAAAATTATCTTATGTAAAATATTTTGCATGTCGTCTATTGTTATGCCGTTCTAAATTAAACGGTACGTATTTTTAGCACTATTTACAAATCTCCAATTTTACTTTTTCAAAAATTTTGTTCAAGAAATTTACCGAAATCAACGATTGGACTTTAAGGTCTTCTTAACAAAATATACGTGATTAAAAATGCCAAATATTGTGGTATACTGCTCTTAATTTGATTGGTTTTTCATACCCTTTCAACTTTGGGCCTGACTCTTTTTGGTGTTGTCATATTTCAAATATCTCTTGTCAAAATATTATACTACTTGATATATGTTCTCGATCTTGTAAACTAAGATTAAATTGAGACACTATTAACTGTCCCTCTTTAAGGTCAAAGGTTAAATTTAAGGAGATTTATATTTTTTTTAAACGAAATATCGAAATAATATATATTTGTGGAACGATACCGATAAAACTTGTTAATAATATTTTGATTATTCTAAAAAATAATATGCTGGACTTATTTTCTGAAATTAACCCGTGGGGTACTCTTGATGTCAAATTGACTCTTTATGAAAATCTAAAAATATTTTCTCCATCAGGAATTTTTTTAATAAAAGAAATTTAATGTATTCATAAAATTCCTCAAATTTATTCGTTATTTTAAAAAATGTTTAGATTAATTAGATTTTATATTTAATACAGTATAAACAAATTTGTATATCTAGTGCTTATATTCAGAAAGTGCTATCTGCATTAATAATTATTTTAAAGAGAGCGTGTAAAACCAATTTATTAATAAGATCTGAAAGTATTTGTCGATCGCTTTGCTACAATATTAAGAAATAGTCGTACTAATCATGCGTGATATCAAAATTAATGTTATATGTGGCGGTCATGTCAGAGGACAGTCTGAAATCAAAAATTAATATTTCACTTTCTGAATATAGGCTTTTATACTCGAATACATACAATAATTCTTGAAAAAAAAAAATTAAAACTGGGACACACTAATTGTACATCTATACAAACTTGTTTATACTGTATTAAATATAAAAACTAATAAGTCTAATTATTTTCATAATATAACGAATAAATAATTTATTAATTAATTTAATTGAAACCCAATTATTGATATCAAAATTTTTGTGAAAAATAATTTTTTTTGATAATTTTTACATATAAATGCATATTTCAACTTTAAACTCAATGCGCGTAAAGAAAGGGTTGTCCGATTTGGCTCACATTTTGCGCACTAAAGTTCTAGATCCATTGTCACAATAATCCGACCCGCACACCTCAAAATTCGACCAACATTTTTCTTTCATACAAACCGCTGTCACCCTAATATACATATCTTAAGGAAATCGACAAACACATTAAACACTTTTATTTTTTCAAGATTTTTTTTCACATTTTCGATCATATCGGGTTATGCTTTGGTCCGATTTTGATGATTTTTAAATAGCAATTTCTTCGGGACGGCAATAAACGAGGGTTGTTGAGGGTGTGGTCATGATTTCCATAGACAGACGGACAGATGGCCATCACTAAATCAACTTTTCTTGCTATAAGGATCAAGAAAATATTTGATTTTGGAGTATACGGAATATATTTCGATATGTTACAAACGGAATGGCAAATACAATTATATGTCTCACATTTTTCTCCTCTCATTTCTCTCGTATTCTATCATATAATTTATGCAACACAATGAAATTTAATTTTCTTGGCTAAATTTATGTTTTTAAGTATTTCTATAAACAGTTTTTTTTTTTTGTTGATAATGTTAGGAACAATGGTTGTGCAAGAATCCAACATATAATATTTATATATGATTCTTGGTTTCCAATTTATAAAAGGATATTTTAAATTTTCCCTACGTGTACATTTAACGAAAAATATCAAATATGTAGGTAGAAATATGAAATGAATTTTAAAAATTATTCAATGAAAAGTTGTAACTTGTACTCAAGATTTGAAATTAATTAGTTTAACAATATATTTGCAGAGACAACAATGGGCAAACCGATGAAAGCTGGCGAAAAAATCTCAGATGAATTTGTAGACTACTTTCGACTGTAAGTTAAATATTTATTTTAATTAATTCGTTATTTGTTAAAAAAAAAATTGTTATTGTCTCCTCAACAAACCGTCTATTAGCGAGAATATTACAATAGATTTTCCAACAGTGGATGTTGACATTTGCGAGAAAATTAATCGCTACAGCTCACAAAAAAATTAGCTAGACATTCAATATATTTTTTCATTCCTAAGGAAGCACATCGTTGTTGTTGTATGTATATCTATACCAATATTATAAAGAGGTAATGTGTGTTTGTTTGTTTGTTTGTTTGTAGGAGCTAATCTCCGTAACTACCCATCTGATATTCCTGGAATTTTCACAGAGTCTTACTGCGAATATGGGAAGTGCTATAGGCTATAACTTTTTTAATATTTTTAGTGGGCGCGGCACCTCCCACACAAAGTAAATTTTTAATATCATATACATATATTGAGTATTATGATAGGGAGAGCTTGCAAATTTGTGTGAGGTCACCTATTTTTAATATTAGTAATATTAGTGGGCGGGGTCGGAGAAGTGGGCGTGATACCTCCCATACAAGTAATTATTCAATATTATATGTCTCGAGTAGTGTGATAGAGAGAGCTTTTCAAATCTGTCTGATGTCACCTATTATTAATGTGAGTAGTCGGACGAAAAATGGGCAGTATCGGACCAATAGGCGTGGCACCTACCATACAAATTAAATATAAAATGCCATATATCTGGAGTACTATTATTGTGAGAGTCTTGGGACTTTGTGTGAGCCCATAGGTAGTTCAGTTGATTAGTTAGACAAAAAATGGGCGTGATCGGAGCTGTGGGCGTGTTACCGCCCATACAAAGTAAATATATGATATCATATAACTAGTGCGCTAAAAAAGGAATCTTTGACGCTTTGCACGATCCTATCAGATCTTAGTATGAGTAGTCGAACAAAAAATTGGCGGGTTCACACCAATGGGCGTGGCACTCCCCATGAAAAGTAACTATTTAATGTCATATATCTGGAGTACTGTAAAAGAGAGAGAGTTTTGTGGCTTTGCGTGAGCCCATAGGTTCTTTGTGTGATTAGTCGAACAAAAAGATGGGCGTGATCGGAGCAGTGGGCGTAGCACCGCCCATGCAAAGTAGATATCTAATATCATATAACTGGTGTACTATAAAAGGGAAAGACTCGACATTTTGCATGAGTCCATCAGATATTAATGTGAGTAGTCCAATAAAAATTGGGCGGGATGGGATTAGTGGGCGTGGCACCTCCTATGTAAAAAAATATGAAGCACTACGAAAGCGACAGTCTTTTGATAAGTTCATTAGTTATCAATGTGATTTGTCGTGGAAAATATGTTGCCAAAATCAAAAATCGTCAAACCCAAAAATCGCGAAAAATTAAAATCGCCCAAAAACAAAAATTTTCAAAATCAAAAATGGGCAATATCAAAAATCGCTAAAAAAGAAAAATTGCGAAATGATATTCTAAGTTCATGGCCTATAGTTAAGTGTTGCCAGATCTAATATGGATAATCCACCTTCTTCTCATGGGCAGCTACATGTACCTTGCTCCATGGTAGGAACGCCGAAGAATCTGATAATTGTTGTACCGAATGAAAAAACAAAACATTGTATATCAGCATCAGCAAGCATTAAAATAAAAAAATCTATACTAATAATCTATACTAACATAATATAGAGGTAATATTTGTTTGTTTGTTTGTTTGTAGGAAGTAATCTCCGTAACTACTCATCTGATCTTCCTGAAATTTTCACATAGTCTTACTGCGGATATGGGAGTGCTACAGGCTTTAATTTTTTAATTATTTTTAGTGGGCGTGGCACCTCCCATACAAAGTAAATTTTTAATAACAAATATATATTAAAAGCCATGATAGAGAAAGCTTTGCAAATTGGTCTCAGGTCATCTATTATTAACGTGAGTAGTCAGACAAAAAAATGGGCGGGATTAGAGAAATGCGCGTGGTACCCCCACACAAACTTAATATTAAATGTGATATATCTGAATTAGTGTATTAGTGAGAGCCTTGGGACATTAGGTGAGACCTTTCATAACGATTCGGAAGGGGGGGGGAGGGAGAGGGTGTAGCGAAGCACACCGGCTTACATCTAGTCCTATATATACTGAGTTAGTTAGTGACGATGTTTGTAACTACTGAAAATAATTTGACTCAGAATAATTTTTGAGTCGATTTAGCGATGTCCGTCCGCCTGTGTGTCGATATAAATAATTTAATAAAACTGCAGGTCCCGAATATATACATATTTTGATGAAATTTTGCATACGACCTTTTGTGTATGTACTGTAGTGTGTGAAATAAATAATATATTAATAACGATACAAATTTTTCAATGCATGGTTTGTGCTGATCAGACATTATTTGAGCGACATATATTTGATTTGAGTGTATTCAGTACAACAAGACGATTCTTCATGATACTGGAAGAAATAACTGTGTATTATCAATAAGCTGGAATGACTAAGATAAAAATATAGAAATTCATATAAATACGACTGAAACTCAATTATATAATTAAATTCTAATTAAACTTAAAGCTTTGTATTTGTTATTCATTTGAACTTGGTAATAAAAACACGACATGTTGATCCAGCCCTGATGTTATAACAGTAATGCTCTTGTCAGCCATAGCAATAAATTGGTATATATAGGTGCATGAACAGACATAGTCCCTACACAAATAACACTTAAGTTCCAAATTATGTTATGGATCTCGGTCGAATTTGGTGTATGCGCATTTGTTACACCCTCACTAATCGTCAGTCCAATAATCTACCCATTCTTAGTCGCACCCCCGATATAAAATTGTTTCTCGATCTTTACTTAAATCTATTAAGAAACAAAAATATTGCACAGATTCTCAAATTTGGTTTAAATATGTTTTTGCAAAAAATTAGTGATTTTACCAAATATATTTATAATCGCTCAACTTTTCGACCTAGCCGCCGTATAAAAATAGGATCCAGTAGGAACGGTTTGATGTGTAAACATCTATACGCTCAGGGGGGTAAAAATATATTTCACAATACAATCACAAAAACAGAGTAAGACAAAAACGGTATGATGTACGATTGTATTGGTGAAAAGATTAGGAAGTGTTTGGAGATAAAAAGGAAGGCACAATTTCATTAAGAAGTGGTTGGAGATAAAATGGGGGAGCGCATAGCATTTTGAAAAATGAAAAACGAAATATAGGAAATGAAAAACGAAAAATTAAAAACTAAAATTAAACCAGTTGAAATAATAAATAATAATAAATAGTTTTATATTAGCAGAGCCCCTGCATTTGTTTGCTATAAGTGATACATAGATGACGCTTTCTGTTTCATTTTAAAAAAGTGTCATAATTACTAGATGTTTACACATGAATCAGATGATTATTTTTTTGCCTTACGACCAATTAGTTTGGGTCATACCTTTTTCTAAAATCATAGCATAGTCTGCCTGGACCGACTATAATTTTCTTACCTGTTTTAAATTATTTTCTTTTGCAGTTTGCTGGAAAGCTGCGTTAATTATGTTACGTCAACATTACTGAAATTGGATAAAGTTTTTCTTCTATGTTCTAACCATATTAATATAAAACGGTATATAAATAACTACATTTTGAAGGTATTTCAGATAAAAAATAAATATCCACTATATTTATAGTTTTTCTTTGTAACATTTCAGCTAGTAAACTTAAGAATGGACATCCTGAAAAAGAAATCAGTATCTAGTGGAGACACTGAAGATTCTTTAACATCAATAGAAAAGTCTCCCAAAATATTTATTGACCAAGCCATACACAACTTTGCTCTCAACGATATTGTAGCCGAATCACATAACATTTTAATAGCTGTAAGTACTTTTTATTAAATTTAAACAAGTAACCACAGAGTGTTAAAAGTCAAACTAACTAAAAATAACTTGTACTCTTACTGATACATTAATACACTTGTAAAGTCTTTTGAAACTTCAGCAAATGGTATGTTTTCTGCCTTGGTAATGTTGGCTACACATCCCAGTATACAGGATCGCCTGTTTGACGAACTCGTCAGCGTTTTTCCGGAAAAAGATTTCGAATTGGAATTTGAACATATGCAGCAACTACCATATTTGGACATGGTAGTAAATGAAACACTGCGTTTGGCTCCTTCCATACCGACAATCATACGAGAAGTTTTTCATGATACCCAATTGACTGAGGATCTTATATTACCAAAAGGCCTGCAAATAATAATGTCAATATTTCATCTACATCGCCGCAACGATATATGGGGTGCAAATGCTAATGAATTTAATCCCGATAATTTCCTTCCCGAAAATCTATCTGGAAAACATGCCTATGCGTACATACCTTTTGGCAAGGGTATGCGGCCATGTATTGGTATGTAATAAAATAAATTCAGATAAAAGTCATATGTTTCGAACATGTTATTTGTACTTATCTCTATTTTTAGGTTGGCGCTATGCATTATTTTCGATTAAAGTAATTCTGTCGGGAATTATAAGAAATTATAGACTGACAACCAGTATGAAATATGAAGACTTAGAATTTATTGAAAATATAACCTTAAAATATTCACAGGAACCTCTGTTTCAAATATATCGCCGTGAAAAATAATAAATAAAATTGGAAAGGTGCCGTTTATAGAATACTCGTACTTTGTGTTAACTTGCATTAATAAATAAATAGTGTTTTTGAGAATTTAAAAAATTCCGTTCATTTAAACGACAATATTTTTGGTTTTGCATTGGAAAAAATGGACTCAAAATAATATCACACCGGACTTGATAATAGTATGATATATGCTCTAAGAGTGAATTCTGTTATTGCCTCATTGATTAAAAATCTGTTTGTCAATAGGTGGATAAAACTTCTATGAAATCCAGCGCTGCAGTATTGTTGCTTATGCTGATAAAGCGGGAAGTTTTTATTTCTATATAGGGACATTCTGCAAAGAGCTCATCTGTTTTATCCCACGGAAGTACATAATTTTATAACTATATGTACAATAAGGAGGTTTATGATGTAATCCCCGTAATTTCTCATCTGATTATCCTGAAATTTTCACAGAGTCCTACTGCAGATAATTTTTTATAACATAATTTTTGCAAATATTTTTAGTATGCGTGGTAACTCCCATAAAAAGTAAATTTTTAATATCACATATCTGTGGTTTTCTACATTAACCGCATATGTCATAAAATCAAAATGTTCAGGGGAGCCAAAAAACGTTATATTTGAAATTATGGGCTTGATATAAAATTTTTAGAGCTGTTTATTTAACAGTCCTGTAGATATCGGCAATAAATACTTTATATAAAATTTTAAGTCAAAAATCTTCAGAGAAATAGATCCTAGGGAAGGACGAAAAACAATATGCAAATAACGCTTAAAGTGTGTGCAGATTAAACAACTCATGTCGACAAACGTCGTTTTATTTGAAAAAGAAAACTACCAATGCAACCACCCATATAGACATAAGTTGTTTTTGCATGAAAAATGGATTTTTTTTGTTCGTCAACAAAAAGTTAACGAGAATTACGATGTATTCTCATCAATATCAAGAATAATAGTGACAAAAAATAACCGATATAAACACACAAGTTTTTATAAGTGGTTATAAACTGAAAAATAATCCAAAATTATTTTACATGTTTTTTTCATTAATAAAAACGTATGTCGCTATGTGTCGTTTTCTGAGAAAAAAATTTGTCAGTGATCAAACGTAGGGTGACATACGTCGATAGTGCTGCAAATAAATTTAATAAACATTAAAGTTACGTCGTTATTTAAAGAAAAACTCAGAAATGGTAAATATTTGTTTTTTTTTTAAATTTAACACATGAAAAGAGCGTTGAAAATTAATATATCGTTAACTCAAAACTGACAAAAATGGACATACGCGGTTACTCCAGAAAACCACAGAAATATTGAGTATTATGATAGGCAGAGCTTTGTTAATTGGTTTGAGGTCACCTATTATTAATGTTAAGAGGTATGCCGGAAATGGGCGGGTTCAGAATAAGGGTTGTGGCACCCCCCATACAAAGTACATAACAAATGTCATATATCTGGGGGACTGTCATATTGAGAGCGTTGAGACTTTGTGTGAGCCCTTTCATTACAATGCGGGGGAACGGGTAGCAGGTTACATCTAGTACATGATAATTGACAAAACATTTTAAGTTCACATTCTTCCAATAACAATAATAAAACGCAAGAGAGTTCAAATTCTAGATTTGTGTAACGAGCAAAAAATAACTAATTACTCAATACGAAAAATTAGTTTGTAAAAATGTAGAATCCAATTTTGATTTCTTTACTTCCCTGAAGAAAACGTGGGGGCAAGTGTCTCCAAGTCACCAGTTTTGTCAACTATTTTGGAGACTTCTTGGCGACATTGTCAACAAAGTGTCTACATGTTTTATTTGCTTTGATTAGAAAAAAAAATGTATACACAACAAATAAGAGTTCAAATTCACCGCCAAAGCGCTATTATTCGTCGGCGGCATAATTGTTTTTATTAATCTAGTATTTTTTCGATTGTGCTGTAAGTATGCAGTACATTAATCTTTATAAATTTAAAAAGTACATACAAAATACCATTTTTCATATTTTGTACATCTTTTGTTTATTAAAAATTAAGAGCTGACGAGTTCGGCGGCAGCAATATTAAGAGAATGTCAGCGGCTAAACTCAGCCTCAAAAATTAAAGCTTTGTAATAAAGCCATGCTTCTTCTTAATGTTTTTATTAGTGTGTTAAAAATATAAGCGGCTGCAAGAAAAATTGCTTGTTAAAAATATTTAAAATAATTTAATAAAAAACAAGTAAGAAAATTATAGTCGGATTTTTATTATTTTTTTTTGGCTGCAGATATGGAAAAGTTCATATCGGATGCTATGTCTATATGGGGACTAGGTCCAAAAATGGACCGATCCTGACCATGGTTGGAAAAGTCTCTTGTATTTTGCGAAAATATATACAAACAAAATTTGAGATGAATCAGTGCAATATTTTTGTTTTTTGATAGATTTATGTTGAGATCGGGTAGCAGCTCTATATGGGGCCTATGGCCAAGATTTGTCCCATAGGGACCGTTTTTAGACTATTCATTAATGGATGTAATAAACACATACAAACCTAACTAAGACTAAGATCTATACGACAATTTGGATCTTATGGTAATTTATGTCGATTTTATAGGGGTCATTTGTATGGGGGCTAGGTCTGAACATGGACCGATTCTCACCAAGTTTAACAGCATTCATTCCATGGCCGATGGAAGCTTATATACCATATTTCATCAAAATATATTCATATTTGCGACCTGCAGTTTGATTACAAGGTTTACATGGACGGACGGACGGACGGAAGGACATAGTTAAATCGATTCAAAAAATGATTCTGATTCGATCGGTATAATAAAAGATTGGTCTAGGTCAAATATTTTTGGTTGTTACAAACAGCAGCACAAAGTCATTATACCCAAACCACATAGTGGTATAGGGTATAAAAACCACATAGTGGTATAGGGTATAATTAATTTAAAGGTAAATAAACGTGTTTTTAAAATAATTGAAGCATTATACATACATTCATTATGAGTAAAAGAAATCATTTAATAATAATACCTATACTACATAGCTGCCTTTTAGAAAAATGTCGAACGACCATCCAGAACACTCCAAAGGAAAATTGAAATATTTTCCTCAAAAAGGTAATTTTACAATTTTGTACTCTTGAAATTTGTACTTTTATACATTATTTGTTTACTTTTTTCTTTTCAGTTACTTCTAAATGTCCTAGTTGTGAACACCTCTCAACACAATTTAATTCATATAAAGGTTTGTTAAAAAAAATTTCTTTTGATAATAAAAATTCTATAAAAAATGAACTTATAACGTTAAAAACAATTTATTATCAGTTTTGTTTTGAAAATCACATAATTTTTCTAAACAAAATGCGCCTTAAGACAAAAATTAAAATTTCTCGATTTTTTGAACATACCTTTACATTATAATTTCTGACATTCATGTTGATAGTTTAGCTTTTGTGTTTTCGATCACTAGTAATATCAATATTGTTTTACATTTTTGAACGCTGGCTTTGCGAGTTTTTAATATTTTCACATGTGTATGTATTTACTTTATTATCACAGATGGTGCTGAAAGCCGACATAACACATTGCTGGACATTTTGGCGGAACACAAAGTTTTACTAGATGCAATAGTAAAACAAAATGCTGCAACTAACAATCTTATTGAATTTTTTCCGATCAACACAGAAGAAAAGCTCAAAGAATTTGATGCTATTTTGACCACACATTCAGACCTTTGACTTTATTGTGAAATTAATACACATATAAAATTTTATATTTTCTTTATGTTCTATAGATAAGACAAATAAAATCTCTATTTGCTGGTAATGCTGAACGTAATCTGCATCAAGTATTTGGCCAAAATATAATTATGAATTTTAATGTTGATGGTTCTTTTTGCAAAAAGAGATTGCGTGATTTCGCCGACGTTTTTAAAGCTTTAATAGGTAAAAAGCTTGATATTAGAGTTCTCAAAATTTTTAATATTTTTATAATGGTTTTTTGTTTCCATTTCCCGACGTAATATCAACTTTTAGTGAAGCCGCCGATAAAACGCTTAGAGGAGCATTGCAGCGCCAAAAAAAAATATTTTTAACAAATGGATCGAAGCAATTCAAAAAAAAAAAAAAAATGAAAACATGGATTCATCGAGCAAAGAAAATTAATATTTTTTTAAAATACCTATTTATAATTTAATTTAATTAAACATTTTTTTTAAATACTATTTTAATCGCTGAAATGTACCTTATGTATTATTAATATAATTATTACTTTTTTAAAATACCTATTTATAATGAAAATTTAATTAATTTTTTTTAATACTATTTAAAAGGCTGAAATATACCTGTTATGAATTCCTTAATTTTAACGACGTCTATTTCAGAAAATTATCAAAAGTGTAGACTAGAATTGTCGAGGGTATAATACATCACTAGTACTGGTGACTGTGTCAACAGAGGGTCAGCACAGATTCACTACTGATATTTACATCATAAAAGTACCAAAAGTGTAGATTAGAATTACTAAAATGCACTAGTGAATCTCTGGTGACAATGTCTACATATGGTCCCAAAAGAACTACCTACTCAATAGTACCAGTGTCAGTAGTAGATTTCCAATGACATGCACATGTTAAATGTCTATGTCTAGAATTGTCGGGGGTACAATAAGTCGCTAGTACTGGTGACAGTACTGATTCACTGTGACATTTCCTACAGGGTTATGACACAAAAGAGGAATGCTGGCTAAAGCTGTTTAGAGGTATACCAGGTTCTCATAATGAACAGTGTATTTGCATTGTCTATTTTCAATGAAAATCTTGAATGTATTTGGAGCTGTATAAAAGTTGCCATAACCATTTTGAGAGGAATAGTCAAATTTTAAAAATAAAAATTTTTGATAAATTTAAAAAATCTCAAATTTTTTATACAAATTTCCAAAAGTATTAAAAAAATTTGACCAATCATTTAAAATTTGTACGGAATCAGAAGATGATGAATAAAACAAAAAATAAAGTTACCCAGCAAAACTTCCCATTACATGTAATGAGCTTTAGAATAAGAAATCGAAAGTATTCAGTAGTTATCTTTCCATTACGAAACCCATTAATTTGACATATTATGTCATTGGAGGAAAGGCCTTACCGGTACCTTACTAGGTACTGATACAAATAACTAGTTACTTTATAGATAACAAGAAGGGTTTTTAGTAATTTGCTACATGTAGGGAGTAAAGTAAATTTCAGTAAAAACAACACATTGGTATCATACAATATGTTGTAAATAATGTAATGTAAAATTTAACAGCTTTCGCTGCGTTTTTTTTTCCATGATGACTATCGCCGCGAAATAGTTTATTTAGGTCAATTTAACTCATTAGTTATAGTTTTTACTAATACAAACAGTAATCATTACCTGTAAGTATTTACATAAATCATTATCAGGAAGTCCTTACATTTTGCTTGAAATTATTCAAAAGGTATGGGGTTAACATTACCACGTAATGCAACGGTAACAACTAATCATTACCAAGGTTTTGCTGGGTAAATCCATTTTCTAATATTTTACTTCTTTTTAATGTCACTTTTTTTCAATTTTACGTATAATAAACATATGTTTATACCCTATACCACTATGTGGTTTGGGTATAATGACTTTGTGCTGCTGTTTGTAACAACCAAAAATATTTGATCTACACCCATCTTTAATTATACCAATCGAATCAGAATCACTCTCTGATTCGATTTAACGATGTCCGTCCGTCCGTCCGTCTGTGTGTCCATGTAAAGCTTGTAATCAAACTGCAGGTCGCAAATATGATTATATTTTGATGAAATTTGGTATTTGATCCTTTATCGGCCATGGAATGAACGCTATTGAAATTGGTGAGAATCGGTCCATGTTCAGACCTAGCCCCCATACAAATGACCCCTATGAAATCAACATAAATTGCCATAAGATCCAAATTATCATACAAATCTTAGTCAAATTGGGTTTGTATGTATATATTACATCCATCAATCAGTAGTCCAACAATGATCCCTATTGGACAACTCTTAGTCATAGGCCCCATATAGAGTTGCTTCCTGATCTTCACTTAAATCTATCAAAAAAAAAAATATTGCACTGATTCTTCTCAAATTTTGTTTGTATATATTTTTGCAAAATACAAGAGACTTTACCAAACATGGTCAGGATCGGTCCATTTTAAGGCCTAGTCCCCATATAGATATAGCATCCGATATGAACTTTTTCATATCTTCAGCCGAAAAAATTAATAAAAATCCGACTCAAATTTGGTTTATGCTTATTTTCTATATCCAGTTAGTTGGGCCTGAGAGATAGGGTCTCTAAACGCATGGTATAGGGTATCGTATAGTCGGTATAGACCGACTATAATTTTCTTACTTGTTTTTTTTACATTTGCTGTTTAATCTGCTACATTTATGCAGTTTTGTAAAACATATTTGTTCTCGTCCTTTACAGTACTGATACCATGAATCGTTTCGTTTCGTAACGAGTAAGGAAATTAGAAATATTAACACTATCGAAATAAATTTCGATACGGAATTGTTTAGATCAAGACTGTGAAAATTCGGCAGCTTATATTGTTTTATGCACTAACTGTAACGGTAACCACTAATCAGTTCCACTCGAGTGGTCAACAAGTTAGACAGCGAGTTCAACCTAAAGCGCTTCCAGCCCATCAACAGTAATGAAAGAATGTTAGTTACAGCTACAACAATGGAAACTTTAATAAAGACCCTCTAAATCTTAGTAACCAACTCATTCAGAAAACAAGTAAGAAAATTATAGTCGGTCTAGACCGACTATACGATACCCTATACCATGCGTTTAGAAACCCTATCTCTTAGGCCCAACTAACTGGACATTGAAAATAAGCAAAAACCAAATTTGAGTGGGATTTTGATTAATTTTTTTTTCTGCAGATATGAAAAAGTTAATATCGGATGCTATATCTATAAAGGGACTAGGTCCAAAAATGGACCGATCCTGATCACGTTTGGTAAAGTCTCTTGTATTTTGCAAAAATATGTACAAACAAAATTTGAGAAGAATCAGTGCAATATTTTTGTTTTTTAATAGATTTAAGTGAAGATCGGGAAGCAGCTCTATATGGGGTCAAAGGGATCATTTTTGGACTACTCATTAGTGAATGTAATGAACGCATACAAACCCAATTTGAGTAAGATCTATATGACAATTTGGATCTTATGGCAATTTATGTCGATTTCATATGGGTAATTTGTATGGGGGCTAGGTCTGAACATGGACCGATTCTCACCAGTTTCAATAGCGTTCATCGCATGGCCGATAAAAGCTTATCTACCAAATTTCATCAAAATATATTCATATTTGCGACCTGCAGTTTGATTACAAGCTTTACATGGACACACAGACGGACGGACGGACGGACATTGTTAAATCAACTCAGAAAGTGATTCTGATTCGATCGGTATAATTAAAGATGGGTCTATGTCAAATATTTTTGGTTGTTACAAACAGCAGCACAAAGTCATTATACCCAAACCACATAGTGGTATAGGGTATAATTAGTATCGTGGAACGCCAGAGGCATCCGATATAAAAAAGAGGAATGTTTTTATTTCTTATTACAGAATGAAACTCATCTTTATTTAATTGATCTATAATATAAAAGAGTTGCGAGGATGATCATCATCGCCCAGCCCAAACCAGTTGACCCAGAAGCTTGAATTTTGGACTGGCATGAAGACCCACTAAGAACGGATTTTATAAATTCTTACATTAACGGGCTAAAAGCGGACAAAAAGGGGAAAATGGTAACAAATTAATCTAGGAATATAAATTTGGTGTGTAAGCTCCATCCGAGAAACAAATGTGGGCTCAGAACAAATTTTTTCGAAATTCGACCATTTAAGGGGAAAAAGCGGCCAAAAGGGTAAAAATTTTACATTTCTGCATCTTCTTCACATATTAATCTATATATATGTACTTTGTTATACAGTCTCCACCGAATACGTGGGCATTAGTTAAGTACGAATTTACTGGTAATTCTTACGTCTAGGAGACGAAAAACGGCAAAAAAAAAGGGCGAAAGTGTACATTTGGTATCTTCTAAATAAAGGAGTATAAAATATAGTTTTTAGATTCCACTAGATAGAGAAACATCCAATAAGAGGAAAACTTTTGGAATTTAGTATGTTAAGGGGGGGTAAAAACAGCCAAAAAGGTAAAAATGGTGCCTTCTTGCACCTTCTTAACATATTAATCTATATATACATATGACTTTTGATATACAGACTCTACTCAAAAGGTGGGCATCAGCCAAGGATGAATTTATTGCTAATTCTAACTTCTAGGGAAGGAAACACGGCCAAAAATGGGAAAAATTGTACATTTGGTATCTTCTAAACAAAAGAATATAAAATATAGTTTGTG
Organism: Cordilura impudica; assembly: GCA_963682025.1. Lineage (NCBI taxonomy): Eukaryota > Metazoa > Arthropoda > Insecta > Diptera > Scathophagidae > Cordilura > Cordilura impudica. The sequence goes on from OY821519.1 coordinate 144,195,857, forward strand.
GATTCAACTAGGGGGTAAAAACGGCAAAAAAAAAAGGTAAAATTGGTGTTTTTTGCATCTTCTTAACATATTAATCTATTTATGAATTTTTATATACAGACTCCACCGAATGCAAAGGCATCAGTCAAGGATGAATTTATTGATAATTCTAAAGTCTAGGGGAGGCAAATGGCCAAAAAGTGGAAAAATTGTACATTTCGTGTCTTCTAAACAAATAAATTTGGGAATATCAAATATAGTATGTGGATTCCACCTCAGATATAAACATCAGATGAAGGGAAAACTTTTGGAAATTCGGATGTTAAGGGGGTAAAAATGGTCAGTAAAAGTAAAAGGATTACTTTTTGTATCTTACAATGTAATTTAGGAATATGAAATTTGATATGTTGATTACACCAGAGACACAAACATCGGACAAGAATAAAATTTGTTTTAATTCGAGCCTTTAGGGGTAAAAACGGCCAAAAAATTGGAAAACTGACACTTTTCAACTGGTAAATTTTAATTTGAAAGTACATTTTCTGAAAATAAAAACAATTACGAAAAATATAATCGTTATAGACTGATAGCCTATGCCATGCTTTAGTCTTTTGGTCTTAGGTCCAACTACCCAATTAGTTTGAAAGCATAAACCAAATCTGAGTGGAATTTTTATTAATTTTTTTGCCTGCAGATCTGAAAAAGTTCATATCAGATTCTATATTTATTTGGCCATATTTGGTAAAGTAACATATTATTTGCAATAGCATATATAAACCGAATTTGGGAAAATCTGTGCAATATTTCCTTTTTTATTGGCTTAAGTGAAGATCGGGAAGAAGCTTTATGTGGGGGGCTATGACTAAGAATTGTCTTATAAGGTTTATTTTTGACTACTGATGTAATAAATGCACACAAACCCAATTTGACTGAGATCTATATGATAGTTTGGGTCTGATGGCAATTTAAGTCGATCTGATAGGGGTCATTTGAATGGGGACTAGGTCTGAACATGCAACAATGAATTTAGAAGCTCATGTACTAAATTTCATCAAGATATATGTATATTTGCGATCTGTAGTTTGATTACCAGGTTTACACAAACGGAAGGACGGGCATCGGTAAATCTACTCAGGAAGTGATTCTGAGTCGATCAGTATAGTAAAATATGGTTCTAGCTCGAATATTTTTGGTAAATATCAGCTCAAAGTCATTATACCCTATACCACTAAGTGGTCAGGAATAGTTGGTACAAATTTAATAAATTTTTTCCTTCTCATGTAAAGAATCGCAAATTTAAGTTACATGCTTTCCACATGAAGCCGTCGATATATATGGAAAGATAGATTTTTATATTTCTAGGAACCATATGAACTTTTTAACTCAAGTTATTATATGACATCAAATTTGCATAATTTTAGTTATATTAGATGCATGTTTAACTATTTAAATCTTTATTATTGCTTATGATATAAATATAAAAACATTAATTCCGGTCTGCAAATGTCATCTTATTGTTATAAAACTTTCAAACTTTATCATGATTTGAAATGAATTTATAAAATTAAAATTTTTCTACACCAAGACGAAACGCAATGCAGAGGCTACAAAATGAGACCCTAAAAGAAATATTTTTTTGTATCATAATAAATTATAAAAAAAATCACATTGAATTTTTAGACATTTATGTCTGCGGTTCTTTTCAAAATCAAATTTTATATGATATTTACCATTATTTAAAAAATTATGCACTCTATTTTAAACGCATTTTTTAAGCGATGCCAAAGCAGTGGAAACTCACAAGAGCAAACGCTTTGACGGTTTTATTATAATAACCTAATAACTACAATCGTTTGGTATAAGAATCATCCACCCTCATGACCATCATTTTTCCACAGTGTTATTGTATAGTAAAGTTTTCCATTGTTTTCCAACAAAAAAATTAATACTTTAGAGTTTTATTTCTTTTTTCTGAAGTTATGTTAATATTTTTTCTTTGCTAAATAAATAAAACATACAAATGTTTAAATTAATAAAAGAGTTGTTAATTTTATTATCAATTTTTTTGGTATTTACGGTCCAAGCCATCAATAATATATTTTGTTAAAAGTTCCCATCGATTTATCACTCACACTATATTTCTTGTTGGTTTTAAATATCCTTATGATTTAAATAATTAATATATTAATTAAAAACGTAGCGGGTATACTGTTAGTTTAATATACATATGTTAAATTGAATTATGATGTAAGATGTACAATGCAACTTAAAGTATTTAAATTTAATAAAAAAAAAAGAATTACAAAATATCTGAGTTACTAGTGTATGAAAAGCTTTAAACATTGAAACAATAAATCCGAATACCAATTAAAGTTAAAGTAAATTGGTTTTCTTGTTGGCCAATTTCTATTATAAAAAACAATGATCCTTAAACGAATTAATTACTACATATTTGAAAATTTTACTAGAGTAGAAAATCCGTAAGTACTTCATAGAACACCAATGAAATTCATTATTTAACGCAGCCGGCTTCATAATAACACCCAAAATTTGATCCCTATAAGCCTCAGTACCGGTGTGTCTTCCACGCAATACCTGGTAAGCAATCTCGAACTTTTGCGAATTCATCTTATAGTTGCTGGGATCTTATTAGTACCTTTTTGAACCTCTTTGTACTCTTCAATAAGCTCGTGGATTTGTTTTGACAGCATGACAAATCGGATAGATTCCCTGTAGACAAAATAATGTTCATTCATGGTTTGATTGATGTTCTATTTTCTATTCTATTTACATTTTATTTCTAAAAAGTGGGAGTTGACTTCATCGGTTGTTCTTTTAGGAAGATTTACTGTAGAATATACTATTGAGGTTTACTTTTTAGCCAATTGCTTCAAATCATGTTGATTGTCCAATAAGTTCTTCTTATTTGTTTCAAAGGATTGTCGGTCATTTTCATTCATTAGACCAAAGATTATGTCATAAAATGAGCCTATCAAATTTAAAGGAGCACTGCGTTTCAATCTTGTATTATTATTAAGAAGAAGTCGGTTATTGATTTCTATTTTACTAATCTGATATTCCATGTTTGGGAGAACTGACCACCATTGGTTCTCGAATGTCTGGAGTCTGATACAGATTTCTCTCGATAACTTTACAAGTTAAAAAGCTATGCTTACCACATCAAAATAAGCCTTCATTTTATAGTAGAATACCAGATTCCAGGATAATGATACAACATTTATTATTATATTATCATTTTTAATGTCCCTTGTCAACGATGCGTTATTTGTCACTGCAGTTACTTAACATTGGGAACGTAAGTAATGATGTCTTTGAAGGCCGTTACATTTGATCTTACGGGGAGTTAATCTTCACCTTGATGGTTAAGAGAGTTGTTTGTCACATTTATGGCATCTTCCGTGGAGTACTGTTCTTATAGACAGTATATGGATAGGCCTTTTCAAAGCCTCTTGCTCTGTTTTTACAACTCTGCCATTCTTTTCTGGGTGAATGCCTGCATGTCCGCATTTTGTATAATCACTACTTGGCATATTTTAAGTTTGCTAGTTTTCGTTGTCCATTTGAAACGTTTATTTATCCTCTCTAGAGCATAAATAATCCTGTCCACTGATTCCAAAATGTATTCTTTAGTTTCTAGCTTATTTTCACCTGTCATTCTTTTAAGGTGATATTTTATTAATTTTACGGTGGCCTCCCAAATTCCTCCGCAGTGAGGAGTGGCGAGGGAATAAAGTGCCAATTTTTTTCTTCTTCTTCTAACATGTGGGGGCGATATTAGCGGTATTTTTAATCGCTGCAATGAAATCGATATCCAGATTTTTAGCAGCACCCACGAAATTAGTGCCGTTATCGGAGTATAAATGACTGCTCAAGCCTCTCCTGGCAAAAAATCTTCTTAAAATACCAAGAAATGCATCTGTTGACTGCTTCAAGATATACAGGTTTTTGGTCATACATATACATTCTGCCACATAACCATTAAACGATTTCTGTCCTTTTCCGTTAGAGTATTTTATATAGAGAGGACCAGTGTAATCAATACTATAGGTCGTAAAATATTTACACGGTGTTGCGGAAGTATACCCATAAGTTGGTGTTGTTGCTCCTTTTTGTATTTCAAGCATTCAGTGCATTTTCGAATAATCTTCTAGACAGTGATTTTGAGGCTGCTTATCCAGTACTGTCTTCTGATGATATCTTCGACGAGCCGGTAAGCACCATGAAGTGTTGAATGATAAATTTCGTTTATTATTAATTCAGTTAATTTAGGTTTTTATAGAATTATTGAATGTCCCATATTATTTGGTAAGTTGATGAACTCTATACGACTTCCGAATCTCATAACACCGTTTTCGTCAAGATGTTGACTTGAGTAGCTAGCTTGTTACGGTGGTCTACCATACGACCTTTTTTTAACTGCAATAACTCGTTTGATATTACCACCCTCGTAGCTCTTTCACAGTTCAGAAAATTGTCAGATTGTTATTCTTTTTTAGTTTTTTTCATAAACGTAGTATGTAGGCAAAAACTCGCTGCGTCTTTGCCACTGCCTGGTGTGGCAGATAGTATTTGCTCTGATGCTTTGTTGGTACATTTTTCATATGACCCAAGGAAATGTACTCGTTGATAATCTTTTTCTGTTTTAAGATGGCTATTACTTTGAAGCCTTTTTTCAAGACTCTCTTGTAAGACTCTCGAAGTATTTTGTAATCTTTAAATGGTAACTATAAATTTTCCGTCATCGGCTGTTTGTGAGTATTTGGTAATACAATCATTAGTAAAAATGTCCTTATCGCCAATTTCTTCTATTTCTCAGAAGAATTCGATACCAGTTACTGCTGAAGTTATCTTGGTTATGTTTTGTTTAACTTGCAATACTTGTGATAAAATTCAATTGGACAACTGTAGCGATAGATCTCAGAGGCGGAAACTTAAAGATGCTAACGATGAAATTGGATGTACAAATATAAAAGAATCTTTCCTTGACAAAAGTGGATATGATTGGAAAAAATGTTACAGCTAGTCCAGTGAGAACAAAAGTCGTTAACATTATTTCTGGATTTGAAATTAACAAAACAGCAATACATTCATTCAGATTGTGTGCAATTGAAAAAGGCTTAAATATGTATCCAGCAAATAATCACATAACCGCTACTAAAATGGACTGTTTGCCATCAAAGGACACTATTACAATCACACCAATTTCTGCACAGGTACAACTACAATCTCTACCTGATCACACAGCCGATCAATACAATCAATAAAAAGAAATGAGTTAAAGAAAAATGGAAACACAAAGTTAATTCTTTTGACCATGCAAGAATACGACTTATGGAATACATGCTAAAAATCAGTTATGATATGGATTTCGGGACTTCAGGATCAATAAGAAACAACGAAACCAACAAAGAGTTAAGAACTTCAAAAAAAGAAAACATGTTCCAGATGAATATCGCAAACTTGGATTGATTATAGATCAGCCAAAACAAGGGTCTGGCAATACAAATGATGACAATACAGCAAGAAGTTTCTTTTCAGATCCAGAAACAGCACCTGAAATAACAGGAGTGGATTTGAACCATATTTTCGGATTTAAAATAATTCTGGAAGTACTTGCGCGCAATGAAGAAATTGACTCTAGAAAATTTTGAGATTATGCTAACGAACATTTACACAACCAAATACCCATGGAGAAATATGTCTGCAACAGTTCACAAAATTCCTTTATCATGTAGAAGATGTCATCAAATATCAATTGGTGCCACTTGGAGATCTATCAAAGGAAGCCCAGCAGAAAAGAAATAAGGATTACAGATTTTATAGAAAAATTTTATGAAATTCCACAAATGAAGATCTACTTAATATATTATTGGTAACGTCAGATCCATTTATCTCCAGTATTCGAAATCAATGGGAAGTGGAACATCGGGATTTAAATGAAGAAGTCAAAAAACTCATTAAGAACAGAAATAACACAGAACAGAATATGGAACATTTGCAATCAATATTTGAATCAAATGAATAATAACTCTATTTGCCTTTCATTATTATTTAAGTGCGAAAGACATAGTACTAGTAAAAAATAATAATAAACAGTACCTCCTTTTATTACAAATGCTATGAAAAACTACTGCAATTTTATTTTCTAAAAGGTTTTTTTTACCAAAATATGTATGAAATATTTTAATAAATAAGAAAGATTCATATCAAAATTAAAAAAAAATCAGAATCATTGCGCTACTGTTCAACAGATATATTTTGCTAAAATTAACAAATTTGACAGCAAAAAATAATAAATTTTTCTGCAGTAATAGCAAGATTTTTACAAAATATTAATAACGTTTTTTAAGTATAAATATTCTTTGAGTGTAAACAAATTTGCAAATGTTACAGCGAAAAAATTTAAATTTTCAGTAATAATAGCAAAATTTCCAGTTGATTTTACTATTTTTTTTAATGTAAAAATTTTTTTGACTGTAAACAACAGAAACTAATTAATTTTACTGAATATTTCACAAAAACTTAATTTTTCTCGAAATCCGCAAAAAAGAATCCTTTAAAAAAAATTCTAACGGAGGGTTTCACACAGTTAATCTCTAATATATATTTAACGAAACGTATTAACATTTTGTTTAAGAAAATTTTTTAAAACTTGCAAAAGGAGTTTTCAATATTACATAAAAAAAATACCCATTTTCAGTCACATTGCGCAATAGGTTAACCACATGCTAATAAAACAATACTTCATATCTGAGCACTAATAAGTATAGAGACAAAAAAAATTATGGGTTAAACAATTTCTCAAAGTTGCAAAAAGTGATATCAAATTACATTTCCTAGTTTTTTTTTTTGGGGGCACAAAGTGGTCTGGGAAATTTGCTATTTCTTGGCAAGTATTTCTTCGGTTTTCAAGTTATACAGCAATTTGAAAAGATAATATAATACTGAAATCGACTCATATAACAACTTATCGAAAAAGTGAAATTGTAGAATAAAATTTTCGCAAAATCTGAAAAACTTCATCTTTTCCCCATATAAACACACTTAAAATTTTCAATCGATTACCGGCGCGACTTTTCTTTATCCGATTATCCTCAAACTTCACATTTATTTTATGTAGAAAGGAAACACACTGAACAACGGCGCTCCCCAAAATCGCCATTTAAAAAAATGTCCATATAACGTAAGACCACGCTAGTGTGACATCCCATAGAATGGCGTGCTAAAAATATGTGAAACCTGAAATGCTTTCATCTCGGCTCATTTAAATTTTACCGAGTACAAAACTCGATAGAAGCTTGTGAGTTCTTGAGGTTGTTGAAGTTGTTGAATGACACACAGTGGACCCTAGTCCTGCGAGATGCTATATAGAGTTCATTTTCCACTAATTTGAGGAATCTATTGCAAGTCCTTGAATTCTGGCAGTGCTACAAAAATTAATTTTCGATAAGATATTATTAGCAGAAACAGTTTCCAAACTAACATTTGGAAGCCAACTACCAACGAGTCTATCAAAGCTATTGGCTACAAGTTAATAATAATTGACAGGAAATATATAATTCAATTTGGTATTTCCAGACCGTCTTATCCCTGGCATTTATAGACTATCTAATTTTTAAACTAATGCAATAACTGTAGGTGGAATTGTTTTTTTCTCCTGAGAGGGGACTTTAGGAAACATGATCAATGCCAACAGAAATTAATGATGACGAATTAATGCTTAAATTAGCTACCACTAGTTTAGTGGAAGTAAACATAGAAGCTGGAGCTCAAGTTATAAGCACAGAAAGTGGTGAATTATAATTCGCAAAAGGATTTTGCAATGCAGTTTCATTACAACAAAAACAAAAAGTCAAGGTTTATTCAGAAATAAACAAAGACATGAAAACTGTCTTTACGAAATAGCTTTAATTAAAATTAAAACTTAAATTTTGGGTATCTATAACGGTCACAAGGAATACTAATGCCCGAAAACTTTGTAGTTGAACACATTAGCCAACGTTGATCTCGTGGCAAACAAGATTGAAAGGCTTACAGTAAACTTCAATTCCAAATGTGTTAATTCGGAATTTATTCACACTAATGAGCTTATCTCCTCATAATTTTATCCTTAACCCTTAAACTTTTTATCTTAAAAATAAAACCAAAAAAAAATAATAATAAAAATCAATAAGGTTTTTTGAGAATATTCACCTTTCTTTGTAATATTATGTAAATTCAATACATTATAGATTATTGTTAAATATATTTAAGCAGAAAAGGAATATGTATCCTAAATTCTTTAAGAAAAAAAAAATTGTTAAATTAATAACTGATGAATGTTACATAAATAAAGAATTGAAATTGAAATTGTAGTTGAAAGCGATTAGGAGCGTGCTTTGTGCTGTCAGTTAGACTTCTTAGTTTGATTAAGATCAATGTTGTTTTTTTGATGTAAATTGAACATAGTTTAGGATAAAGTCATAATTTTTAATACTGTGGTCAAATATTTTAATATGTGAGTTTAAGTAAACTAAGTTCAACTGACACATAAAAATAACACATCTTAGCAGTAACCTTTTTAGAGCGATGCTATTAATTGTATTAGCGAGAGGAGAAGATATTTTTATTTCTAATGCCAACAGATTTAAGCATCTGAAATTCCAGTAAAATTTGCATTTGCTATGACCATAAGCAAGTAGTAACAATTCAAGTAATTAGGTCAAACGTTGGTATCAAGTTGGAAACAGTATGTTTTTCTTAATATCACTTACTGATTGCACTTTTTCCAGACATTTTGTAATACACATAATCTATTCGATTGGTTACTAAAAGCTATTAAAATATATATGAGTCGTTTATTTTGAAAGTGGTTCAAGTCCATTTTTTCCTATATTGAGATATTTAAGGCTTTGTGTTTGATTTGTTTCAAATATATTGTTAAGTGGTATTATTTTTTTTATGGCTTTCTGACCTTAAACATGTTAGAACATAATAACGTTTTGTAAGCTTTACTAGAAAAATAAGCTGTGTTTTAGAACCTAAAATGGACTTAAACCACTTTCAAAATTTATAAAATGACTTTTTTGTTTGTGAAAAGGAATAAGTCCACTTATTTTAAAGAAATTAAATAATAGAACTTGTAAATATTTTATGTTTGATGTAGATGGATGTAATAACTTAAAAATAAATAGTGAAGCTTCCAACTTAGATACAGAGTTTTATTTATGTAATTAAAAAAATGTTTTTAAAAATAAATATTAATTCATTTATTAAAAAATTAAATTTACATTCATTTATTAAGGATAATATTAAAGATTTTGCCATATTATTTCTCCTCATTTAGATTACGTGTGAGGTTTTTAATATATTCATGGTATATAGGTGGTATATACCTTAGTAACTCCATCATAACCTTATATTTAGGAGTTGAAATGGGACGTACATTTTTGAATAATGGTGTTAATTTTATTTTGTTGAAGTTCCTTGGTCTTCCCCGACAAGGTAATAACTCAAGTATTTTTAACTATTTATCCACTTCCATAGATTCTTTATAAAACATTTTATAGGGTTCACTTTTTATAAATCGCATCCAACATATCCTTAGCCAATTTACAGGTTCGCCACTAGTGTTTTTTAATCTTTTATGAATTGCTTCTTCCAGAGGTTTTGTAGAAAAAAATCTTCACGTTTCTTTTCAGTTAATATTAATTTGTTACTCTTTCTTTTTTATGGTTTCATAGTAATCCTGGGGGACATGCATTAAATTATTTTTCCTCAAAGCCATTTCTATCACTCCAAAATCACTGTCATTTGGCAAAAATGAATGTCCTGATAGTAAAAACTTATGGCCAATAATATCTTCCGATTGCACAATTTTCAACCATGTTAATGCCAATTTTATATTCCTGTTCTGCCCAGTGCACATATCGCTGTAAGCTATGATATGTTTATGATTTCTAAGTTTTTTGAGGTGTTTCAATATACAAGATCCTACTTCTTGAGAACCTCTCGATGCCACAGTTTCATCCCAGACATACATGTCAACTTCATTATCGTGAAAATTATGACAACCTAGGTTGTAATTTTACATATTACGTTTGTAATAGGCGATGGAAACAGACAATTTTGGAAAAGGTAACGCCTTTTCTGAGTCGAATGAAAAAGCGAAATATACATTTGGATTATTTCGTGCCAAATCTTTATCTTCTTTTAATGATTTTCTGGCCAATTCAGCAGATCTTGAATGAATATTATGCTCTTCCGTGAGGTTTTCTTTATCTTCCGTATTACATGATGCTTTAATTATACCCTATACCACTATGTGGTTTAGGTATAATGACTTTGTGCTGCTGTTTGTAACAACCAAAAATATTTGACCTACACCCATCTTTAATTATACCATCAGAATCAGAATCACTATCTGATTCGATATAACGATGTCCGTCCGTCCGTCCGTCCGTCCGTCCGTCCGTCTGTGTGTCCATGTAAAGCTTGTAATCAAGCTGCAGGTCGCAAATATCAATATATTTTTATGAAATTTGGTATTTGATCTTTTATCGGCCATGGGATGAACGCTATTGAAATTGGTAAGAATCGGTCCATGTTCAGACCTAGCCCCCATACAAATGACCCCTATGAAATCAACATAAATTGCCATAAGATCCAAATTATCATACAAATCTTAGTCAAATTGGGTTTGTATGTATATATTACATTCATTAATCAGTAGTCCAAAAATGATCTCTATTGGACAACTCTTAGTCATAGGCCCCATATAGAGCTGCTTCCCGATCTTCACATAAATCTATCAAAAACAAAACAAGTAAGAAAATTATAGTCAGTCTAGACCGACTATATGATACCCTATACCATGCGTTTAGAAACCCTATCTCATAGGCCCAACTAACTGGACATAGAAAATAAGCAAAAACCGAATTTGAGTGGCATTTTTATTAATTTTTTTGGCTGCAGATATGAAAAAGTTCATATCGGATGCTATATCTATATAGGGACTTGGTCCAAAAATGGACCGATCCTGATCATGTTTGGTAAAGTCTCTTGTATTTTGCAAAAATATATACAAACAAAATTTGAGAAGAATCAGTGCAATATTTTTGTTTTTTAATAGATTTAAGTGAAGATCGGGAAGCAGCTCTGTATGGGGTCAAAGGGATCATTTTTGAACTACTCATTAATGCATGTAATGAACGCATACAAACCCAATTTGAGTAAGATCTATATGACAATTTGGATCTTATGGCAATTTATGTCGATTTCATATGGGTAATTTGTATGGGGGCTAGGTCTGAACATGGACCGATTCTCACCAATTTCAATAGCGTTCATGCCATGGCCGATAAAAGCTTATATACCAAATTTCATGAAAATATATTCATATTTGCGACCTGCAGTTTGATTACAAGCTTTACATGGACACACAGACGGACGGACGGACGGACGGACGGACAGACGGACGGACATTGTTAAATCAACTCAGAAAGTGATTCTGATTCGATCGGTATAATTAAAGATGGGTCTAGGTCAAATATTTTTGGTTGTTACAAACAGCAGCACAAAGTCATTATACCCAAACCACATAGTGGTATAGGGTATAAATATTGCACTGATTCTTCTCAAATTTTGTTTGTATATATTTTTGCAAAATACAAGAGACTTTACCAAACGTGGTCAGGATAGGTCCATTTTTGGACCTAGTCCCCATATAGATATAGCATCCGATATGAACTTTCTCTTATCTGCAGCCGAAAAAATTAATAAAAATCCCACTCAAATTTGGTTTATGCTAATTTTCTATATCCAGTTAGTTGGGTCTAAGAGATAGTGTCTCTAAACGCATGGTATAGGGTATCGTATAGTCGGTCAAGACCGACTATAATTTTCTTACTTGTTTTAATATTAAATTGATTTTTGGCAAGTATATATTTGTGGCTGATGAAAATGCAAATAAAATTGGTTTTTAAAAATTTTTCTATATGGCCATTCATCAACATTGCTTAAATTTTTTTGTTTACACTCTTCCAGGTATAGATTAAACATTTTAGTAACATTTAATTCAGGGTGTAGGTACCTTCTTCCTGGATTATGAGACCTTGTGTAATGAGATTCATATTGAGGAAAAGATTTAATATGATTTGTTACGGCTTCTCTATCCTCTTCATGAATTTTTCTAGAAGATCCTGGCATACGTCCACGCAAATCATTTCCAATATTTTTATATTGTAAAATACGTTGTAATCGGCCTGCTGATATATTAAAAGTACTCAAAAAGACTTTTTGATGTGTAAACATCTATACGCGCAGGGGGGTAAATTTCTAATTCAAAATACAATCACAAAAACAGCGTAATATGTGAGCGTAAAATCTTACGCGTAATATGTGAGCATTAAGACAAATCGGTGTGACATGATTGTTTGGTGAAAAAAATCATGTCGCTGTTTTCTGCATCTTATTTATTACCAGATGTTTACACATCTCCCCTGTGATCGTACTCACATGATTTTTACATACTGAAACATTTCCGTGAGTAGTTTTTAAGTAATATTTGTAAGTGTAATTTCTTGGCGAACCCTTGCCGTTTCTCAAGCGTTTACGTTGCACAATAAGCTGCTCTGTAGCTCCATGTAAATATACATTTTGTATATTCAAATTCCCTAAATTCCAAAAGTAATCAAAAATATTTTTCCTTTCTTCTACATTAATAAGATTTATGCAATTCTTTGAAGAATGGCAGTCTTTGTGTTGGAATATTTTTTCCCTGATAATTTTTCCAGCTGCAGTGTAATATTTCTTTCCTGTATTCCTGTAAGGTTTTCTTAATTTTTGAGCGCATTTATCACCATTTCTTTCTGGTATTTCATTCTCTTTTAGAGAATTTGTGCTCAAATCACATGGCACTCCACCATCATCATCTGATGACAAATAATTTTCTATGCTTATTCTTCTCTTTATAGTACTATTAGAATTATTGTTTTCTAAATCATCTTCACTTTCTGAATCCAAAATTCTTGAATTTTTATTTCTTTGCACAGGGTAGATTTCTATTGAAAATAATAACTGATAATTACATAAGTTATTTCAATTATAAACATATAAGTAAATTCTTTTTTGTTACCTGTGTCACTATCTGAGGTAATTCTAGTGTAGTCTTCGTCAGACATATTAAAATTTATAATTAGAAGAAACGCCAACTTATAATTTTTTCCCGCTATCAATGCAGTGATGCATTTTTTCGGAGTTTTGTAACATAAAAGATGCCATATCTAAATTATTTATTTCAGTGGACTTAAACCAGTTTCAAAATAATTTTTTTTGGATTTCGTTAGCTAACTTTTTTCAAGTGCCCACAATCATGGCGATTTTAATGATACTAGACTTAAATTGCTTATAAAAAAAAGATTATATAGGATTGTGATTATTGTTATCATTAACTACTTTTTTTAAAAAAATGGACTTAAACCACTTTCAAAATAAACGACTCATATAGTGAATTAATAGAGTTAACTGTAATTCCTTCGAGGAAAATAATTTTAACACAATAATATTATACATACATACATATAACGGAATTGACGTCGATGCACAGTCCGACAGTAAAATAATTTAAATATATTAATAAGTATTCATAATATGCTGATATAAATTAATTCACACGCGTTAATAATAATTTAGCCATTATCTCTAGATTGAAACTCGAATAAATTGCAAATTAAAAGATATTTAAAAGTCTAAAGATATTGATATACTTAATAACACCAAAAGCTTTTATTTTGTTTAGAGTGCGTACTTTGAACAATATACCTTTTATGCAACTACAAGAACTTCCCAGCAAAATTTCATGGCACTTTCATGAATCCAAAATCTAAGTTATAAAAAATGTATATACTTTTTTTGTATATTTTTCAAAAATAATGTTTTATTAAATGAATCTCATTTAGTTCTACTTTAATATCAATAATTTATATAAAATTTGTATTTTGTTACCAATTTTGTTTATTTATTTATTTATTATTATTATTATTAATGTTTTTATATCTCGATATCAATTCATGACTCCTAATGTTATGGAGTGAGACCGAAATAATCTGAACACACATAAAATGTTATAAAAAGAAAACCATTGAACTCAGAGCTTTGATTCTGTTATATAAAAAAAAGATAATTTTTATAGTTATATAGTTCACGACTTTTGAACTTACACATTTTGGCCCTCGTTTTTTGTGATCTTCAACTCCCTTTGCACAAGAGCCTAATAACTCTCCACTGACCTAAGCTCAGTTTAGAGAATATGCCTCCCTCACGTTATTGGTCTTGAACCACTCAAGAGCGACAGGTTGCCAAATAGGACCAAAAATATGTGGAAATTAAGACCTTGTTGTTTATATAATAACTTGACTGTTTATTTAAGAATCATTTCATTTTTATTTATTATAAGAACTTGACTTAGGGCCATTATTACAACTTGCCAATAGATAAAGCTGGGATGCTATAGGAAAGATTATTAGTTTTTCGATATTATAAGTATACCTTAAGCTAAAAGGAAGATAGTGTTGGTTTTAACTTTTACCGTGATGTTTACGTACTTAATGTTGCCATATTTGCTGTTCTATGAAGAAGAAGTTCACATTATTTGCTATGTGTTGTAAAATTTTCTTGTTTAGCGTCATCATTTTATATTTTTTAATATATTTTTGTGTATTTACACGCGACAAATTTAAAAAAAAAAAGTACGTTGCCATTTCATTTGGTCAAAAGTAATCGGGTTTTCCTTTGGTGTTGCCACATTATCAAAAATATTAATACGGTTTTATTGGAAAGTTTAATAACGAAAAACAGATAAAGGTCACTTTAAAGCTGTATATACTTTTACTTACATTTTCTTCAAAGCTTGTAATAATGGCCTTAATCTGTGTATCTTCTTAAAAATATTTTTCACCATTCCAGAGACAATCGTAATTGGCTTTGCGTTAGCTTCATTTGCACACGCTTTTTCAAGTTGCGACTCAAGAAATGTGGGAAATAAAAATTATTTATTTGCAGACAAATCGTCAACTTAATGAATGTAATTGGATCATGAATTTCGCATTATAATAAAATTACTTATTTAGCAAACATATTGTTAAAAGAATTTCTGAAGTATTTTATTTGCTTAAAATACGATAAGAAGTGCAAAAGTAGGAAAACTTCATATCTTAACTCCTCCCATGGTAAGTTCAATAGACCCTATCAAATTATTTTGAAGGATTTGTTTTAATGTCTTAAGGAGTTTCCGGGATCTCGAATTAATGGCGTAGTGTCCTAATTGTACATACTTAGATTAATTTCATGTTTCCGTCTCAATTTCCCAATAATAATTGTAACCAATAATATTGAAAGTACCACATTCAAAGAAAATTCTATTCTTCCTTTGGTCGACGAGTCGAGATCGTGAATATTGTCCAACTGCATTTCCTTCATCATTTGGGGGAATGAATTTCTGCGACATATGTTTTGTTAGAAATTAATCATGCAATCCCTTTTCGAAATAGTTAATACCGTTGAAACTTATTGTGGTGTTATGAAATCTAATTAACAGGTTTCCCGATACATTCAAGGATTGGGCATCTGGAATTCTTACTCAACCATTGTAGTGGGTTAACAAAATTATTCTCGGTTGTATTTCGTGCAATTATAACTAGCGCTAGATAACAATTTGGAAATAGAGTTTGTATTAATTATTTCTAAAAGATTGCGATTATTACAAATTGCTAAATCATTACAGGTCTTTAGTTTTCATCTCAGAAATATTTTAATTTTTAATTTTTTTTATAGTTTCGTATATTTTCAATGGTTTAATTACTTTGTTTTCGCAAACATATTTACTAATGCTACAGATAATTGACACATTGCTTACGGCTATTGCTATGTCTGAAAATTCCAAAGTCTATTCGACGCAGGAATATGGAAATTTTTCCTAGTCCTAGTGTTTTCTAATTTAGACTACTTCTTCCTCAGATAATATAAAAGTATTTACAGTTCCAGGTTCCAGGGCATATACTATGTTTAAAATTTCCTCCTTTATCTATAATACTAATAGGCTAGGCGATTTCTTGTGACTGATGTCTTGTTCTACCGTTTTATCCTGATTTTGACCAAACGTTTATTATTTTAAAGGTATTTCTTTTTAGCCGATTTGCAGATTTACAGATTTTTAAACTTTTTCCTTTGTTTTGAGTAAATTGCATTTAAAGTTGCTACTAACACATACATAAAATTATACTATGCTATGTGTGTGTTTATTAAATTTGTTAATATGTTTGTAATAAAAATGAGTTTGTTTTTTGTGTTGATTTGTGAATTGGCTATAATTGATTAGCATACTTTTAGGCTCTTTATTTAATGAAAAAATAAAATCTCCTACAATTTGCGTTCGAATTTCGAGGGCTGGAATCTGCTAGTTAGCATTAATTTATAAATCAGTTATTCGTTGGTTGTTCGTGTTTTATAAAATATTGTTTATTTTTTCAAGTAATATCTGATGATCGTCATGGTCCGGTGTTCCAGCCAACGACTTCCAAGCAGTTCCCAGAAAATCAAGTGATCGTATCCTTCCTGGTTTCCTACGGTTCAGTTGGAATTATTTTTGTTCTATTTTATAATTAAGAGTTGGGAATACTAAATTGTTTGAAGGGATTATTCCCCGTATTTCATATCTCAAGTTCGCAATTACATTTTCATATCTACCCAAATCTATGGGGGTACCAATTTTCATTCATGTTTGTCCGGCATGTATCGAAATCAGATGAGAATTGGAGTAGTCAGGCATCTGAATCCTTGGTTCACAGGTGGCGAATGTGGCCAATAATATTAGCAGTTTCAGCATTTCCTGCAGTATGAAATTTTATTATTTCTTCATGTTTTCCTTATGAATAATGCTATTCCTACTATGAGCTTTAACTTTATCCTTAAATTTTCTATTATTTTCTATTTCTTGTAACGGGGAAGTAATTTATCCCTTTATCCTAAAAGTTTCTCATACACTTTCTGCTTCTATTCAAAGGTTCTGATTTGTGTTGGATCATTTTTATTTAACAATCCATTCTGTGCTTCCATTAATTTATTTTCATGATTGGCTTTATAGTGAAATACATCAAATGGTATTACGTTTGCAACAAGTGAATGCTGACGACGTATTGTTCAGCTGCTCTATAAATTATTTTAGTGGTACCGAATATATGAAATTTCTCTTTAAAGTATCTTTCCACTTCTATAATAGTGGAGTGTGCTCTTTCCACACACCGTTGGTTGTGCTATACATTAGTGATGGGAAGGTAGGAGTTGTGAAGACTGGTTCATTATCCAAAGTTAATTTTTCCAGCAGGAAAAGTTAACGATATATCCAGGATTTTGCACATAAGTTCGTTTTGTCTTCTATTTGCTTTATTACAAGAAATTTTGAATAGGCATCGATGGAAGTTAGGAATTTTGCATTTTGAGCATAAACATATCAATGTGTATGAACTCCCCCTCTTTGCTAGGAATTAGCCTCTCCAATAGGAATATTAATTGGTTTCCTATCATATGTTGCTTCACTGCAGACATTACAATGTCTGATAAATTGCTTGAAGTGGTCGGTCATCCTTGACCAACAATATTGCTTACAAACCTGTTTGTGATTTTCTTTAAAACTTCTGTGGGCTCTACTATGAATTTCCTCAATTACGGCTTTTTGGTAATCGAAATTAACAACATCGATTGCAAAGACTATTGCAAAAACAAATTTGCTAGTAAAATCTACTTCCACTATTTCTATAAACTCATGAAGGTCTCATGGAAATAAAGTCCTGCTGTTACCAAATTAGGTCGTATGAGTTTTCTTAATACGTTTCCAAAACTCTCTTGTGTCAAATTTTTTGATGTATCTGGTTCTACTGAATTCAGTAATTGATTCATAACTTGTGAACTTAGCTTTGCTTAGAGGGATTTTCTGTTTAAATTCATTAAGTGGTTTGGAAGTTTCTTCAATCGTGAACTCCTCACTACTTTCGACAGAGTGTTGAGTACCACGTAAAGACTGATTATCTGACATATTATTCAATATTGAAGGTAGTTAACTGTCTAGAAAGTACATCAACGTTTGTTGCACCAGGCCTATATACAAATTTCCTATGGACTTAAATTTCAGTATGGATTTCTAACTCCGCAACTCCGAATAAATAATGCCTTAGGGTCTTTAATGACCAAAATATTGGAAACATTCCCTTTCATTTCTGGCGTAGTTTTGTTTTTGTGTTAGGACAGCGCCAACTGCTGTGTTTGAGCCGTCCGTTGTCAGTGTAAATTTCCTCTTTGAATCATGTTGTACAGGTTCATCCTTGTCAGTTAATTTTTCGGTATGTTGAAAGCAAATTGCGCTTCCTAATAAATTCCATTTATTGTCATTCTCTTGGACATATATTGTCAAGGCCTTGCATTTCTCCTGTATTACGTTTTATTAGTGGCTTCAAAGTTTTTGCATAATCTCTATTAAATTGCTTATAGTAGCCTGTTATGCCAAGGAAACCTCTCAATTGTCTGAGAGTTTTAGGTTCAGGGTAATTCGTTGTTGTTTCTAGTTTCTTCGGATTAGTTTTTTCTATACCATAAGTAACAATATAACCCAAAGTTTCTACGCCTCTCTTGTAAAAATTTGATATTTCCAAGGAGATTTTCATACTGGAATCCCTAAATCTTTGAACCACTGTCTTCAAGTTCTTTCTATATTCTTCTAGATTCTCAGAGTAGATTATTAGATCGTCTATTTGTGTCCCTGGCACCTTTGACAGAATAACACTTCAATCCGGTATCTGATATTTATATGATATAAAGTTTTCATTTATTTTTTTATAGTGAATTACCATTCGCGTTCTTTGCGTTCCGTCCTCGTTCCCTTTTTTAGGCACTGTACATATTGGGGAGTTCTAAGGACTTTTAATTGAACGTATAATCCCGTTTTGTGAGAAGTTGTCTATTTCCCTATTTACGGTGAATTTACTGAAAGGGGATAGGAATATTGTTTAATCCATGTAGTAGCTTCAGAAATTGTACGTATCTCAGCTTTTGCGTCTGATATGAATGGTAGAACAGTGCAAATCGTTGCGAATTTCACGATCTAATTAACCTTTTTCGGAAGATTTTCTGAGCTACCAATTTCTATAGGTTCGGGCTTGGGTTGGCGTATGTTCTGATTATATTGGTACTGAATGTTATTGTTGGGATTTCTATGAGGAAATCGTAGAACATTTTAATTATTTCTTTCATTCTGATTTTTTCTTTGTTTCTTTTTCGAATATTACACCAAAATTAGCACTTACATGGCTAGCTTGTAGTTCCTGAGCCTTAGCTAAGGTGTTAGGCAAATTAGAAAGTGAGAAAAAAAGAATGTTCGCCAACTGTGGGTTTAGACCGGTGACAAAAACTCTCAGAGCATGCTGACGATTCTTATTGTGCAATATCTTTGTCAAAGAGGAATTTTATCCGTGGGTTACTATCGTTTTATTTATTAAGAGTATCAGTTTTTTATTGACCTCGTTATAGTATCCTATAATTGTTGTGGAACCCTGCCTTATTATACTCAATTCCTGTTTGATGATATGAACAGGACGCTTGTCTGCGTAAGCAAAGTTCATTACATTAAAGTGTCGTTTGCATCATCTATTATTTCGTTATTCTAAATTGAAATTCTGACAATATATTACTCTTCATACTGTTATTATTTGTTGTCATATACGTAAATCAATTTGAGAGGTTGTAAACTGAGTCGTCTAAGTCTGTTTTTTATTTTCTTTCTGGTGCTTTGAATTCTTCAGCAACTGTATCTATCGCACTATTATTAGCCAAATATTGTACCGCCTCTTCAGTGAGGTTTCCCATTATACTCTTCACTATATTAGTAGGTGTAAAAAAAAATGTGCAAGGTCCGTAATATCGCTTATTCCCTAAACGCGCAATACTTTAGAATATATTTGCTGACACAGTTACTGTTGTCGGTCGCTGTAGGTTAGAACCGACATCGTTGATTATTTTGTAGCAGACCGAGATTTATAATCGTTCTGGCGTGATGCTGCCTAGGAGTGGGCAGTTCCGAAAATATTAGTTTTTTATCTTAGAATTGTTGACAGTCTTAATACTGTATTTATTTTCGCTTTGCAAATAAATTAATTCCAAATGCTTCTGTTTGTTAGTTGCTCTTTATTTTATAATGATTTGTTTTAACCAGAGTTTATTTTTTTTTAATATACAAAACTGGGACTGGAGCACCCAAATATCTTTCCTAGGGTAATTTGGTGGGCTGAATTCGAAGCTGTAATTGGTTTTGCTCTATCACGTCAGGTTTTCGAGATACAAAAAAATGTTTTTATTCGTTTTTTACATAAAAATTATTTAAAATTCAATGAATTTCCAAAAGTGAATGGCGTTATTTGAACGTCGTTTGTATTTTGTTGGTTCGATTTCACGTATTAGAGTTCAGCAATAGTCTCCTAGCATGCTTTTGTCCCAAAATCCTTGATAAATTCTTTCAATTTTCATTAAATCTTGGTGAGCACGTCCCCTTGTTCGTTGATCACGGCACCTAGGCTTTGTGGAAAAAAATCTAAATGCAAATGAAGAAAATGCATTTTGAGTGATATTCGTGCACCTAATTCGTAATAATTTTTCAATAATTCAGCAACAATTTGTCTGTAGTTTTCACTCTTATTGTTTCCAAGAAAACTGTCCACGATGCTCTTGAAAGATTTCCAGCTGCATATTCTTTCTCCAATAAACTGTGTGAAAAATTGTCATCATTCAATAGCTTCCTGATCTGAGGGACAACAAAAATGCCTTCTTTTATTTTATCATATGAAATTTAAGGAAAAACCGCTAAAAAAAATATTTGAATGCTGAACCATTTTTGCCCAGAGCCTTGACAAAGTTCTTAAAAAGGCCCAATTTTATATGCACCGGCGGAAGAACGGCATTTGAATCAATTAATGGTTTATTTGAAATGTTTTGTTTTCCTGGTGAATACTCAGTTCTTTTTGGCCACTCTGTTCTGACGTAATGACGACATGTAGCACGACTATCCTATATACAAAGGAAACAACAATATTTTGTGAAACCTCGTTGCATACCAGTCAACAAACCAATGACCTGAAACAGATTAATATACAGTTACTTACGATGGTCTATACTATAAAGAAATTTAAATCACACACCCTAAGGTCACCACAGTCTTCCATTTAAGATCGTTTTATTTGAGTATTGTCAAAATATCAATCATTGTTTCGATCATTCAGCTCAGCTTGACTCACTAAATGGCGTTCATCATCAGCCTGATACAAACTACCACTGCTGGTGAAATATGTTTCGGATCATTTGGTGGACGTTGAACTGGCTTGGAAACCGATGTGAAATTCGCGAAGGTAATATTTTTTTCAATTTTTCATATTGAATCCAGCCACTTTTGTTAAACAGAAATAACAATCGGTTTGGTGGATACTTGACCCACCCCAAAGTACTGGAATTGAAAAATCGAAATGGATCTTATTGCCATTTGACAACAGTTCTGCAGCTATTGCAAAACATTGTCGGTGTCCACTGTTTGTCCAAGTTTCTGACAGAAAAACCAAAATAATGTAAATATGCATATTTTAATGATTCTGATATTGCATATCCTTTTTTCCAACCACACCCAAAGCAAATATAGATTGAATCAGTAACACACACACACACACAGTAACTCCCTGACATGCTTAAACGCTACTATTATGAAGATTAAGAATGAGTGTGGGTTTCTGTCATATTAATAATTGTGAAATTGTAGTGTCAGTACTGACTGTTTTACAGTGTTGCCAGCATGCGATAAAAAATTAAGAAGACATTTTAGCCCAATTTTTATGCCAGATTCAAATTCAGCGCACCCAGATTAGTTAAAAAACATGCTTCGTTTCTGCAGTCAATTTTTTTATTTAAATTTGTAGACCATTGTAATTATTTAAACACTCTTTCTGATTTTTTTTCTTTTTCATTTCTCCTTTTTATGAGAGCATTCGATCATTCATTCGATCGATCTGAAACTTGGTCCATACACTTGCTGTGAAAAAAGATTAACCTTGACTGAGTCACGTACAGGCACGCACAGTCAAGAGATTTAAAACGTTTTTCCCCTCAACCAATCCATCTGGAACTTGGTCGATATACTTGCTGTAAAGAGAGATTAACTTTGACATAGTCACGGACATTCACGCATAGTCAAGCACAGTCACGGAGAGACTAAAACCTCACTTCCCCTCATCCACTCAATCTGAAACTTGTTCGATAGACCTGTTGTGGCCAAAGATTAATTTTAAGATAGTCACGCACAGTCACGGAGTGATTTAAACCCCATTTTCCCTCATCCGATCGATCTGAAACTGCCACGGAGAGATTCAAAACTCATATGCATAAGCAGAGAAAGAGTTTTAATAAAAACTTTGTTTTATGGGTTAGATTATTTTATAACGAATTGTTTCACACAGAGTTTATATTTTTTTATATATTAAATCACTTTTATAAAGAAGTTATTTCGTTTTACTGTCACTGTTTTTTAATTTATTTAAAAAAAAATTTTTTAACACTATTATTTAAACATCAATTATCCTTTCTTGAAGAATACTTGAATAGTTATTACTTTTTTTTTTCTCTCTTTGAAGGATATTTCTCTTTTCTATTTCGGTTTCAATTGCTTTTTAGGATATTTACACGATCGACAATCTCGCTAACTTAATAAGTTAACAATTTATTTAAAATTAATTTTATTTTTATTTATTCTTAGAACTTAACTTAGACTTATTTTTTGTTATTACTACTTTAGCAAACATTGTTAGCAGAATTTCTGAAATATTTTATTTCCCTAAAATAAGATAAGAAGTGTAAGGGTATGAAAACTTCATATTTTAAATTGGACACATTTTATTGGCTTATGAAAGGAAGTATTTTTTTTAATATAAATTTCGGGATCTGTAGAAATTTTGTTTGTTTTGGAGTCCTAAACTTATCTTCGACATTACCTCGAGCATTAGCGAAAACTCTGCCATGTCTGCAAGCTTCGTCGTCATTTAAGCAGCACAAATACTTTTTTTTTTTGGCTAACCGATTCGTTTTCCACCGGATATGTTGGGAGCTCTTTTCAACGTGATTCCATTTTCTAGGCATTAAAAACATCATGTGAAAATTTGTTTTCTTCCCGAACCATGTTTCCTCTCAATGGTCCAATTCTCCTGTAAATTTCTAACAGCATTGGAAACAGTTTGACGCAGACGTTTGATTCTCTGACAAACTTGTTGTAGGACCAAGGATGATCCTTTTGAAAATACTTCATAATATTAACAAATGAACAGCGATATTGTTTAACATAGTAACTGATAATTTTTCAAAGATTTAAAATATTAAAATAATGCATGCGGAAAAAGTTGGGAAGAAAAACATGTTTTTTATTTCACTCCATAAATTTGACATTTGTGAAGATTTGAAAGTAAAGTTAATTCATAAGAAGTTCGGAAATTATTGACAACACATCCAGAGAAGTTATTTCTCTTATCTGTTATTGATATTATCTTGTTTTACATTTTCATCAAGATTATTCCACAAGAAGAGAACAAATTAGAGTTACTATAATAATTATTATTTAAATAATATTTGTACTTTCATTACTTGGTAATGTAAATTTTTGCTGGGTAAGTCATTATTTAATAGATTTTGTTCTAACCAAGTTATGTAGCGACGTTAATACTATATTTTATAAGAGTGCATACTACAGAACCTTAATAAAAAGTACAACCATTTAGTTGTCCACTGTTAGTTCAAGTTTAACATTCTGAAGAAAATAATATAATTTATAAAGTGATGGAGCAGGACTTCCTTAGTAAAAGAGATATGCTCAAGACAATACTTTTAACTACATTTCTAGGTTTGTGGCTGTATTTTTTATGGTCACGTCGAAATTTATATCGCTTTGCTTTGAAATTCCCCGGATTATTTGGATATCCAATATTTGGTTCGCTTTTCACTTTAAAACATGGCAAATGTAAGTAGTGATTTCAAAAGTAAGTTTTGGCAGGAGAATTAATCTAAAATATCAACCTTGGTTAAATGTTAATCATTTGACCATCTCCTTACAAAAAATATAATATAATCAGTTGCAAAAAAAAAAAATCATATATTCCAAGTGCTGTGTGTGTAGTATAATATAATAGTATGGGTCGTAGCAAAAAATTAAAATGTTCATATTTTATTGTATGTTTTTCATACAAAATTGTTGATAAAGTCTACTTGAAGTACACTTTAATTTTTTTACATACGGCCCATACTTTTTGGAATCGTACAAGTTCAAGGAATATCATCCTTAAATTTCGCTGTCCGTGGGCAACGTATTACTTGAAAGAACTCGATCACTTTCCACACAAATGTATGGAACTATGCAGGTCATATATATTTGACCGTCCGTAACGTATCGAAAAACTGATTTCCGATCCCATAAAGTATATATATCCTTCGAGTCGATATAGCGATGTCCATCTGTCCGTCCGTCTGTTCACGCTCATTCACAAAATAAACCATAAAACTGGGTTAGGTTACGATAATATCATTTGGCATTATTGCCACCAGTTTGGTGTTTAAAATATGTGCATACCTATAAAAAACATAAAACCCAGTGTGTTTGTTGTAATATTTTAGTGGTTAAACATAATAGTTGTACAACAACATTCATTCACAGTTCAAAAAACTCATAAAAAATAAGTAAGAGTGTTAAATTCGACTGTGCCGAATCTTTGATACCCTCCACCTTGGTTTGAGTATTGATAATAAATGTAAACAATATATTTGAAAAAGTAAACAATTTGTTAAACTTAATACCAAATTATCTCAGCAAATTCTTTGGGTTGACCCGCTTAACAGATGATTTTTGTTTATTTCAAGAGTTTTTCTATAAAGCTCTCTCACATTAGTAATTCGCGCTCCAACGAGGAAAGATCGTTTTGACTTTTCTTTTATTTCGGATAAAAGAAAACACGTTTCGGTGTTTGCTTTTTGCTCATCGTGGTTGCAGATCGGCATGCATTTAGGTAATATACCAATGTGCATGCGTTTTCGGTTATATGATATAACCTCTCGTTTAATTTAAAGTTTTTGCAAATTAAATAGCTCGCCCTAACCTTCATTGCGAAAAAGCTCTCTCAATTTTTTTTTTTTTTGTTAAAATTTTGCCATATTTGGAAAATAAATTTTTTTTACAATTAATTAGATTTTGTGGTAACACAACATAACACAATACAATACAAAATCTAACCCAGTGATGCCAACTTTTGATTTTGAATTAAATTATGTTAATAAAATATATTTTCATTCATTGACTCCAACTACTACTAGCTGGGAATTATTATCGAACTTCAATTTTTTGGGTTTTACTCTGCCTACCATGAAGTAAAATTTTTAAGTCATCATGAACGCTGGTTCAAATAAGGGTTGCCAAACGCAAAAAACCAGATGTCCCAAAAATTTAAAATAAGATAATTTGTTATCTTTATTTTCTGAAAAACTTAAAATTTTCATCCAAAAAAATTGTGAAAAATAATATATAAATAACATTCTCATCATTTGAGGGTTTCTAAACTTCATTGAATTTAAATTAATGTTTTCTTATCCTGAAATGCTATTAATGTCTCCTGAATGGCAATATTTTTTTTAAATGTAAACATTTTTAAATATAAACATATTTGGTGTTTTTTTGAATTTCTAGCCTTCAATATATTTGTCCAACATGTTCAAGTTTGGAATCTGTACGTTAACTTTCGTGTTGCATAAAAATATTGATATCGTTTAATAACGTTGATATTTTTTTTCCAAGAGTTTAAAATTCGTTTTTTTCGATTTACCGGTACAAATAACATTTTAGAAACTCATCGGTTTGGAACATTGTAGAACAATCCTAGAACAATACAGAACATTATTCAAAAAATTGTATTTCCAAAAATGGAAATGTATTTTTCCTTAAACAAAATATTGCAGAATTTTATATAATTAAAATAATATAACAGTTTATTTTTAACATGCGGTTATGGATATACATATGTATATAGAATATATGTATATTATTTTATTATTTAATATATGTATGTATGTATATGTAAATATTTCACACAAAAAATACAACACCAAAATACTACAAAATCGACATCAATGCATTTTATATTACGTTTTTTAGCTAATAAATAAATATTACTTTTTTTAATAATAAACATAAACCATACGTTTTTCCATAATTCTTTTACAAATATGACCATAACCCAGCTATCTCAATACACTCACATTTTTTACTAATTCACACACATTTTCTGCAGTGGTCACACTAATGTCATCAAATGTTTCGTGCGAGTAGTGGCTGACACTAACGATGATTAATGTTACCCTGTTATAAATTAAATGCAAATTTACTGGTTTCTGCAAAATTGTAAAGTTTTAAATTGTTAAATCTATTATTATGATTTATTTCTTCAAATGCGCTTATAAGAACGCAAGTTTGTTAATTATAGAGCATAAATATTATTAACTATTATTAAAATAAAATTAATAATAATAAATGTAAACATTTTCCCTCAAACATGTGCCTGTATAATAAACTCGATAACTCTATTTAAAATAAAATAAGAGTGAGAAGTAAACAAATTTTTTCAAGTTTACGCTTCGACAACATTTTAAAAATGAGATTGCAGTCAGATGTGTGAGCATAAAAGATAATGGCGATGGATTCGACTAATTCGAAAAATCTTTCGTTGATAATACGTACACAAGATTTTACAATTGCAGTGTGATGTGAGATAGGGGGGTAAGTTTGTTGTGTTTACAAAATAGAGTTACCGAATTCATCATATATGCACATTTTTGGGGAAACGGTTAACATTTATCATTTGTATTATTTTAATAATATTTATGCTCTATTATTAACAAACTTCCGTTTTTAAATGCGCATTTCAAGAAATAAATCATAACAAGTTAAAACCTTAGTTGCAATTTTATATAATCCAGTAAATTTGTATTACGCTTTTAACTGGGTAACATTATTCATCATTAGTGGCAGCAAGCAATAATGATAGAACTAACTTAAGGCCTAGTTAACTACACGTAACAGTAACATAACGTGTCAGTTGTTTTTTTTTAGTTACATGAAAAGCGTTGGGACGTTCCGGTTACGTTCAGTAAAGTTCTAAATGCTTTTCATGTATATTTATATTATATATATATATTATTTAGCGTATTTTGATACTTGCGAAACTTGCGATATTACATGGTGTCTCGACTAGCTATAATTCATGGCAATGAACAAGTAAATGGCTCGATTTTGACGTTTAAGTATTTCAAAATGGCCCAACTTAAATCAAATAAAAGCCAAATTGAGGAGGAAATTGGACACAAATTTAAGTGTATACTGTTCAAAGACATTTTGGAAATGAAATGTTTAGATATAATTTGCCCACTTGGCGTTTTGACGTTATTATATTTCTCTGACTTGAACATTGCCGTGAATTACAGCTAGTCGAGACACAGTGTTATAAAAATCCCAGAATATTGATAGCAATTTATTATATATATTACATATATTTTTTTTATTTAATATATGTATGTATATGTAAATATTACACACAAAAAATACAACATCAAAAGTTATTGTTGGTTTTCTTTAAATAAATTAATACATATTTTTTTTTTTTTTATATTTACACTGTTTTTTTCTTAACAACTAGGTAGTTTATCATTATTTACTTCAGATGTTGGCGAATTTTTACTCCCTTTATATTAACCCGTAGTGTCTGCTTCTCTGTTTGTCGACAAAATTCTGGATCAATTTTTCACCGGGACCCAATTGATCTGAAACTTTGAAAGCAGGCTCGTGGCGATGGAAAAAATGATCTATCAAATTTGTTTAGTGATGCCATAATAATGGAAACTTTTAAATTTTTATTACTTTTTCAGAGATTTCCCTGGACCTGTTCCACCGATTTTAATCATTTTTAAAAACGGAAATCCTCCCATGTTCATGGTGAAGCATTCTCATTAAAAATGATCAACTTAGCTGTCCTATTGAGGGCGTGATCGTGACAAGAACAGCATAGAAAATCATATGTTTTCAAGACTCTTTTTAGTATTTCATTCAAATCTTAGGCCCTTAGCAACCGATTTGGGCTATTTTAAATAGCGAACTTCTCAGAATGTTAGAGAATCATTTCCTATGTCAACGTGATTTCCACAGACGGACAGACGGACATCGCTATATCAATTCCGCTTGTTATAAGGATCACATATATATATATTTTTGGGGTCCAGAATTTTTTTTTGATTATTACAAACGGAATAACAAACTTATATATACCCTCTGCACACTGGGGTGGAGGGTATAACGATGAAATCATACCAACACACACAACTTCCATGAGCTATGTTAGTAGTATTGCCACATATTTTTTTTTATCGTTATCACCATATAATAAAAAAATCGCCAATATGAAAGAAAAATATAATCCCTAATGAAAAAGGAGAAATTAAAAATTAAAACCGACAAATGGAAAATGAAAAATGGAAAACGAAAAATGAAAAACGAAAGATGAAAAATTGAAAATGGGATATGAAAACCGAAAAACGAAAAATTAAAAATGGAAAATGGAAAACGAAAATGAAAAATGAAAAATTAGAAACAGAAAATGGAAAATGAAAATTGAAAAATGAAAAATTAAAAATTCAAAAAGAAGTTGAAAAATGAAAAGTGAATAATGAAAAATGGAAACTGGAAAATGAAAACCGAAAAACGAAAAATGAAAACCGAAAAACGAAAAATTAAAATTGAAAAATGAAAAATTAAAATAAAATATTAAAAATGAAAAACGGAAAATGAAAAACGAAAATTGAAAAATTAAAAATGGAAAATGAAAACTGAAAAATAAAATATTAAAAACTAAGTGTAAAAATGGAAAGTGAATAATGAAAAATTAAAAATGAGTAATGAATGAAAAATTAAAAACTAAAATTAAAAAGTAAAAATAAAAAATTTTAAATTAAAAATTAAAAATTAAGAATTAAGAATTAAAAATTAAAAATTAAAAATTAAAAGTTAAAAATTAAAAATTAGAAATTAAAAAATAATAATTAAAAATTAAAAATTTAACAATAAAAATTAAAAATTAAAAATAAAAAATTAAAACATAAAAATTAAAAATTGAAATTTAAAAATTAAAAAATAAAATGAAAAATTAAAAAATTAAAAATAAAAATTGAAAATTAAAAATTTAAAATTTAAATTTTAAAATTTAAAATTAAAAATTAAGAAGAAGCCACTTTCGATCGGAATTTGTTTCTGTGACAAGCCTGATTATTTGCTTTCAGTTCTGATTAATAATATTTCCGTTTTTTTAGATACAGTGTAGTTATAATCGAATCATTTATCGTTTAAACTGACTTAATACTTATTGTTAATTGATTACGCACAAGATATGTCATTTAAAAATAACATAAATATTCAAAAAAAAAATTATATTTATATAAGCACACTTTCTTCCAAATTAATCTCATTTGAAGCAATCATATTTCTGTTTAATTCTAAAAAATGGCTATTTTAAAATGTGAAATTATATATGTACATACATAGTTAACATCACAGTTAGTATGTTTGTAATTACATAAGGGTTACCAAGCTTAGTGAATTTATTTTTGTAAAGCCTACGGGACTTCCAAACGGCAGTTTTATATCAATTCAATTCGTCTTTGTAACTCGCTAACTCCAAGCATTTAATTTTTGGTTTTTAATTTTTAATTTTGAAATTTGAATTTTTAATTTTGAATTTTTGATTTTTATTTTTTAATTGTTAATATTTAATTCTTAATTTTCTATTTTTAATTTTTCAATTTTCATTTTTCATTTTCCATTTTTTGATGTTCATTTTCCATTTTTAATTTTTAACATTTTTAATTTTTAATTTTTTTTCAATGTACTTTTTGTTTGACTTTGGTTTAGAGGTTATATTTTTCTATCATATTGGCGATTACATATATCGTGATAACGATAAAAAATATGTGGCAATACTACTAACCTAGCTCATGGTAGTTGTGTTGTTGGTACTGTTAATATACATATAAAATATATGTATATGCATAATTTTTTTATTTTGTTGTACAACTATTATGTTCAACCACTAAACTGTTACAACAAAAACACTAAGTTTTTAATTTCTTTAGAGGTGTATACAAATCATTGCTCACACATATTTCAGCACAATGATGCCCGGTTTATCCCATTTTAAATGGGAATAATTGTAAATAATTGTTTCGTAACCTGACCGAGGTAAATGTTTTTCGTTGTGAATGAGCGTGATTTCAAGAGACACACGGACAGACGGGCATCGCTATATCGAATCGAGCTGTGATAAGGATCAGGAATATATATATACTTTATGAGGTCGAAAATTAGTTTTTCGATGCGTTACAAACGGAATGACAAACCTATATACATATGTATACCCTCTGCCACTGAGGTGTGGAGGCTATAATAATTGGTTTCTTAAACAGTGTAGTAAAGCCAAAGAGGAGTCAATGCCTTTGCTGAGACATTTCAAAAATCGCAAAACGCTAACGATAAACAAAAATACACTGAAAACAAAAACTTATATCAAAAACCTTGTAAAAGGAAACGCAAAGAATATTATATTTGCATTGAAAATAAATTGAATTATATATATGACAGTAAGAAATGATGGGCCCTGGCAAAAGAATTGAGGCAACAGGAACTACACACTATTGACGCTCACAAGTTTGCTGGTGGCTATTCCACCATTGATAATGTTTATAATCTCGCAAAAATTGTCAATATAAAACTTGAAGAAAAGAAAAAATTCCACGCCTTTTTTGTTGATTTTAAAGGGGCATTTGGCTGCATTTCAAGAAACCTATTTATATATAAGTTACAATAAATAGGATTATCATCAAAACTGGTTAAGTTTATTGATCACAAAATCGGCTGTCTGTAAAGGATCCGATTATTTTGAAACTTACTCCGGGGTAAGGATAGGATGCTTGTTATAGCCATTGGTATTTGCCTTACATCTGAATGATATGCGCTGCATATATGCATGATATGAATATAATAGTTTCTATGTATGCTGATGACATTGTCATATTAGCCTAAAATGTCACGATTTGGCTGAGTGTTTTCTAATTTAGAGAAATACTGTACTTTATAGGGTACGGAAGTAAATCTAGCCATATCCGATATATTGATTTTTAGAAAAGGAGGCAGAGTTTCTGCAAATGAAAAATGGGGGGTTTAATGGTGCAGAAATCAGAGATGAGTCATACTGATACCGAAAATGGCGTTCTCTAAACATGATGCAGCGAAGAACAATGCAGCAAAAAACTGTTTAAATGTCAGTTGAAAACATTTTATCGGCAAAAATAAAATAGCTTTAAAGCTATACAGTCAGTCAATTAAGAGCGTATGCAAGCGAGTAGCTTATCCTTATAACAGCAAAAAATATATTTGTATTCACTGTACAACGATGAAAGAAAATCTAATTTTTTAACAGAAAATATTGGAAATTTTATTTCGAAACAAAAAAAAAAAAGAAAAGGTAACTAATTTTTTCATATGTTAAACAGTTAGTTATTCAATGTTCAATGCTTAGTTGGAAAGCCTTTATTGTTATGACTGCTTTTAGATGGTTTTTACATCGATGACACTAGGTTCGTGGTAACGCTCGGTGGTATTTTCTCCCACTCTTCTAAAAGGTCCTTTTTCATGTCTTCTTTGCCTCTTATGTCGTGTTTTCCGATTTGGCGCTCCAGGTGGACCCACAAATGCTCAATAGGATTAATATCGTGCGACTGGGGTGGGGTTTTAAGTTGTTTTTTTACTTTATAGAGGACAATAAGCGTGGTGTGCTTGGATCGTTGTGTTGCTGGAACACAAGTGACTCGGCAATCCCAAGTTTAGCACCACTTATACGCAAGTTATTTTTTTAAATATTTAAATAGACAAACCAATCCATTATACTATATGCCAGAGGCAGCCATACGCCTATAAACGACTACCGATCCAACACCGTGCTTGACTGTTATGTGGCTCAAGCTCAGAATTGGGTATTCGCCATACCTTGGCTCTTCCATCTGATCCGAATTTGCTTTCGTCCGAAAAAATAATGGTGTTCCAAAAGCTTTGGGCGGCTGTATCATATTGTTTTGCGAATAAGAGTCTCTTTTTTCAGTTTGTTGGGCTTACAAACGGCTTTTTGCAAATTTGACTGTTATGGTATCCAGCTGAATGGAATACTTTGAAAATTGCTGATATACAAACTTTCCCCACCTCATTTTCAATTTCCATCTGTAATTTTGGTGCAGAAATTTTCGGATTTTTTTTTTGCATATTGTGCACGATAATATGTTTCTCACTGGATATGAATGTTATTGTCCGACCAGATCTTTGCTTGTTATTATTATTTCCTTGCCTTCTGTACCTTTCTATTTTTTTTTTTTGACGGTTGCATGACTTTTTCCAACCAATTCGGCTATTTGTCTTTGAGTTTTGTGCTCCTGGTAGAGTTTTATTATCACTTCTCTGAGATCCGAAGACAATTCTTTGTCCCGTGGTGCTATTGGTGCTATTTGATGTATGTTTTTAAAATATTTTTTTCAAATATACAACCAAAACTTTTAAGAACACTTTAAATCCAAATCCAAATATCAAACAATTACACGCAAAGACTGGAATTAACTGTGCGTTTTGCATTCAAGCTTTATTGACTATATTTTTAGATCCATCAGAAAAACAATTGCTTGCAAATCAAACGGTGCTTAAAAACTTGTTATTCTAACTATATGCTGGACGCCAACATAATAAACAACAAAACAGAAAAATAAAGACGGCAAGGTAATACAGGGTGTGCGAAAATTGTTGAATTAAATCTTGATTTACAGTTTGCATACAAACTTTATTGACTGACTGTATAATTTTATGGAGCTCAAGTATGGGGATATTATATTTTCGATGAAGTGGTTAATTTACAGCGGTTTTTCACAAAACGGGTATTGTATCTTGGAGATAATACACCCAATTATCTATCAATGTTGGTAGAGTGCCATTTTCATACTTATAGCCTGCATTTATCACATATATCTAAAACTATTTTTGAGTACTGTAATTTCAGACTATCCCATAAACTATCTATGAAAATAAGACAGAGAAATTTTTACTGGTATAGGGATTTGAAAAATAGAATTTTGGAATAGAACATTGATATTGGAGATTTAGAACAAGATAGAATTGCATGGAAAATGCATGTATGAGTCCAATACACGTGATGAAAACAAAACAACGCCAAGAACACTTAGTTAAAGCTCAAGATAGCCATAACGGTTCTACAGATTCCTGGATCACAGCAAAGGTCTCACTTATTGCAATGAGAAATATAACCAATATCACATAAGCTATATAATGAAAATTAGAGGCGATTTATTGTGGGCAATTGGTACCAGTTATAGGGAAGGTGACAGCAGATTATGCTCCATGTGTAATACGAAAGAAATAGCATTTCTTGGGCACTATAGGACTATATTAAAAACGATAAGAAAGAGATATTTACAGTCTCTGGCACTCACAGAAAACGAATTGATTAGTTTACTGAACGGTATTGAAGATACTAATTGGCTAAACCTTTTTTGTTACGCAAAATATGCACTAAAGTCTAGAAGTATATTAAGAAATGAATTTTATTTTTAAATATTTAGGTCAAAACATACAATAAATACTCAACTTTCCGGCTAACGGTTTTTTTATAAACCATGCCGTACTTTTCTTTATAATTAGACTAGCTTAACCCGGTGTGCTTCGCTACCCCTCATCGTTATAAAATAAAATAAAAAAAAAATATTTATACATTAACAAAATATTATTTATTTAATTTAGAACTAATTATTGCAATGCTTTAGGATATACAATATTTTTATTTTGTCTATCTGGAGCATAAACATATAAGTCGGTGGGTTTCCCTGCGTGAGCATGCAACATAAAGCTGTCCATGAGAGAAATTTAAGACGCAAACTTGAAGAGATTGACCTTGAGTTGTGTTAACAGACTTCGCAAATGCTAATCGAACAGGAAACTGTAATCGTTTGAAGTCGAACGGTAAATCAGTTGGGATCATTAGAATGCGTGGCAAAAGTACATCTGTCTCTTTATATTTGAAAGTTTCACACTTTGAAAGTTTAAGGAAGAATGGTCTGGCTTCCTACAAATCGGAAACAAAGGAAACACCTTATTTAGTAAATCAATCCATACCAAACATTGAGTTGTTTGTCCACTAACAACTTTATATAGTCAAGGGCATAATAGAAGTTATTATGGATTTTAATTTTTCTAAAAAGGGCGTTTTCCCGCCCAGTTTTCTTGTAGTACTATTTCTATTAACTTCAGTACGATATATACCAAATATCATCGCTGTAGGTTAAAAAATGGCCGAAATATGACGATTTTAAATTTTGGGTTATATGGGCGGGACCACGCCCCTTTGCCCACTAACAACTTTACATAGTTAAGGACTTATTATTTCGCAAAATATCCTTTTGTGAAAATTTCATGACGATCCTTCCAGTAGTTTAGAAGATATTACGATTTTTTATTTTTCTAAAAAGGGACGTGGTCCCGCCCACTTTTCTTCTGGTATGTATTTCTATTCATGCCAATACCATATGTACCAAATATGACCCCTGTAGGTCAAAAAATTCCCGAGATATGATGATTTCAAATTTTGGGTTATTTGGGCGTGGCACCGGCCTTTTGTCCAATCAAAAATTTATATAGCCTATTATTCCTTCCAGTGTAACAGTAACACGGTGCGAAAATTTTAGGAAGATCGGTTCAGGGGTTTGGCCTCCTATAAAGCACAAACAAACACACATTCTTTTTTATATATATATAGATAGATTGAAAGCAGATTAATTATTATTTAAGGTAAAATGGGGCGAAAAAGGGGGATTTGGTAATAAAAAAATGTATGGCTACCTTACCTGTAGATAAAAAGTGTATAAAACTTTATTTAAATACATATTACAAAGTATTTTGTATAGCTAACATTGATAGTGGTATAAGTAAGTATCTGAATTAAAAAGGGGGCGGTGAAGTGGGCGTGGTTCATAGTTATTTGGCGATGTTAACAGTATTAAGAGCAATATACTACCAAATAAAAAAAAAATCCGTTTGAAGGAACAAATCTGTACAGAGAACAAAAAGTTTAAAACTTTCAAACAAAATTTGGCGTGAAAAGGGGAGTGAATGGGGGCGTGGCGTAAGAAGTGTTTATTTCTACCTCGCCTGGAGTATAATGTGTATACAATGGGAAGTAAATCTGTTAAAAACTATATGGGAGCAATTACATAATTTTAAAAAAGTGCCCGTAAAAGTGGGCGTGGTCGAAAAAAAGTACCCTATTAATCATGCCAGAGTTCCAGTTAAATGCTGTGAAAATTTCAGGAAGATCGGTCCAGAGGTTTGGTCTCCTATAAGGTACAAACAAACAAACACACATTCCATTTTATATACCGAGCCAGACAAAAGTATTCACACAGCGACTTACTTTATTTTTAATCATTCATATTTTTTAAATGAAAGCCGATAGTCCGACATTGTTTTCAACAAAATTATTTATTCGTGCATTACTTATTTAAATATAAAGACACATTAATTCTAAGTATGTTACGTAATAAGAAAAAAATTAATATGTAATTCAAAGTACGATTTTAAGCGGACAAAAGTATATAGATTTCAGAATTTGAGAATAACTTTTGTAATAAATTGAAGAAGTGTTAAAGAAAAATCTATCTATGAATCACCCTGTAAATTCAGCCAGTTTTCATCGCTCTTAGTAGCGTGTGAATATAATCTCTTGTTTTGGAAGGGGCGAATTTAGCGGTTCAAATCTTATATATTAAAAGAATTTATGAATAAACTTTGCATTCAATATTTTTTTCAATATTTTTCTTCTCTCAAACCTCTATAAATATAGTTCTAATTAACCTAGGCTGTTGACATAGGTCTAAGAACACTCAGTGGATCAAGCTCCTTCTTTTGAGCTATTAACTGCTTAATTCCGTAGGGTTTGAGGAAAGTTATGCGTGGAGAATCAACTTTGCTTTTACTGTACGTTGACTTCTCTTGACAAAATTTGGTATTACTGTTCGTTGACTTTTCTTGGCAAATTTTGGTATTACTGTACGTTAACTTCTCTTGGCATATTTTGCCATTACAGTACGTTAACTTCTCTTGGCAAATTTTGGTATTATATTATAAAAATTAATATAACATATATAATGCTGCAGAGCAGCAGGGATCCTCTATGATGAACCAAAATAAAATATTTAATTTATTCGTTATTATAAACAGGCAATTTTTTAAGTCTTTGTATTTTATTTATCAAGCTTACTGGTCGTTTTTTCCCCAAATCAAATAAAAATCTATTCTGTCTTCATTGTTCGGCCCGACGTTTCGTCGATTTGTTGTCGACATCTTCAAGGGGTTTAAGGAAGTCTGTAAATTAAATAAAAAAAAAATGTTAATAAAAAACATGAA
Organism: Cordilura impudica; assembly: GCA_963682025.1. Taxonomy (NCBI): domain Eukaryota; kingdom Metazoa; phylum Arthropoda; class Insecta; order Diptera; family Scathophagidae; genus Cordilura; species Cordilura impudica. Next base: position 144,232,494 of record OY821519.1, read on the forward strand.
CCATACACTCCTTAACATCTATATCACGGCTGTTTACAAAATCACAGAATAGAAAACAACGACCAGTAAGCTTGATAAATAAAATATATAATAATAAGAAGTTTTTCCGTACTGTTTTCTGCGTACAAACTGACTAAACTAACAATGTTGAAATAACAAGGACCCTTGACGAGACATTAAAAATGCTGCAGTAAGATCACAACAAAAAGGAAGAAGCAAGAGAAAAACATATGACAACAAAATATATAAACGTTACTTTAAGTAAACAGCATTAAGGCTGATCATAGATCACCTTAACTAACTAGCAATAACTACCTTATATTAACCCTTTCGCATCTGCAGGGATACATATGTCCCAGCAAATGTTTAAAGACGACTGAATTTAAAAGTTTACACTCAATATGGGATATATGTGTACCAAATCGTCGTTTGGAATGTTGTCTAACGGTATTTACTTATTTGGTTGTCTTTCTGAGTTATTTATGTGTTTAGTTTTGTATTAGAAAATGTGGAGTGCAGTCGCAATTGACAACAAATTATTGTTTTTCCTAAATAAAAAATAATATTATCAAGAAGGAAGTGTTCTGTACTTAAAATAAGTGAAAAACGTTATTACTGGAAGTATTTAGTAAAAGGTAAGTACAATAGATATTTTTTTTAAGTTTTTCGCTGCGGGACATATTTATCCCAGTCGTCTTTTTTGAGGGGACATATATGTCCCACCAGTCCTGTAAACTTTTTTATTTTAATTTTATTTCTTGTTAGGAAAATGAATCGGAAAGAAATTGAACAACATTTGTTGGACTTATCCGATAGCTCACTTAGTAATGATCCTTTTGGAAGTAGTGACAGCGAAATTGATCCAGATTTTCAACCTGAAGATGAAAATATAACTTCAGATAGTGATGATGAGAGAAGTGATGAAAATGATGACGATTCAAACACAACAAATGGTCTACCTACTAAAGAAGATGACAACGAATCCAATTTGAACTTTACCCCTCCGTCACATATTTGGTTTAACCCAGACGATTCTTTTCAACCAAAACAAACATTACCAATATTCCGTTCATGCAGTACCATTATTTCGCGCGAATATAGCCATATTGAATTATTTTATAAGTTTTTCCCAAAAAGCTTGATAAACTACATCGTTCAATGCACAAATGAACGTTTGGAGATGCTCAATAAGACAAAACCTAGAGCGAGTAGCATTCCAGAAACTGATAGTGGTGAAATGATGATTGTTTTGGGGGTTATGTTTGTAAGGTCATATAACCGCGTACCAAGCATGGAGAATTACTGGTCACACCATTCTTCGTTGTGTAATATGATGATAAAGACAGCAATATCACGAGATAGATTCAGGATATTATCATCTAAAATGTATTTTGCTAGTCCTGAGAAACCTGCAAATGCTACCAAAACATATTATATTGACGACGTCGTGGAATGTTTAAAAAAAACGTTCCAAAATAATCGCCAAGATAGCGTATCTCAAAGCATTGACGAATCAATGACCAAATTTAAAGGTCGGTCTTCATTGAAGCAATATATGCCAATGAAACCCACAAAAAGAGGAATCAAAATGTGGCTAAGGTGTGATTCACTGACGGGATATACATATGATTTCAATATTTATAGTGGAAGAGAACTAAATCCTGCTGAGGGCACTTTGGGAGAACGTGTTGTGAATAAATTAGTGGAAACAATTCGTGAAAAGGACGTAGCAGTGTGTTGTGATAGATTTTTCACAAGCGTCTCCTTGCTAGAAACGCTTAATTTTGCCGCATTGGGAACATGCAATTCTAATAGAAAAAATCTACCAAAATTATCAGAAAAATTGAAGAGAGGCAATAGCATATTCAAAGTCAATAGCAGTGGCCTTATTTTTACAAAGTGGCAAGATACTAAGGAAGTTTTGCTTTTGAGTAACTGCCATAATGCATCTACAACAATGGTAAACAAAATGCATGCAAATGGAGAGAAATGCGAAGTTTCTTGCCCACAAATGATAAAAGATTATAGAGATATGATGGGCGGTGTAGATAGAGCAGACCAAATGTCCACTCTATATGAACTCGATAGAAAATCAAACAAATGGTGGAAAAAGGTTTTCTATAGACTTTTGATGATGTCAGCGGTCAATGCATGGGTAGTTCATTGTGAGCTGAATCGAAAAATGAAACCTTTTCTTGATTTCCTTGTAACATTAGCAGAAGGTCTTATTGAAGATGGATCAAAAACTGCAACTATTCGTCGCTCCAACAAAAATGGTCGTGTATCCAGAAAAAGAAAAATGCTTGGCAATGTCAGTCTTCATCTTCCCATAGAAGGTCCGACTAGAAGACGGTGTATAAAATGTGCTGACTCAAAAAAGGAAAAGCGAACTAAAACAATTTGTAAAGAATGCGAAATTTCTTTATGCAAAGACTGTTTTGCAGAGTATCATATGTAATATATTTAATTTAAGTGTATAGATCTTATTTTTAAACCTGGAATATATTTTTACTTTACTTTTATTTCATACAAATAAATGAATTTCTTTTATTTTTATTCAGATAGATTGTTTTTCTTGTAGCTAATATTTGTTTCAAAAGGCTGTTGGGACATATATGACCCATCACAAAAGGAGAATGGGACATATTTGTCCCACCCCCTCCAGCCCGCCCCCAGAATATATTTTAAAAAAAACTTTTAAATCATACATTTCAGACTAGATTAAACGTAATATATTTATCAAAAGTCATTTAGTACTTAAAACTGAAAGCCGCGGCGAAATGGTTAAAAAAAGATATCAAACAAAATACGTAAATAATTAAATTTTAGCCATTAAGCGACATCTCCATTAATAAAAAAAAAAACACAGAATACTTAATTACAATAAAATACACTGCTAATTTAGAATAACTTGACTTTTTATGGGCATATACGCAGATATCCTTCAAACAATTAAAATTTTAATGGAACGTTGTAAAAGTCACACTATTTGCGTCTGGTTTGGAACACTCCCATTCGTACTTTCAGCAGATCCAGATTTTATTAAACATATTTTATCATGTCCTGAATTTTTGAATAAATTAACAACTTTGTCCAAGCCTATGTACAAATCATTAGGTGGTGGTATACTTTTTAATGATGGTGAGTTTAAAAGTACAACTTTGTGAAGAACACTTCAGCAATCTTCAGATTTCTTTTTATTAGAACCTGAATGGCATCACAGTCGTAAAATGTTAAATCCCTCCTTCCATATCAAAAACTTATCAACTTTACTGCCAATATTCAATAAAGCAAAGAAACTAACAGTTTCATTAATGGATGCAATGGTTGACAATAATGAACACGAACTGCTCGACACGTTGCAGAGGATATCAATGGGAATATCAGTAGGTAAGTAAATAAGTTACATAATTAAAAATGTATAACTTAATTGTATCATATAAAAACACGAAATTGAAAGCTTAGGTCTATATTAGGGACGAAACCCCAATCCGTTCCGATTTTTTGTCACTTATAAAACCTTTTATATCGATTCTTGAGAAATTCACTTTTTTTTTGTCGAGCATATTTTTCCGAGTTATGGACCGCAAAAGTTTTGACTTATTTAGTATCTGATTTCAGCAATATATATATCATTGGAAAGCTGGGTGCCTTTTATTTGATATACCAAAATTCGAAATCCATAAACCCGTTATGAACCTATTATCTCATAAATTGATCTATACACTGTTGGTATTTACAACAATGGAATTGAAGCTGGGTCTACCAGCTTTATTTCGATGTATATTCTGATCTTTTAACGCTTTCACAACCGGATATATTAGGGATTTTACCTACACGTTAAGTTTTATTGAAAAAGATTTTCTTATTTATAGTCCGGTCGAAATTTTTATATAATATATTATGATCCTTATATCAGCTCGAGTCGATATAGCGATGTCCGTCTGTCTATTGTAAATGGCAAACCATTTACCTTGGAAAAGTTATGATAATATTGTTTGTCATTATTTCGAGCAGATTTGTATTGAAAATGAGGTTAAATCAGCCATCATTGTGCCGAGATATGTCCAAAGAGATGAGGACACCTCTAAAAAATATTTAAAATTTAGTCTGTTTGTTGTAATAATTTAGTATTGAGATTATCAAATTGTTACACAGCCGAATTTAACACACTCACTTGTTTATTTTTATAATATATAGATTGATCTGCGTTGCATATTTTTGTATGCATGTTTAGTTTGCTTATTTTTGCACTGTGTTGATGTACAATAATACATATGTATGTACGTATGTATTTAATTCTAAGAACGCTTACAGGCAATATACCGGCAATATATTACGGAGAGATTAAAACCTCAATTTCCCTCATCCGATCGATCTATAGCTTTGGCCATAGACTTGTTGTGGCCAAGGATTAATTTTAAGATAGTCACACACAGTCACGCTTAGCCACGGAGAGATTCAACACTCATATGCATAAGGAAATAAAGAGTTTTAATAAAAACTTTGTTATGGGTTGGATTATTTATATGGTGATTTTCTTAGTTATCAAATTGAGAAATGTGTACATGTTAATATTTTTTCTAGATTTAGAATTAAAAGCAAATAAGAAAATGATAGTCGGTCCAGGTCGACTATACAATACCCTATACCATGGTTTATAGACCCTATCTCTTCGATCCAACTAATTGGATATAGAAAATAAGTATAAGCCAAATTTTAGTGGCATTGTTATTAATTTTTTGGCTGTAATCATGAAAAAGTTCATATAGGGTACTATATTTATATGTGGATTAGGTCGAACAATGGACCGATCTTGACCATATTTGACAAAGTCACTTACAATTTGAAAAAATATATAAAAACCAAATTTGAGAAAAATCTGTGCAATATTTTTGTTTTTTGATAGATTTAAGTGAAAATCGGGAAGCCGCCCTATATGGGGCCTATGACTAAAAATTGTCCTATAGGGTTTATTTTTGGCATACTGATTAATGGATATAATAAACACATACAAACCCAACTTGACTGAGATCTATATGATAATTTGGATCTTATGGCAATTTATGTCGATTTCATAGGGGTCATTTGTATGGGGACTAGGTCTGGCCATGTGCCGAATTTCACCAACATCAATAGCGTTTGTTGAGTATTAATATTATATGTGTCATAAATAAGAATAAATTAAAAATGCAAAAAAAGTAAAAATAATTACAATTATATATATTAATTAGTTGTATTTTTTTTAGCATTTTTATACCTTATACTAACGGGTGATTTTTTTGAGGTTACGATTTTCATGCATTAGTATTTGACAGATCACGTGGGATTTCAGACATGGTGTCAAAGAGAAAGATGCTCAGTATGCTTTGACATTTCATCATGAATAGACTTACTAACGAGCAACGCTTGCAAATCATTGAATTTTATTACCAAAATCAGTGTTCGGTTCGAAATGTGTTTCGCGCTTTACGTCCGATTTATGGTCTACATAATCGACCAAGTGAGCAAACAATTAATGCGATTGTGACCAAGTTTCGCACTCAGTTTACTTTATTGGACATTAAACCAACCACACGAATGCGTACAGTGCGTACAGAAGAGAATATTGCGTCTGTTTCTGAGAGTGTTACTGAAGACCGTGAAATGTCGATTCGTCGCCGTTCGCAGCAATTGGGTTTGTGTTATTCGACCACATGGAAGATTTTACGCAAAGATCTTGGTGTAAAACCGTATAAAATACAGCTCGTGCAAGAACTGAAGCCGAACGATCTGCCACAACGTCTAATTTTCAGTGAATGGGCCCTAGAAAAGTTGGCAGAAAATCCGCAAAATGCACTGTTTGGTGTGGTTTGTACGCTGGTGGAATCATTGGACCGTATTTTTTCAAAGATGCTGTTGGACGCAACGTTACGGTGAATGGCGATCGCTATCGTTCGATGCTAACAAACTTTTTGTTGCCAAAAATGGAAGAACTGAACTTGGTTGACATGTGGTTTCAACAAGATGGCACTACATGCCACACAGCTCGCGATTCTATGGCCATTTTGAGGGAAAACTTCGGAGAACAATTCATCTCAAGAAATGGACCGGTAAGTTGGCCACCAAGATCATGCGATTTGACGCCTTTAGACTATTTTTTGTGGGGCTACGTCAAGTCTAAAGTCTACAGAAATAAGCCAGCAACTATTCCAGCTTTGGAAGACAACATTTCCGAAGAAATTCGGGCTATTCCGGCCGAAATGCTCGAAAAAGTTGCCCAAAACTGGACTTTCCGAATGGACCACCTAAGACGCAGCCGCGGTCAACATTTAAATGAAATTATCTTCAAAAAGTAAATGTCATGGACCAATCTAACGTTTCAAATAAAGAACCGATGAGATTTTGCAAATTTTATGCGTTTTTTTTTAAAAAAAAGTTATCAAGCTCTTAAAAAATCACCCGTTACTATGTGGTTTGGGTATAATGACTTTGTGCTGCTGTTTGTAACTACCAAAAATATTTGATCTAGACCAATCTTTTATTATACCGATTCTGATTCGATTTAACTGTGTCCGTCCGTCCGTCCGTCCGTCTGTGTATCCATGTAAAGCTTGTAATCAAACTGCAGGTCGCAAATATGAATATATTTTGACGAAATTTGGTATATAAGCTTTTGTCTGCCATGGGATGAACGCTGTTGAAATTGGTGAGAATCGGTCCATGTTCAGACCTAGCCCCTATACAAATGACCCCTATGAAATCAACATAAATTGCCATAAGATACAAATTATCATATAAATCTTATTCAAATTGGGTTTGTATGTGTTTATTACATCCATTAATCAGTAGTCCAAAAATGATCTCTATGGGGCAACTCTTATTCATAGGCCCCATATAGAGCTGCTTCCCGATCTTCACTTAAATCTATAAAAAAAACAAAAATATTGCACTGATTCTTCTCAAATTTTGTTTGTATATATTTTTGCAAAATACAAGAGACCTTACCAAACATGGTCAGGATCGGTCCATTTTTGGGCCTAGTCCCCATATAGATATAGCATCCGGTATGAAATTTTTCATATCTGCAGCCAAAAAAATTAAGAAAAATCCCACTCAAATTTGGTTTATGCTTATTTTCTATATCCATTTAGTTGGGTCTGAGAGATAGGGTCTCTAAACGTTGGTATAGGGTATCATATAGTCGGTCTAGACCGACTATAATTTTCTTACTTGTTTTATTTAATTTATTATTTATGACATATATAAATAATTAGGGAATTCATAAGGTGTACTTAAGGTGTATGTTGTAAAGAAATACAAGACATAGTACATATGTGAAGAACCTCTCGTATATTCATGTACTACAATTTGAAAAAAAATTAGAATAACAGTTGTTCCTTTACACAAAAACTTACCTAAATATTATTATTTCCTTCCATGATTTATTTATTTTTACCATTTTGCCATAATATTTACAAGAAAACAAAAAAAAACTGTTTGAAATATACAACAAGAGCTGATTAAATAGTAAACAAGGAACAGCTGATCACATAGTACACCGCAAAACATACCTGCTAACATTTTATTGTCGTATAATTTTTTTATATCGTAAATATCTTGTGAATACCCTAAATATCTCAAACTTAACACAAATCGTATTCAAGTTGAGAAAATGTTTGGTCTCAAGTGAATAGTTAAAGGCTCCTGGTATTCTTAAAGCAAACTTTGGAACTATGCCTCCAAGAAAATACATAACCAATTGAAAAAAGTTCCTTATAATCGTCCCGCGGTTGCTTTTCTTTTAGATTATTTAATGCAAACTCAATTATCTCTGTTGTATTGCCAAGTATATTTTTTACGTCCTGATCCTTAACTCGATATTTAAAATTATTTTTATTTATTTAATTTAATCTAGCAATCTCTAAATCTGTTATACTAGGACTAGAAAACTTTTGCATTTTTTCATCAAAATCGCTCCGTAAAAGTATTTCAAAAGTGTGATGACGAGACGGAAATGAGATCTTTATCTAATGTTTGCTCTAAAAGTACGCATGCGCCTTTTATTTGTTCTAAGTTGCATGATGTGGTATCGCAGTAAGGAGTTTCTATCAGGCTATGGCCTGTTCCTTTCCCGTGCCTGCACTAATTTCTGAAATGCCAAGTAACTGCTCAGTTCCATTAAAAGATATAACTACAGGCAGAGGATCGTCGTGTTCTTTAACCATCAACGATGCCAAAATTCTACCGTCTCAATAAACAGTTATTGCTTTAACTGTAATGTGTTTTTAAATGCATCTTGATTTTTTATACCTGTTTCATATCGAAATTGTTCCTTATTTTAAAAAAGGTACTTTTCAAAAAAAAAATATTTTTTTAAATAGATCATTTTCAGGAATAACACTTTTTTAAAAAATTTCTTGTTTTACTTGTTTAAAAAATGTACTTAAAGAGAAAAGGTGCCTCTTAAAGAATGACACTATTTAAAACGATAAAAATATATGTGGCAATACTTGCTAAAGCTAATGTGGCACGTGCAGCATAATCATACACATACCCTCATGAATCAAATACCACAACTAAAATGACTACAACAATAAGAACAACTACAACATATACATACAAGTATATCTTAAGAAAAATCAACAAACACATTAAACACTTTTATTTTTTCAAGACTTTTTCCACATATTCGTTCGTATCGCGTGAGTCTTTGGACCGATTTTGATGATTTTTAAATAACAATTTCTTTGCGACGGCAGTAAATGATTTTTTGCAAAAAAAAAAAAACGAAGAGTCTAACTTAGTTGCTGAATGTGTGATCATGATTTCCATAGACAGACGGACAGATCGTCATCGCTAAATCAACTTACCTTGCTATAAGGATCAAGAACATGTATGGTTTTGGAGTATACGGAATTTATATCGATATCTTACAAACGGAATGACAAATACAATTATATATCTCACATTTTTATCCTCTCATTTTTCTCCTATTCTATTTATCGTATAATTTACCCAACACAATGAATTTTGAATACTCTTGGCTAAATTTGTATTCCTAAGCATTTCTATAATCTGTATTTTTTTTTTTTTTTTTTGATAATGTTAGAAGCAATTGTTGTGCAAAAATCATACACATAATATATATATATATATATATATGATTCTTGGTTTCCCATTTGCCTTTTATGTACATTTAACGAAAAATTTAAAATTATTATCCAATGAAAAGTTGTAACTTGAACTCAATAGTTTAACAATATATTTGCAGAGACAACAATGGGCAAAGCGATGAAACCTGGCGAAAAAATCTCAGATGAATTTGTAGACAACTTTCGACTGTAAGTTAAACATTCATTTTAATTAATTTGTTATTTTGAATTTAATTGTGTCGGATGTCATCAACTAAGAGAAAATTGTTATTCCTTTACACGTTCTAATAATTGATATTGACATTTCCGAGATAATAAAAATAAAAGCTAGACATTCAATATATTTTCCCATTCCTAAGGAAGCATATAATTGTTCCGTTTGCATGACTCTCTGTTGTTGTTGTGTTTATATCCTATACCACTCTGTGGTCAGGGTATAATGAGTTAGTGCCGATGTTTGTAACTACTGAAAATGCCTGACCAAGACCAGCCTTTTACCGATTGACTAAGAATCATTTTTGAGTCGATTTAAAGATGTCCGTCCGTCTGTGTGTCCATGTAAATAATGTATGAAAACTACAGGTCGCAAATATATATACATATGATGATGAAATTTTGCATATGAGCTTTTGCGTATGTACTGTAGTGTGTGGAACAAATAAAGTATCAATAACGATACAAATTGTTCAATGCATGGTTTGTGCTGATCAGACATTATTTGATCGACATATATTTGATTTGAGTATATTCAATACTACAAGACGATTCTTCATAATACTGAATGAAATAAATGTGTATGTTCAGTAAGCTGGAATGACTAAGAAAAAAATATAGAAATTCATATAAATACGACTGAAGCTCAATAATATAATTAGATTCTAATTAAACTTAAAGCTTTGTGTTTGTTATTCATTTGAACTTGGGAATAAAAACACGACATGTTGATCCTGCCCTGATGTTGTAACAGTAATGCTCTTGTCAGCCATAGCAATAAATTGGTAAATATAGGTGCATGGACAGACCTAGTGCCCACACAAATGACACTTTAGTTCCAAATTATGTTATGGATCTCGGTCAAATTTGGTGTATGCGCATTTGTAACACCCTCACTAATCGCCAGTCCAAAAATAAACTCATTCTTATCCATACCCCCGATATAAAATTTTTTCCCGGTCTTTACTTAAATCTAACAAGAAACAAAAATATTGCACAGATTCTCAAATTTTGTTTTGCAAAAAATTAGTGATTTTACCAAGTATATTTATAATCGGTCAAATTTTCGACCTAGCCGCCGTATATAAATAGCATCCGATATGAAATTTTTTGCCTCTTTTAATTTATTTTCTTTTGTAGTTGGCTGGAAAGTGGAGTTAATTACATTACGTCAACATTACTGAAATTGGATAAAGTTTTTCTACTTTTTTCTAACCATATCAATTTGACACAGTATATAAATAAATATATTTTAAAGGTAATTCAGATTAAAATTAAAGATCCACAATATTTATATTTTTTGTTTGTAATATTTCAGCTTGTAACCTTAAGAATGGACAACCTGAAAGAAAAATCAGTATCTAATGGAGGCACTGAAGATCCTTTAACATTAGTGGAAAAGTCACCCAAAATATTTATTGACCAAGCCATACACAAATTTTCACTCAACGAAATTGTAGCTGAATCCAATAACATTTTAATAGCTGTAAGTACTTTTTATTTAATTAAAAAAAGTAATCACAGACAGTCGGATCAATCTAGACAATTGAAGGTACATAAATTCACAGCAAGCTGAAACTGCGTTTAATTGTTTAGAACATACTTAAAAATAACACCTGAAAGTTCTTCATCATTCCGGTGCCTGGAAAAAAATTTACTCGAGGTCAAAGGTCAGAAATCTTGAAAAAATTAGTTTTTCGCGATTTTCAGCAAAACGGTAAGTTTTACCATAAAATCATCTTTGACATAAATTGTAGATCATAAAATTCTCTATAAAAAATCTATCAATATTTTTTTTCTTAGAACCACCGTTGCTGAGATATAACGAGTCAAATAATTGTAAAAGTTTTAATCGTCATAATATGCCCACTTTTCCACGCCATCTTTGAAGTAGTGGGGTAGTGTATAATTTATATGATTCTTTGTTAAACGTTCAATAAAACCATTCCAGCCGGGTAAAGACGCATTTTCCCATTTCCAATAAAACCATACTACATCAGTTTTTTTGAGGAAAGACACCGTTTCAGTCCCAAACGCAAAATCTTGGACATTTATTTTACTGTAACCTACTACACCATCGTTTTGATAGATCTGTATGGGCACATGAGCTTTTGCCTTGAAATCTTTAGCTGAAAGAGCTTATTTTTATTCGTGGCATCGGTTCTTCCAGTAAAACGGATTGTTTTTGGGGTAACAATTTGAAAAATACCCATTATTTGGAGCGTGTTATTACCGTCTAAGGTATTGACATTGATATCAGCATTGTCTGCAACGTATTGAATAAGTGTTCCACTTTCTGGCGGTAAAACATGAGGTGGATGATGAAAAACTGCTGCTGCTTCGTACGTTATTGTATCATTATAAGATACACACAAACCAAAGGACGAAAAAATTTGTAAGAGGCGTTTAGAGCCGAATCGCCGATGAAAAAATACTGCGAGGCCTAATTGTAATTTAGACTTAAAAGACCTTGGTGGAACAGCAGTCATAATACTATGGCAAATATTTGTGCATATTAATTTTAAATGATCTAAATTCGATCGTTTATTCTTTAAAATCACTCGTTCCGTGAAATATGTCAACAACTCTGGAATTTCATTGTTTAAATCTTCAAACATGCGACCTGGTGGAGGGTAGTTAGAATTATCAAACACTGCGGCTTGAATATCTTCGCGAATGATAGCCGCTGCTGCTTCTAGAATTCTGAATCGTTCTTCTTTTATATTAATTTTTTTTCGTACCCAGCTTGATTCAAAATACGTGATGATTGTCTTTTAAGCACATAAATGTTGATGCTCCCGATTTTTCTGTGATAATAAGTTTATCCCCATACTTAATTTTTAGTCGCATCTTTATCGTCCTATTATCTAAAGTTGTAGTTTTGCAAACATTACTTAATTCGTTTAAAGTGAACTGACAGTCATCGCTGTTTTCAATGTAAGTAAATATTTCATCCATTGCCAGATTCATAGCTTCGTCTAGAGGACGGCCAACTTTACCCCCAGTGGAAGGTTTCAAGAAAGAAACCTGGCAATCTCGATGATACTTAGCTTCAACAGCAACCAAATCATATTCATATTCGATTCGAGCAATAACGGCTTTTGCTATGGCATCGGAACGAATCCGAGCTACATCCAAAATTGAGTCTTTAAAATCAAGAGTACTTACTTGGCTAATTCGACGGCGAAAATCCACGGATTTTCTTCTCTCATACTCTTCATTCAATTCCTTCCCGCAGAATAAGCAAAGATTTTTAATACAAAAAGCTGAATCACTTACACGTGATCTTGTACGAGGAGGATGTACTGTTGATGTACTGGCTTCATGCTCTTCGCGTTGTCTTTTAGCTGCAGCAATAGAACACTTTCGAGTATAATTTTTACGACAATCTTCATGTACTGTCACAGATTTCTGATTTTTTAGATATTCTGAAAACTCATCTGCTCTTTCGATACTTGAATTGATTAATGTCTTCAGACCACGTTCAACAGTTAAAATTTTACCTTCCGTTAAAAGTTTCTTATAAATAAAACAATATTCTGACATTTTTATTATAAAACTCAAAACAGCACGAAATAGGTTATATTAAACATAGGTTTCCACTACGGCGGTGGCGCTCAATACCAACGGTATTTCATTTATTGGGCATTCTGACGCAAAGCAGGAGACAGATGTTTTCTCAAGGTTACACTGGCGTATAAATTAAGGGACTAGATTTCATTCTATCTAATATTCTCATCGTTATACTTATGTATACCGATTGAAAAATATTTTTAGTTATATCACAGCATCAGAGATGTATCTACGTGGCGTACTTATGCATATTATGACGATTACAACTTTTACAATTATTTGACTCGTTATATCTCAGAAACGGTGGTTCTAAGAAAGAAAAAAAAGTATTGGTACATTGTTTGTAGGGAATTTTATGATTTACAATTTGTGTCTGAGATGATTTTATGATAAAACTTACCGTTTTGCTGAAAATCGCGAAAAACTAATTTTTTCAAGATTTTTGACCTTTGACCTCGAATAAATTTATTTTTCAGGCACCGGAATGATGAGGAACTTTCAGGTGCTATTTTTAAGTATGTTTTAAACAATTTTACGCACTTTCAGCTTGCTGTAAATTTATGTACCTTTACTCTTCTTTGTTGGTCTAATTTGACCGGACTAGGAGTGGTAACTAAAAATAACTTGTACTCACACTTAAATTAATATACTCGTAAAGTCTTTTGAAACTTCAGCAAATGGTATGTTTTCTGCGTTGGTAATGTTGGCTACACATCCCAGTATACAAGATCGACTGTTTGATGAAATCGTCAGCGTTTTTCCAGAAAAAGACTTCGAAATGGAATTTGAACATATGCAGCAATTACCATATTTAGACATGGTTGTAAATGAATCACTGCGTTTGGCTCCTTCCATTCCGCTAATCTTACGCGAAGTATTTCGTGATACCCAATTAACTGAGGATCTTATATTACCAAAAGGCCTACAAATAATAATATCAGTATTTCATTTACATCGCCGCAAAGATATATGGGGTGCAAATGCTAATAAATTTGATCCCGATAATTTCCTTCCCGAAAATCTATCTGAAAAACATTCTTATGCGTATATGCCTTTTGGCAAGGGTATGCGGAACTGTATTGGTATGTAATAAAATAAATTCAGATAAAGGTCGTATGTTTCGAACGTGCTATTTGTACTTATATCTATTTTTAGGTTGGCGCTATGCGTTGTTTTCGATTAAAGTAATGTTGTCGGGAATTATAAGAAATTATAGACTTACAACCAGTATGAAATATGAAGACTTGGAATTTATTGATAATATAACCATAAAATATTTAAAAGAACCTCTGTTTCAAATATATCACCGTGAAAAATAATAAATAAAATTGGAAATGTGCCGTTTATGGAATACTCGTACTTTGTGTTATAAATTATGAATCTTAGATCGAACGTACACATAATAGCGGATTCCGTCGAACATTGTTTCTCTCTAAAAAAAAAGATTTTTGTGAATTTAAAATATTCCGTTTTCATAAACAACAATATTTCTGGTTTGGCACTTAAAAGATATGGACTCCAAATATATGATATTAAATATTTTCTTTATATTGGAGGTGTCACGCTCTCTTGTCCTTAACAAATTTTTGAATCAAATACATACATTTATAACTAACGAATGTATATGCCATGATTAATGTCTACTTTTTATGGGGGACGGCACATAAATTATACAAAAGAACAGTTTGAACCAAACCTCTGGTGTAAATATTAGTTCGATAGCTCTTATGATTCTGGAGATCATTCGGTACAAACAAACGAACCAATGCTTTTATATTCTTACTATATTCATACTACCCTACCTCTTGTGGAAAATCTTTCAACTAACTTTTTACACTCAATTCAAACACTCTGACACTAGGAGTATATAATTGGCAAAACAATTTCATTCCACCAATAACAATAATAAAATGCAAGAGAGTTCGAATTCTAGATTTGTGTAACAAGCTAAAAATTACTAATTACTCAATATGAAAAATTAGTTTGTAAAAATATGTATTGAATCCCAATTCAAATCCTTTACTTATAACACAAAAGAGGAAAGCCGAATAAAGCTGTATTGCTAGGTTTTGAAATGTTCGACTCGGTTATAGTAGAGATAAATTGTCCAATATGGGACTATCCTGTTTGGAGGTAAACCTGGTTACTAAAGCAATAGGTTCTCGTAATGAACAGTGTATTTACATTGTATGTTTTCAAGGAAAATCTATCTCTGTCAAGGAGTTAGGACAGAATTGGTCCGTAATAGCCTATAAGACTTTAAAAGACGTAGATCTTCCAAAATAACCCATTGTCATAACTCCCAAATGTTATGAAACCATTCTTGCCGCTGTAATTATAAAACTTTTTGAGCAAATTGTACTGGCTCCCAACAGACGACAGAATCTAATTCTGTTATTATATTATGTTCTAACTGTAAAGGCAACCACAAATCACTTTCACTCGAGTGTCCAAGTAGTCAACAAGTTAGACAGCGAGCTCAGTAGTTAATTAACAAAACAGTACCAATTACTTATCTTTTCTATATATAATTGAAAATGTCACTATGTCACTTATAGTTGTGTCAGGTAAGTGATAAGTGATTTTTTTGCATATTAAAAAAAAATATTTCCAGATGACGAAGAGAAGAATGAAAAAATTGAAGGATGAACATGATTTGCTTGCTGAAAAATCGCAAAAGCGTTCATCCAGGATTATCAAAGTCAACCCATTGGGAGCACAAAGTGTTGGGAAACTGCGACAATGCATCTCTTTTTGATATAGGTACCAATCAAATGTGACCAGATGTGTTTTTAAAACCATTTTAAACTTGATGCACCGATTTTTATATTGGCCTAACGAAACCGAAAGAATAAAACTAGTTTCAGAAACAAGGCACGAGATACCTGGCCACGAGATGCATGGATGGATTTCAAATAAAATTAGCTGAAGCACATATCAAAAACCGCGAGCTTTACTTTTCCCGTAATCGGCAATATGCTAGCAAAATACAAGCGGTGTGTGGCCATAAACTGCGAAAAAGGCAAGCCACAATTGGATACCCTGGTAGAGTCCACAACGCAAAAATTTTCATAAATTATCCAATCGCTAAACATCCTTGAAAATTGTTTCTTATAACGCCATTCAGACAAAACAGTTCGGAGCACACAAGAGACGAAATAGAAAAGTTTAACAAATACTCTTCAAAATATCGTGTACGGATCGAAACTTGTTTTGGTAGTTTTAAAGAAAAATATGGCAGCTTAAAGGAGCAAAAATTTAGAATTTCAAATGCAGAAAATAACAAGGACTTGGTTATGGTGTGTTGCATTCTCCATAACATTATTATAGGTTTGAATATAAAAGACAATAAAGCCAGCACTCAACTGATACAAGCCAACTTAAATTTACCACACTCTACTAACATGATAAATAGCTACTAAATTTTATACAAAATTAAACTTATTTTCAATTTTAGTATGGCTATAAAGGCTTACACTTACACTTACACTTTTTCAACCTTTTTTGTAGATTGCAAGAAGTTTACAAATTTATTTTATCGGTACATAATGAAAAAATTACAAGTTTTTTATAGAATATTTATATTTGTACTTAACAAATAATATGTACTTAACAAATAAAATTTAAATTAAATAAATATTATTAATTCAAAAAAACTTTATTTACAAACCGATTTTGACAAAAAAAAGAATACCCCATTTGAAAGGTATTTCTTTTTAGCTGTCCACCATATTTACAGATTTGTACTGTCTCAAACATTTTTTGGAGTAAAATGCATTTAAAGTTGCTACTAACACAATTATATAATTATAAGATTGCAGTGTTTATTATATATATCGAAAGCGCTCTGTTGAATTGTGAATTGGCTAAAATTGATTAGCATACCTTTAGGCTTTTATAAAATTATGTATTAGCAAATCTGTTATTATATATTCCATGTGTTCAACAAATATTTATAATGAAATTTAATTAGTTTTATTTAAAAAGTGTTGAATTGTGAATTGGAAAAAATTGATGAGTAAATAATAATTCAAGACATTTAAATATCATTTTTCAATTACATATTCTTCCTTTATCTACACATTTTAACAAATTTGATATTTACATATGAGATCTTATCTATACATATAGATATTGCAACAAATAATATGTAGAATTTAAAGATATTAAATAGTTTTTATTTTATTTTTTAATGAATTTTAAAGGAAAAGGCGAGGAAAAAACCTTTATAAAATTTAATAGAGCCAAATACTATCTAAAAATAATTATGTGCCAATTAGGGCGGGTCGATATGTAGGAAAGCAAAAAAAGCGCCCCAGTGACAAGGAAAATCATATTCTAGAGATCAAAATAAGAAACTTTGCCCAAGGAACCATACCTCTAAAACGAATTCTGATGTCCCGACTTTTGACCTGTCTGTCTGTCTGTCTGCCATGGGGCAACCCCATTCCCCCTCATGCAATTGATCTGAAACTTGGCCCATAGTCTTGGTGTGACTACAGATTAATTTTGGGGTAGTCACGCAGAGTCAGGCATACGCGGAGTGATCTAAAAGTTGTTTATGTTCATCCGATCGATCTGAAACTTGGTCCATACACTTGCTGTGAAAAAAGATTAACTTTGCCATAGTCAGGCATAGTCACGCTTAGTCATGCACAGTCACGAAGTGATCCAAAAGTTATTTACCCTCATCGGATCGATCTGAAACTTGATCCAGACACTTGCTGTGAAAAAAAGATTAACTTTGACATAGTCACGCACAGTCACGAGAGATGAAAAACCAATTTCCCTGAAGAACATGTTGTAGATTACACAGGTAGTTATTTATACATATATTTTTAAAAATATCGTTGGAAAGTTTTTCAATAATATTATTGCTGCAACAGTCAAATTTTTGAACATAAAAATGATGTTTATTTGGTATAGTAACCAAATGTGGTTTAATTAACATCATAAGCGATGCACCTATTAAATAATTTAACAAGTGAATTAGTTCAGGTATATGCAATACATTTCAGAATTATGACCACTTTTAAAAAGTCAAATGAATCATATATATTATACAATTGATTTTTCTTTCCTAAAATTCATTAGGGATTTCCACTTTAAGAACGATAACATTTCTTCAATAATTTTATTGCTGCATCAGACAAATTTAAAAAAAATCAATACCTGCTTAATAAGCAGTGCTTATTCAATTACGGATTTTAAAGAAATGTAATTTCGTTTTTTACTTTTGTTTGTCATTTTTATTTTTCAAGTGATAGCGAAAAGGTCTTAAGTGTGTTAATAAGAAAATAAGAAAACAGTAAAAAATAAGAGAAAACGTGTAAGTTTTTGGGTATTACTTTCAATATTTGATATATACATAATATGTATTACATATGTATTAACTAGCAATAAAACCATCAAACAAAGAAATAAAATAACAGTACAATGCACTGAAAACATAAGACTTCAAAATTTTATGCATAAGGGTTATGTTTATGGGTTAGATCAGTGAAGGCCGTACCAAGCACGCTGGTTCTCGGTTTCTTATATGTGTACAGCCGAACGAAAACAAAAATACTCACCAAAGTAAAAGTAAACAACACTTTCATTCTGTCTTATGAAAGCTTTTGTACCAAGCAGGTCTATGTCGCATTGCCTTTTGAAATTCATATATGTGACCTTCTCCGAGAAAGGGGACCTAGTGTGTCAAAAAACGGGTTGTGTCAAAAACGGTGGATTCTGGTACCTAAAGGTGTGTGGAAACTTTAAATGCGTTTTTTTCTCAAAACTTAATTTTTACACACAAGATCCCTTTTCTCGGAGAAGGTCACATATATTTTTGATGTGTAAACATCTATACGCGCAGGGGGGTAAATTTCTAATTCACAATACAATCACAAAAACAGCGTAATATGTGAGCGTAAGATCTTACGCGTAACATGTAAGTTAAGACAAATCGGTGTGACATGATTGTTTGGTGAAAAAATTATGATATGTAATAACCTTTTTGTCGCTGTTTTCTTCATTTTATTTATTACCAGATATTTACACATCTCCCCTGTGATCGGACTCATATGATTTTTTTTTAATAGGTACACAGAGAATATTTGTTTAAAAGAAACCAAAAATGTTGGGAAAATTTCGAAGACTTGATAAACTATGAATTAATCATTTTCTATAAATTACATACGTCGCCTCCATTTGACAACATTAGAGCTGTCTTTTATGCATTTGTTATACCCTATACCACTATGTGGTTTGGGTATAATGACTTTGTGCTGCTGTTTCTAACAACAAAAAATATTTGACCTAGACCCATCTTTAATTATACCGATCGAATCAGAATCACTTTCTGAGTTGATTTAACAATGTCCGTCCGTCCGTCCGTCCGTCCGTCCGTCTGTGTGTCCGTGTAAACTTTGTAATCAAACTGCAGGTCGCAAATATGAATATATTTTGATGAAATTTGGTATATAAGCTTTTATCGGCCAGGGGATGAAAGCTGTTGAAATTGGTGAGAATCGGTCCATGTTCAGACCTAGCCCCCATACAAATGACCCCTATGTAATCGACATATATTGCCATAAGATCCAAATTGTCATAGAGATCTTACTTAAATTGGGTTTGTATGCATTCATTACATCCATTAATGAGTAGTTCAAAAATGGTCCATTTGGCCCCATATAGAGCTGCTTCCCGATCTTCACTTAAATCTATCAAAAAACAAAAATATTGCACTGATTCTTCTCAAATTTTGTTTGTATATATTTTTGCAAAATACAAGAGACTTTACCAAACATGATCAGGATCGGTCCATTTTTGGACATAGTCCCCATATGGATATAGCATCCGATATGAACTTTTTCATATCTGCAGCCAAAAAATTAATAATAATCCCACTCAAATTTGGTTTTTGCTTATTTTCTATGTCCAGTTAGTTGGGCCTAAGAGATAGGGTTTCTAAACGCATGGTATAGGGTATCGTATAGTCGGTCTAGACCGGCTATAATTTTCTTACTTGTTTTTTTTTTAATTTTGAAATTTTTCCGGTTACTGCAGGCTGGTAAGTTTTTTAGTTTTTGGTAACACTGGGTTTGATTATTTTTGTGTGTGTGTGCATAATTTTGTTGCTACTGTTTCTTTGATTGTTATGTTATTGTTATCAGAGTTTGAAATATGTATTTTTTCCCCGTTTTTTATATTTTCTTTAGTTTACAATGATTCCACCATCCTCTACACCGCAAGATGAAGCAACAACAACATCAACAACTATCGAAAACCCAACGAGTCATATACCCAAGCATGATGTTATTGTTTTTGGTGTGTGTACTGATTTGACTGATCTTAATTTACCAACCCATCTGGATATCTTAAGATATTATTTCTACTTGAGCGAACGTGCTAAAACAGAACAAAAAAGGTTCTTCTATAAATCATTCTCTATACAAGTACAAGATAAGTTGATAGGAATTTGGGAAGAACTTGATGTGGAAATAATGCCGAAAAATAGTGTATTTATTAAATTGAATAGATTGCTGGACAAATATCAAGACCAAATCAGCAGCAAAAAGAAAAACCCAAAATTTGCAGAGTTAGTAAAATCTCTGGAAACAATTTTTTACATTGGAACATGTAAATGCGATTTGAAGGCAGCTCCATGTACATGCGGCTTGGTGCCAGAACGCCTCAAAGAGTTTATGTACGATCAACATAATCAGAGAATACTGGATGCATCGGTTAAGAAGATATGGATAGAAGAACAAGTTCACAATACACAGAAAGATGCGATTGTTTTAACTTTGCCTTGATGTGTGACAGATTTGGTGTACCTGATAGAGTAGCATCAGCTTTGGGAACCGCTCTTTTCCAAGATTTTAAAATGAAATATAAGCATGGCAAACCTCTCATCATGGATAAATCGAAAGCTCGCAGAGAAAAAGTGAAATGCAGACAAGAAGTGCTTTGCAAACGGTTAGATGATACCAATCTTTTAGCGTTTTCATTCGATGGCAGAAAAGATGATACTTTAACGAGAGATAAAATTGATGGGAAGTATCATTCTAGGATGGTAAAAGAACCTCATCTTGTTATTTTGAGAGAACCGAGTTCTGAATTGATTGGTTACGTAAGACTGGAACATGAAACCGCTGAATACAAAACAACAAAATTAAATGATTTTTTCAACGAGAAAAATATATATTAATATACCGATTTATTATACGAAATGGCCTATGCAATTTCTAGCGGCGTGGTTTCGGTGGATCAGGCTAACATCAAACCAGGGAAAATTGTACATTATCGCTCACCAAGGCCGCCAGATTATTGCGATTATATGTGACAACGGAAAATCTAGATGAGAATTTAAGAATTCTGGTTGATTTATAATTAAATGTTATGGGCCAATGTACTTCAATATCAAGTATTACAGCTCTGTCGAGTACGGTAGTGCATTATTTTTCAAGTTCATTAGTTGGTCACGATTTCTAGAGCCTCGTTTACGCAGAATTGTCAATCAAGTTCTTACAGATAATTAATATTATGTGCATTCGGAAAAAATCTTATCAATGTTGTTTGATGATAGCAAAGAAAAGCGCGACTGTGCTATGAAGAAAATTCTACGCTATCGAACCGATGTTGACGACCCAACGGAACTTAGAATTTATAAAAAAACGAGATATAAACTTTAATTGCACAAGTTACAAGGAAATGATCAATTAGAATGATATAAATAATGTATTTGATCCACCATTCACGCTAAGCTTTCCGTACGATACATTGAAAGAATATTTAAATCAAGATGATCCACCGTTTAATGATCCAAAAATTCCATCACACATACAAGGAACGGAACGACATGTTCAATTGCTAGCTGCGTTTCCAAACGAGTTATACCGGAAAATTTAGAGGCTGTTCTGGCGACAACATTAGAGAGCCTTGCGAAATTGCCCAGACTTGAAAGCAAAGAAGACTTCAAACAATAATTTTTTTTAGCTTCTTTTCTATTACTAAGTTAAATTAATTTTTTCATTTACATATGTTCTGACTAAATAAATTTCTAAAGAGAAAAATAAACTCCAAAAAGAAAAAAACATACCCATTTCGCTGATTTTTTCATGTAAAGTGCCAAAAATGGTGATTTTTGAAACGTTTGTATGGGGAACCCCCCACGGGGGTTCCAGGGGTGTGCCACTGGTATGGGAGGTCGGCGCTCCAAAGTTAGTGGGGGTCGATCATACATTTGGACTCGATTGGGGCGCTCTAAATGGGTCAAAATGAGACTGGTATGGTTCCTCGGGCAAAGTTTCTTATTTTGATCCCTAGAATACGATTTTCCTTGTCACTTGGGCGATTTTTAAATCGACCCGCCCTAGTGCCTATTATGTCAATGGATTTCGGTGGTCTAGCCGCCTGTGGATAACAAGGTTGGCATCGCTCAAAGAGGTGGTGATGCCAGACTAGCTACAGTCGCGGGCTGGGTCACCAACCAGGCTCATCCACAATCAATCCACTGTACCAAAAAAAAAAACATAGAAGCTAACCATCTCACAATTAACTCTTATCGCCTTTCCTATCTCCTGAATCTTTTCCTTTTTTGTTCGTGAGGGCCCTACTAATATGCCTTACATTTTACTTCATCCACCTACCTTTTTGATTTCTATTCCATGCTTGAAGTCATCGCCGCAGCCTCAGAAAACGCAGGAGCTACAAAGGTTTGTCCGTCCGTCACTGTGTCCACTGGGTGAGTACTTCTGTACGTTTAATAATTACAAATCACTTAAATTTCCCCTCTACGCACATATTCATAGAAATCTTTTCTTTTATTCGACCGAAAACACTTTAATGGGTTAACCTTCCTGGGGAACAAAAAGATGCCACTTTTTACCGACGATTGAAAGCCTGAGCTCACCCCTCACTCACGCGCACACCCCGAAATACTATAGGAGGGACTGCTCCGGAAAATAGTAACCAGAAAATGCTATCTTAAATTTTTCTTTTTGAAAGATGTAAAAATCTGCTTTTATTTTATTTTATTAAATACGGCTGAAAAGAAAATTTCTCTTTGCAGAGCATATGTCCCGTCCGTCAGGTCGTACCAGTTCTGATTGTGCTGGGTTCCAAAGCCTTTTCCCTTATGTGCTTAACGTTACCTTGCACCCCTGGCTTGGTGGATCAATTGCTGCAGTTCCCTCGACGGATACAACAGCGCTGGCTGAGATGACGTGCTGGTCTTTACGGCACTCTCACTTTTTAATAATTCTTTTTTTCTTCTTTTTTTTTTTGGTTTAAATTTATTTATTGCAAGCACAAAAAAACTCAACTAAACAACTGGTTGTTTCTTTTCACTTTTTCCCCTTACAGCCTCACTACTGCTGCTTTATCAAAATGGTTTTCTGTTTATTATTTAAAAAGAAATTTTTTTATTTATATATAACTTTTTCGCGGAGCCACTTGTTGTAACACCTTCTTCGCACAAAAATCAAAAACATAATCCTCCTTTCAGCGGAAGTCAGCTCTCTTTATACCTTCCAGCTATTTGATTTTTTCCCTCTTAAACTAAAAACTGCTCCATCTTTATTCCATTTTTCGCACCTATGTAAGTAAAAATAGTCTCCATCTATATTTCTTCTTTTCCCACCTAACTAAAAACTCCCTCCATATTTATTTCTATCCTTTCTTTTCCCCTGCCAAAAAAACCCAATTATAGCAACTCATAGTTGTATAATTTATTACACCCTTTCGGTCTTCTTCTTATTAAATTAACACTACACCATTCACACATGACAAACCGGAGCATTCTCCAACCCCTCAACAGATTATAGCAAACAACACTCAAACAATATATATACATATATACACAATATATTTTAAGTTATATATTAGTATGTTGTTATAATTTTATTTATTGCTTCTTCAGCTCAATCTAGGAGCTGAGTCTTTTCATGCTAAAATTATTAATGATTGATTTTATAAAAATGTTCTTCTTTATACAGGCGTTTCCCGATTTAACGAGCACCATCTTTGTCAGCCATTCTCGTTAAATCGAATTTTTCGTTAAATCGAGTACCATAGGAAATTGACCTCTTTTTACAAAAAACGAAAATAAAATAGTGTTTTTAAAGGGTTTTTATTTATAAGAAAATAGTTTAAAGCAAAAAAAATAAAATTAAAAGAAACAATTCAAAACAATTTCTTTGAGATCAATTATGTAATACGTTAAATTAAAAAAAAAGTTTAGTTAAAAAAGTTGCGAATAATTGTTTGCTTTTTCGGAAGGCTTAAATTGCTTTTTACTGCATCTTCCTGGAGCTCTGTCAAAACAATCAGTTTTGTAGAGTCCACATTAATTTGTTTGGCCCATTTAATGCACATATCAAAGCTTTTTATGGCATCAACATGTTTAATTTTAGGCTCTTCATGTTCAGTTTCCTCCTCGATTTGATCTTCGTTCTCTTCCATATTGCCGGTAAATTCGTCAGATCGCTCAATCCATAAGTTAAAGTCGCTGATCGAAAACTCAATCTAAAAAAAGTATGTATGTACATAAGGCCTGTATGCAGCTTGCTAAGGAATCAAAAACTTCATATAAAAAACTGCTTCAGAAATGCTTAAGGAATTTTTCTGTCAAAAAATTTCTGTCTGCAGCTTTTTAAAAAAGTAGTATTATTTTTACTACTTTTTTTGACGTAAATTAAGTTAGGCAACCCAGGCTTTGAGCAGGAATATCAAATTTTTCATTCTTTCTGAACGGAATTTTGACAGGAGAGGTAAGCATAAACAAAATGTAATATGCTAAAAAAAATAAAAGTTATTTTTCAGTTGCAAACATGGAAAAAAACGAACAAAATTCGGGAAAGAAAAACAAGAAGCGGATGGGTAATTTTGATACTGAGCTTAAAAAGCGTTTAGCAGGCCAAATAAAGCAGAACCGAAGAATTGATTTGTTTTCAATTTCACAATTCTTAATAATTGACAGAAAACAGCTGATTGCTAGCGTTGCACTGAAAGGTACTTTTGTGCTTTTTTTTCTTTAAGAAATATATGAAAATTTTCTGTTAAGATTCCTTAACAAGCTGCGTACAGCTCTATAAAAAGAAAATATGTACATACATATGTAAACAAAGATCTCCTTACAAATTTACAATTTAAAATTACCGTTGAAAAAATTGTGTTTAACAATTGCACCCCATTTCTCATCGCCAAGGTGTCTTCATCATGCCGTAAATACGAAGATAAGGGAAGATCGTCTTCTTCATCAAAGTGGTCGTCTGGTTCAAGGAGCTTATTCTAACATTTAGCAAGCGATGATTCAGAAATCGATTTCCAACCCATTGCTATTGCGGTTACAGCATCAGCACAGTTACAGCACTCTCCTGACTAGCGAAAAGCTTCGACAAAAGCCTGTTTTTGTAATGCAGCTTGAGCAAACGAATCGCATTTTGGTCCATAGGCTGCAAAAGTGGTGTTACATTTGGTGGCATATACGAAACCCATATTTTGCCATCACTTGTTTCCTTGAAAAGGTCTTCCGCCGGCGGGTGAGATGGTGCATTATCCAAAATCAACAGGGCCTTAAGCGGCAATTTTTTTTCACGTAGAAAGTGTTCAACCTGTTAAAAGCATAATTTTTGAATTTTTTAAAAACATAATTCTATGTGATAATTACCTGAGGAATGAATTTTTCGAAAAAACCAGTCCTTAAATATGCTGTAAGTCATCCAAGCGCTCTGTGAGGCGGCATAATGAACTGGAACAATTATGTTGCGGAATGCCCGTGTTTTTAGCGATTTGCCTATAACTAAAGGCTTAATCTTTTTGGTGCCACAAGCGTTGCTGCACAATAGCACAGTCACTCTCTCTTTCGATACTTTTCTTCCAGAAGCATTTTTTCATCATTGCACACGTATGTTTTATCCGGTAAAACTTTCCAAAATAACCCTGTTTCGTCAGCATTAAATATTGCATCCTTTGATTAAGCGTTCGCAGCGATGAGTTCCTTAAAATGTGTCCAATCGGCTGACAATTTTTCACCACATTGCTTCAAAAGCCGTATGCCAAATCTCTGTTTAAAACGAGTAAGCCAACCATGACTCGCGTTAAAATTTCCATCATACAGCCTTTTGTGTAAGTCTTTAGCTTTTTGCTTTATTATGGCTCCTGTGACGCGAATATCAGCGTTTCGTTGTGTCAGAAACCAAGAATACAGCTTTTTCTCCATGTTTGGGAATTCACCAGGCTTCACGGCTTTTCTTTTCTTAGAGGTGTAGCACATGTAGTCAACATTTCTTAAAAGTTTATCTTTATTTTTTAAAATTGTGCATACAGTTGATGATTTTAACCGAAATTCGTTACAAAGATCTGCAACACGTATTCCCTTCTTATGGAGATCAATAATTGTTAATTTTGTCTTTAAATCTAATCGTTTTCTGGCACTCATTTTTCTTTTATTACACTTTACACGAATGAACTGATGATGCGAAAAATTTATTAGCATATGTTTTTAAAGAAACGGCGTTTCTACTACATATGTATGTAATATTTGGCTATTCTCTATTTTGTTTTTTCTTTTTTTTATGTGATTCCCCGTTTTAGGAACGTACGTTATTATTTAAACTGGTAAACAAAAATATGTAATTTTGCTCGTTAATTCGAGTACTCCAGTGTCAAAAATCTCGTTATTTAAGTTCTCGTAAAAACGAATACTCGTTAAATCGGGAAACGCCTGTATATAAATATTTCAACCTATATTAACAACAATGCGATCACCTGCACTTGGGTCAAAATAAACTTGTGTGCCAGCGTAACAACAACCTACAACAACAACATACACATTCATACAATGTTTCGTAAATGCAGTGGTCAACAATATTGATATTTGTTACATCCGCATTTGCAAATATTGCATTGTATACTGTGTGGGTATTATACAGCATACTACAAAAGTCGTGTTACGCTACATCTTAGGTGACTACGAGGAAGCAATGGAAATTGTGGAACCGGTTTCTGCCGCAACACCTTTAGCTGCTACCGTTGCTGATAAGGAGGATACACCGGGTCCTGTTGGTGTACGGCCTCGGGCTGCTGATACTCCAGCACCAATCATGCCGACGATTTCCGAACCCATTCCGGAAACCAAAGGAACCTTGAGCTCGAATGGTAGTCCCTCTCAGACATCCATTGAGGGCGTGCAACAAATTTTTAAAATTGAGCCATGCTTAGCACTCCTCAAAAAAATACACAAGTACATTTAAATGCCGTAAATGTAAAGGTGACCATAACAGCCTCTTACGCTCCATTCACATTGATTCGAATAAAAAAGCAATTACTTCGCAACAAATGCTGCGGCAGCAATTGTAGTCGTGTAGTCAGCTACTTAATTTTTTTGAAAGCGACAGCAACATATCTGTGGTTTTCTGGAATAACCGCGTATGTCCATTTTTGTCAGTTTTGAGTTAACGATGGCAAGTATATTAATTTTTAACGCTCTTTGCACGTGTTAAATTATTTTAAAAAAAATATTGACCATTTCCGAGTTTTTCTTTAAATAACGACGTAACTTAAATGTGTATTAAATTAATTTGCAGCACTATCGACGTATGTCAACCTACGTTTGATCGGTGACAAATTATTTTCTCAGAAAACGACACGTAGCGACATACGTCGTTAGTAATGAAAAAAATGCAAAATAATTTTCGATTATTTTTCAGTTTATAACCACTTATAAAAACTTGTGTGTTGATTTCTGTTATTTTTTGTCACTATTATTCTTGATACGTTGTTATATTCTCATCCTAAGTCCCGTTAGCTTTTTGTTGAAACCATAAAATCCATTTTTCAAGCAAAAACAATTTATGTCTACATGGGTGGTTGCGTTGGTGGTTTTCTTTTACAAAGAAAACAACGTTTGTCGACATAAGTTGTTTTATCTGCACACACTTTAAGTGTAATTTACATATTGTTTTTTCGTCCTTCTCCAGGATATATTCCTCTGAAGATTTTTGACTCAAAATTTTATACAAAGTATTTATAGCCCATAGCTACAGGACTGGTAAATAAAAAGCTCTAAAAGCTTTATATCGAGCCCATAATTTCAAATATAACGTTTTTGGCTCCCCTGAACATTTTGATTTTATAACATACGCGGTTATTCTAGAAAACAACAGATATGCATTTTTATTTCAGTAGTGCCAATTATATTTTTTTGCATGCATGATGCATGTATGATTCTTATAAACTTGACTTAAATATACAATTACTTATTTATAATACATTTTTATAACGTAAAAATAAAAAAATAAATTTACTTAACCCCTTTTGATTATTAACGGAATAATAGTATTTCATTTTGCGATTTTTTTTTTACAAAATAAAATATTTCATAGCACTAATTTATTTTACATATTTTGTTATATTGTCAACACTATATTTGTTTTGTAGCCAACAAAAAAAATTATCCTGAGTTGCCTACAGCGACAAAAGTAGTCGTCTAATCGTCTAACCGTGCAGCTGTGTTGGTGTCAAAAAACCCGTTTTCATATAAACGTGTGAATTTTATTTTTGACAAGCTGTAGTCGTATAGCCGCTGTCTTCTATGAGTTTCTTGCATTAATATATCTGGTCGCGTAGTTTTGGTCTTAGGACCTGAAGTCAACCCTCAAAAATATATTCGAGACCTTGTCTTACAATGGCACAATATAACATTTTTGGTTGGGTCATTTCTGGCCAATCCCCTCTTTAGAGAGCAGGTCACCTTGGACCTATGATCACCTTGGATCAACGGCCTCCTTGGGTCAAACCCGACCCCCCATGGATCGACAGGTCCATTGACCGCTCGACGAAAATCCTGTCCGTATTGGTTTGGTCCCTTGATCATTCGTTTTAAGTGTTTCTTGAAAAAAAAAAAATCATGTGAGTCCGATCACAGGGAAGATATGAAAACATCTAGTAATTAAAAATTTTTTAAAATCAAACAGAAAGCATTACCTATGTATCGCTTATAGCAAAAACTGTTTCAGCTAATTCAACAACCCTTTGCTGTAAAACGTTAAAAATATCCCAATATAAACGTATATAAGTGATACATAGATGACGCTTTTAAAAAAGTGGCATAAAAAAACAATGTTATATCATAATTTTTTCACCAATACAATCATAAGTCACACAGCGTTATCTGCTTCAGCTCACACCGATATGAGTTACGCTGTTTTTGTGATTGTATTGTGAAATAGAAATTTATCCCCCTGCGTGTATAGATGTTTACACATAAAAAAAAATATTTATAAGTTAACGTGATCGGTGAATACGCTAAATACATTGCACCTAATAAGTGCAATTGGTAACAAACCAGACAACCACAAAAGAGTTCATTCACCCACACCATTGAAATTCATAGATATAATAGCAAAACTTAAAATTGTACCGAAGTTTATTGACACAAACGTACAACAACAAGTAAGCTAAACTTAATAACAGACACAAATTCACATTAACACAACTTAACATTAAGCAAATATGCAAAATATTAATAAGCTAGAATTAAGAAGTAAGCAAAATTGTAATTTTAAAACGTAAGTGAAATTTTTTTATTAAAGAAAGAACAATTTAATAAAATTTTAATTTCATATTTTCACCTTAAAATCGTTAGTCGTTAACTTATATATATGAAATATTTAAAATTATGAAAAAAAAAACATTTATTATATTTTTACCTTCACTTACTCATGTAGCCTTTTTTATACACTATCTAAGACTTTGTTGCAACCTCATCCAGTGTTTCCAGGTGGCCGGCAATATTTAAATACAAATTCACTAAATTTGCTTAATAAATTGCAAACCCTAACCCACTGTTTGGGTTAATTGTAAGTTAGAATCTAGGCTTTACTCCCATTTTTTATAATACTTTGTGTGGAGTAACTACACATATTCTCACGAGTAAACCGTTAACGGTATCTGAAAACATTGCTTGTTGCCTCTTTCTAACTTAATTAGAAGTAGCTTTTTAATCTTCGTTTGAATGTCAAACCGAAAAAGTCGTTCACACGAATACATATCTTTACATACAGTCCACCGATTTCATATCGAGGTAATTTATGTTAAATAAAATTAAGAAATCCTTTTCTCTTACTAATAAAACCTCAAAAAATCTTTGTTTTTCTTTATTTCCAATAACTTCCTGCATCACGGCAAACAATGAGTATTCAATAAGCGGCACATTTTTCATTTTATTTTATTATTTTTCACGGCGATATATTTGAAAAGGAGGTTCTTTTAAATATTTTAAGGTTATATTTTGAATAAATTCCAAGTCTTCATATTTCATACTGGTTGTCAGCCTATAATTTCTTATAATTCCCGACAGCATTACTTTAATCGAAAATAAAGCATAGCGCCAACCTAAAAATAGAGATAAGTCCCAATAGCACGTTCGAAGCATATGACTTTTATCTGAATTTATTTTATTACATACCAATACAGTTCCGCATACCCTTGCCAAAAGGCATATATGCATAGGAATGTTTTCCAGATAGGTTTTCGGAAAGGAAATTCTCGGGATTAAATTTATCAGCATTTGCACCCCATATATCTTTGCGGCGATGTAAATGAAATATTGATATTAATATTTGTACGCCTTTTGGTAATATAAGATCCTCAGTCAATTGGGTATCACGAAAAACTTCGCGCATGGTCATCGGTACGGAAGGAGCCAAACGCAGTGTTTCATTTACAACCATGTCTAAATACGGTAGTTGCTGCATATGTTCAAAATCCATTTCGAAGTCCTTTTCCGGAAAAACGCTGACGATTTCATCAAACAGTCGATCCTGTATACTGGGATGTGTAGCCAACATTACCAACGCAGAAAACATACCATTTGCTGAAGTTTCAAAAGACTTTACGAGTATATTAATATATAAGTATGAGTACAAGTTATTTCTAGTTTGATTTTTACCACTCTGTTATTACTTTTTTTTATTAAATAAAAAGTACTTACAGCTATTAAAATGTTATTGGATTCGGCCACAATATCGTTGAGAGAATATTTTTGTATGGCTTGGTCAATAAATATTTTGGGAGACTTTTCCATTGATGTTAAAATATCTTCAGTGTCTCTATTAGATACAGATTTTTCTTTCAGGTTGTCCATTCTTAAGGTTACAAGCTAAAATGTTACAACAAAAGATATAAATATTGGGGATCCTTATGTTCAATCTGAATTACCTTTAAAATATATTTATTCATATACTCTGTTAAATTGATATGGTTAGAAAAAAGAAGAAAAACTTTATCCAATTTCAGTAATGTTGACGTAATGTACTTAATGCCGCTTTCCAGCCAACTACAAAAGAAAATAAATTAAGATAAGTAAGAAAATTATAGTCGGTCTAGGCAGACAAACCGAAAGACAAACTAATTGGTCGTAAGGCAAAAAAATCATATCGGATGCTATTTTTATACGGCGACTAGGTCGAAAAGTTCACCGATCATATATAATCATATTTGGTAAAATCACGAATTTTTTGCAAAAATAAAAATATATAAAAACCAAATATATAAAAACCAACATTTTTGTTTCTTGATAGATTTAAGTAAAGATTGAGAAGCAATTTTATATGGGGGAAAGGGTTTATTTTAGGACTGTTGATTAATGAGGGTGTAATAGATGCATATAAACCAAATTTGACTGAGGTCCATGTCATAAGTTGGAACTTAAGTGTCATTGGTTTGGAGACTAGGTCTGCCCATGCACATACTGTGAGCGTCAAAATAAAGTAAACAGTAATTTTTAATCTTTAAATTGTCTTATACAGTGTTGCCATTTTAGCATTTTAGTTGCTAGATTTAGCAACTTTTTTTTTGTCGTTTAGCATCCAAAATTTATGAAAAGATGCTAGATGCTAACTTAGCATCTTTTATTAATAAAAAGTTGCTTTTAGCATCTTTTTTTTTTGATTTTTTTCATAAGTTTTGAATATAAAATTTAAATTTTAATGGTATTGATATGTTTTAATTTCTCAAAGTTTAATACGGAGTTTTGTGTACTACTCTTTTCACCTGGTAAAGAACCGATAACCAATATATTTAGAAGATATATTGGGATACAACACTGAACACAACCTCTTTATGGATTGAAGTTAACAAAAATTCTATGGGCGAAAATCCATTTAAAGAGTCATCAATATTTGTACTGTCTTTATTAGTTTTGTCTTTCTCAAAAGCCGAAGTTGAACGTTTGTTTAGTTTAATGGCTTTAGTTAAAAGCAAACTTTGAACAGAATAAAATCGGAGTTGTTATGTTCTGTAAAACTTATATAAATGAAGGTTTGAAATCGAAAATGGGTACTATACCGAGCGATGTCGTTGATAAAAGTCGATCGTCAGGAAAATATCAGAGCCAAGAAGAACTTGAAAATGAAGACATCACAGATATATTAGATTCCATAAACCAATTATCGTAATATAATCGTATCTTTTGATGATGTAAATTCTGTTATATTTTAAATTAAAAAAAAAGCCTATAAAATTAAAAATATTTCATTTAAAATTAAAAAACTCAATTTGATGTTAAAAAAAATTACAGATGAAATCCAAAATAATTGTAATCAAAATTTAAAAAATATAAATCGAAACTTATATTTTATATTAATTTTTCGATTTAAAAACCAAAGAATTTATTAATAAGTATTTAATTTTTCAATATAAAGGTAATGAAATTTGAGAAAAAAAATTTGCATCTTTTTTTTTGACTCCAGTACGTTTTAGCATCATTTTTTTTTGCAATTTAGCATCTTTACAATTTCAAATTATGGCAACACTGGTCTTATAACAAAATTATTATTGACTTACGATAAAAAGTAATATTACGGAGTTTAGTACTATATCATTTAGAGATTGACTACCATAAAAGATGAAATCAAATCAATTGGGAATAT
Organism: Cordilura impudica; assembly: GCA_963682025.1. NCBI lineage: Eukaryota > Metazoa > Arthropoda > Insecta > Diptera > Scathophagidae > Cordilura > Cordilura impudica. The sequence continues at coordinate 144,265,333 of OY821519.1, forward strand.
TGCACAAATCTCTCGAAAGTGAAAATGCATCAGATTTTATGCGTCAAAAAAAAGTAAACAGTGGTAACACTTATTTATGCTTTTTTATATTTCGGGGAAGAACCTAAACTTTTTGTGACAAATGTGTACTGATCACGTGTTCTACTTTACTAAAAATCATTTGAAGATGATTTGATTTCTACTGGGAAAGCAACTATCGGTTTATACTCCGAAAATATTTTAGACTTAATAGAAACATGTAAATCTTTGCGTGAAATTGGCGAAATTGTGGGTAGGAATCACTGCACAATAAAAAAAATAGTTGGTGAATGCGCCAAACACCATCAGGTTGAAGATTTAACGAGATCTGGACGCTCAAAGCAGCTTAGTGGTACTGAAGTTAGAGCTGTAGTAAGAGAAGTGAAGACATATTCAGCCTAAAATGTAGTTCAATTATCAGAACACATAACGCAGACATCAGGCAAACCAGTAAGTTCGAGTACAGTAAGGAGATCGCTTCACAAAAATGGTCTACATAGAAGGATACCATGCAAGAAACCATACATATCCAAGGCGAATCAGAGCAAGCTAATGAATTTCGATAAAAAGTAGAAAAATTAGGTTATATCTTTATGGGAAAGCATATTATATACAGATAAGAGGAAATTCGAAATTTTCGGCACGAAAAAGCCTCCAAAAATATGGCGTGCTAAGAATGAAACATGCAAAGAAAAGTGTGTTACTAAAACTGTTATATACAGTACGGGTTCAGTTATGTTTTGGGGCTATATGGAGGGAACAGGTGTTGGTAATTATGTTTTTATTTACTCCACTATGACCGAAATAGATTACTTAGCCGTTTTGAAGGACAATGTTGGCCCTAACGTCGAGAAATAAGGCATGGCTGAAATAGGATCTCCCAACAGGACAACGATCTAAAGCTTACATCTAAAATTGTGAAAGAGTGGCTACTGTACCGGACTCCTAATATATCTGATCAACCGTCGCAGTCCCCGGACCTTAACCCAATCGAAAATCTTGACAGAAAAATCGGTCGAAGGGCTTTTTCAAGCAAGGGAAACTTAAAGATGCCTCAAAAGAAAGAATGGAGCGTAATCTCCCCTGATATAACAAAAAAAATTGTCGAGTCGCTGCCTAGGAGACTACATAAGCGGCTTAAGGCCAAATAATAATAAACCAAATATTAAAAATTTTTAAAAGTTTACTTTTTGTATTGAAGTTCTGTTGCCTTATCTTTGCTGTTTACTTTCTTCTGACGCGTAAAATTTGGTCGTTTTCTAAATAAAGTGCATTTATTTCTGTTTTGTAATGCTTCTGTTTAATTTTTTTTATTAAGTTCAGCTATAATTAAATAATTCTTGAATTCCCTATATTTATTTTAGATTTTGTGTTAATTACTTCATTTTAATAAAACTTTTAATATGTGGAACTAAGGTGTTTACTTTATTTTGACGCTCACAGTATATCTACCAATTTCATGCTATGGCTGGCAAGAGCATTAGTGTTATAACATCAGGGCAGGATCAACATTTGATATTTTCATTAAATTAATAACAAACACGTAGCTTTGAGTTTAATTAGAATCTAATTATATTATTGAGTTTCCGTCGTATTTATATGAATTTCTATATTTTTATCTTAGTCTTACTTACTGAAAATACACATTTATTTCATTCAGCATCATGAAGAATCGTCTTGTTGTACTGAATACACTCAAATCGAATTTGTGTCCCTCAAATAATGTCTGATCAGCACAAACCATGCATTGAACAATTTGTATCGTTATTGATACTTTATTTGTTCACACACTACAGTACATAAACAAAGGCTCATATACAAAATTTCATCAAAATATATACATATATATATATTTGCGACCTGTAGTTTTCTTGCATTATTTACATGGACACTAGGGTAATAACTTTTTTTTGATAAAATTCCTTTATCGCACCACGTTATGGGCAATGTTGCACTTATAATAAAAATTATTTTTTGAGGACATTTTGTTGAAAAAAATGTCTTATGGTCACCTATCACTAGATAGTTTCATAATATCGCGATTTTTTGCACCCTTCATCCAAATGGTGCGATTTTTTTTTATATCGAAATTATAAAAAAATACTAAAAACTTTGAATTAAATGTTACTTTTTATACTTAAAAGAGAGACTAAAATTCAAAACTTCATCGCATTTGGTGCGTGAACTATTTTAATGATCGCGAAAAAGTAGTACATCATTTCTTAATATATTTCATGGTCTATATGGCTATGCGATGAAGAATTTAATATTTGCAAAATTTGCAAAAACTAATTACCCTGATAGACACACAGACGGACGGATATCTCTAAATCGACTCAAAAATGATTCTGAGTCAATCGGTAAAAGGTTGGTCTTGGTCAGACATATTCAGCAGTTACAAACAGCGTGCTAACTCATTATACCCTGACCACAGACTGGTATCTATAATATTAATAGCCTAGCCGATATCTTGTGACTGATGTTTTGTTCTACCGTTTTATCCCAATTTTGACCAGACGTATATTATTTGAAAGGTATTTCTTTTTAGCCGTTTTGCAGATTTACAGATTTTTAAATTTTCTCCTTCGCTTTGAGTAAATTGCATTTAAATTTGCTACTAACACATACATAAAATTATACAATGCTATGTGTGTTTATTGTATTTGTTAATGTGTCTGTAATAAAAATGAGTTTTTTTTGTGTTGATTTGTGAATTGGCTATAATTGATTAGCATACTTTTAGGGTCTTTATATAATGGAAAAATAAAATTTCCCAGACTTTTCACTCGAATTTCGAGGGCTGGAATCTGCTAGTAGGATCTAAATACAACAACAACAGAGAGTCGTTCCAACTGAACAATGATGTGTGTGGAATGGGAAAATATATTGAATGTGTGGCTATTATTTTTGTGAGTTGCAGCAGTTTATTGTATTTTAATGTTCAAGCTAATAGGCGCATTTTTGAGAAGGGAATAAAAATTTCATTTTAGTTCAAGACATCCGACGCAATTAAATTCAAAATAACAAATTTATTAAAATAAATGTTTAACTTACAGTCGAAAGTTGTCTACAAATTCATCTGAGATTTTTTCGCCAGGTTTCATCGGTTTGCCCGTTGATGTCTCTGCAAATATATTGTTAAACTATTGAGTTCAAGTTACAACTTTTCATTGGATAATTTTTAAAATTCACTTCAAATTTCTTCCTACGTACATATTTGATATTTTTCGTTAAATGTACACTTAAGGCAAATTGGAAACCAGAATCATATATGGATAAATTATACGATAAATAGAATACGAGAAAAATGAAAGGATAAATCGTTTACTGCCGTCCCAAAGAAATTGTTGTTTAAAAATTATCAAAATCGGTCCAAAGAATCAGGCGATATGAATGAAAATGTGAAAAAAATCTTAAAAATAAAAGTGTTTAATGTGTTTGTTGATTTTCTTAAGATATACTTATATTTGTTGTAGTTCTTCTTATTGTTGTATTCATTGTAGTTGCGGGGGTTTGATTCATGAGGGAATGTGCATTATTATGCCGTACGTACCACTTTAGCTTAAGCAAGTATTTCCACATATATTTTTATCGTTTAAAAAAGTGCAATTATTAAAAAGGCACTTTTCTCCAAAAGAAAGTTTTTTTATAAAACACTTTTTCTTAAGAACTGGATTCAATAAGGCGGTTGATAATATGAAAGGATGCTTTTCCACTCAGTTTCCAGCGTTTCTTTTAAAGGTTAGTTAGAAGTGAAAGCCCGACCAGCTACTCGCCGCTTTTAAATGGCCAAATTAGTTCTCATAGGGATCAAATCAGGTGATTGGGCCGGCCAATCAAGTGTTTGAACCTCATTTTCAGCGAGTCATTCAATTCTTTTACCAGCTTCGAAGTATGTTTCGGGTCGTTGTCGTGTGGAATTATGCAACGACATCTCCCACTCAGAGTGTGGCATCATAACTATAGCAAGAATGACTCTTTATTTAAATCTGTCCATTAATCTGTCGATTTCGTGGATGGGTACAATGCCAAAACCAGAAAAGCATGCACAAATCATAATTGATCCGTCGCCTGCTTCACAGTTGGCTTGCAGCAGCGTGGATTTAAACGATCTCCTTTCTTGCCGCGAACGTTAACATTGGTCACAGTTTAAAATATTAAAATTTGACTCGTCGCCAAATAAAACCGTTTTCCACTTTTCATGAGTCCAGTTTTGATATTATTGTGCAAAATGAAGCCAACAAATATTGATGTGCTAACCATTTTAGCGAAATAGAATTAAAATAAATAAGTTCTACCTTCGGAAACATGCTTCTAATGTTCGGCGACGAACAATCCTTGAATCTATGTTTAAATCTAATTCATTTAAAATAGTTTTTGATGACTTAAATGGATATTTTTGCACGATTTGTACAATGTGACGGTCTGTTCTTTCATCTGTTTTCCGTGGTGCTCCTCCCAAATGCAATGTTTGTACAGAGTTTGTTGTTTTAAATTTTTTTATAAGCCGAGATATTATAGATTTATTAATATTATGCTTTTTAGCTAGTTCTATGTGACTCTTTCCATTAAAAAATCCTTAATTATTTAATAAATAATATTTTTCAAATCAACTTTAAAGGGTCCTGAAAGGGTTAAGAGATCAAAATATACATCGAAATAAAGTTAGTAGACCCAGCTTCCATTCTGTTGTTGTAAATACCAACATTGTACAGATCATTTTATGAGATAATAGGTTCATAACGGGTTTATGGATTTCGAATTTTGGAATATCAAATAAAATTCACTCAAGAAAGCTTTCCAATGATATATACACTGCGCATCATCAGTTTAGCACCCTCCCTTTTGCTCATTTGTTTTTTTTTTTTGGTTTTCCCATTGCACGCAAATTCGCTATGATAATGTGTGATCTCTCTCACAAAAAATAAAAGCTCAATAAAAGAACCGTTATATACATTATTATTGTTATTATGAATTATTTGCTATTTTGTTTAATTTTCGACGAAAAACAGAGAACTTATTTTGCGTCATCAAATTAGCGCCCCCAAATGCATTTTTAGTTATCTCGCTTGTTTTTGGCAATCACGGTTACCATTTTTTTGTGTTGATTAAACTTGTAATTAAACGCATAAAATGGAAGAAAAAGCAAAAATTGAGGCTTACTATGATTATCCTTCCATAAAATTGCTGAAAAACTGGAAGGCACAGAAAAACGGTTGCCAGTTATTTTCAAAATAAGGAACACTACGGAAAAAACTTCAAGGTCGGTAATAATCACGTGCTTTCCGAAGCAGACAAGCGAGTCATACTTAGGCAAGCATCAAATGCACACGACTCGTTTACCAAAATCAAGGAAAAAACTGGTTTTAGGCGGGCTTGTGAACGGTTCAAAAGTGCTTAGGAAAACGGCTTCGAGAGGAAATGCGCTTAAGTTCTGCTCGAACGCACATGACGCGGTCTACTCAGTGGCATTACGTTGTCTTTTCAGATGAAGAGAAATTTAATTTTAATGTGCATAATTATTATAATCATGTCCGCCTGCAAAGCCGGGTCGGAGGTGTGATGGCGTGGAGAGCAATATCCTACTATGGCAGCTGCGAGTTGCTGTTTTTAACATCGCGTATGAATGCGCAGAACTGCAACCCCGTTTTAAAAACGGCTTTTACCCACTTTCAAAACTTATTTCAAAATCTAAAGTGGCATTTTCGGCAGATAATGCTCCAATCCACAGGATTCAGGGCCAAAAAGTTGACGTCCTTGAATGGCCACCATACCATGGGGATGGTTGCCTAGGAAAGTGTATGAGTCCGAAAAACAATACATCACAAAAGCCGAATTAATCGAAGGCATCAAACGCGCTTGGTCTACCATTTCGTTGAATTATATTGGAAAACCCTACAATTCAATTCCCAATCGAATTTTCGAAGTGATTTCTAACAAAGGCGGCACCACGCATTACTAATTATCCTCCAAAATATAATATATAAGTATTAAAAAGCTATATATTTGCTCTAAATACTAATTAAATTTAAATAATCACAGATGGCGCTATCCTGTTGACCAATATTATCTTGAATGTTATAGCAGTAATTGTTGTTTTATTTTAAAGAGAATTGATAACAGTGTGCTGGATAAAAACTGTAAGGTTATAGCTCAATTGGCTCAGATAATATATAACATTATCGGTCAGTGAAACGGGGACGCTAACCTGATGACGCGCAGTGTATATTGCTCAAATCAGATACCAAAAATCAAAGTTATATACAAATCAAAAATATATTTCTAAGAAAAAAAATATATTTCTATAATCGTAATAAAAAGTTTTATAAGTGATACAAATTTGGAACGGATCGAGGTTTCGTCCCTAATCTAGACTTATGATACAATCAAGTTTTACATTTTTAACAATGTAACTAATTTACTTACCTACTGATATTCCCATTGATATCCTTTGCAACATGTCGAGCAGTTCGTGTTCATTATTGTCAACCATTGCATCCATTAATGAAATTGTTAGTTTTTTTGCTTTATTGAATATTGGCAGAAAACTTAATAAGTTTTTGTGATGGAAGGAGGGATTTAACATTTTACGACTTTGATGCCATTCAGGTTCTAATAAAAAGAAATCAGAAGATTGTAGAAGCGTTCTTCACAAAGTTGTACTTTTAAACTTACCATCATTAAAAAGTATACCACCACCTAATGATTTGTACATAGGCTTCGACAATATTGTTAATTTATTCAAAAATTCAGGATTAGATAAAATTTGTTTAATAAACTCTGGATCTGCTGAAACTATGAATGGGTATGTTCCCAACCACATGCAGATAGTGTAACTTTTGCAACGCTCCATTAAAATTTCAATACCTTTCATGATATCTGCGTATATGCCCATAAAAAGTAAAGTAATTCTAAATTAGCAGTGTATTATACATATTGTATTCAAAGCAACATTATTGTAAAAAATATTAATAATTTTAGTTATTGCTCATTTTTTTTTTTTGTGGATGGAGATGTGGCTTAATGGCGCAAATTTATTTGTTTAATTATTTTGTAAACTCATTGCTAGTTAAGGTGATCTATGATCAGCCTTAATGTTGGTAACTTAAAGTAAAGTTAATAAGTGTTGTTTTCATATGTTTTTCTCTTGCTTGTTTATTCCCTATTTGTTGTGATCTTACTGCAGCATTATTTTATTATAACCAAACGTGTCAGCTGTTTTTTTCTGTTATATTAATTAAATGCATTTACAGCAGTTAACGAACTCAACTGTCACTTAACCGGAACGTTCCAATCTGTTGAAATTAGATTTTTGCCACGTTAGTACGTGACATTTGTGAACAGCTGATAAAGTTTGGTTTATTTTACACAGCAACATGCGCTCCGTTTTTACGTTCTATAACTGCTTTAAGTGCCAACGTTACATTTACGGTACGGATACATTTTAACAACGTGTGGCCTTTATGTCTCGTCAAGGGCCCTTGTTAATATACCCTATACCACTATGTGGTTTTGGGTATAATGACTTTGTGCTGCTGTTTGTAACAACCAAAAATATTTGACCTACACCCATCTTTAATTATACCGATCGAATCAAAATCACTATCTGATTCGATTTAACGATGTCCGTCCGTCCGTCCGTCCGTCTGTGTGTCCATGTAAAGCTTTTAATCAAACTGTAGGTCGCAAATATGAATATGTTCTGTTGAAATTTGGTATATGAGCTTTTATCAGCCATGGGATGAACGCTATTGAAATTGAAATTGGTGAGAATCGGTCCATGTTCAGACCTAGCCCCCATACAAATCACCCCTATGAAATCAACATATATTGCCGTAAGATCCAAATCATCATACAAATCTTAGTCAAATTGGGTTTGTATGTATATATTACATCCATTAATGAGTAGTCCGAAAATGATCCCTATTGGACAACTCTTAGTCATAGGCCCCATATAGAGCTGCTTCCCATCGTCACCTAAATCTAACAAAAAAACAAAAATATTGCACTGATTCTTCTCAAATTTTGTTTGTTTATATATTTGCAAAATACAAGAGACTTTACCAAACATGGTCAGGATCGGTCCATTTTTGGGCCTAGTCCCCATATAGATATAGCATCCGATATGAACTTTTTCATATCTGCAGCCGAAAAAATTAATAAAAATCCCACTCAAATTTGGTTTATGCTTATTTTCTATATCCAGTTAGTTGGGCCTGAGAGATAGGGTCTCTAAGCGCATGGTATAGGGTTTCGTATAGTCGGTCTAGACCGACTATGATTTTCTTACTTGTTTTTAATATTGTTTTATCAGTTTGTAAACAGAAAACGCTACGGTAAAACTTACACACGCTGCCAACCTACGCCAACCAAATTTCATATAAAACTTACTCAAAGTAGTGATTGGGGAATTCATATTACGTTTCTAAGTGGAAATTAAGAAGTATTATATGTGGTGAAAGGCATTACTCGAGCTTTGAGCTACACGTGCCGTACGAATAGCTCAAGTAGTATGTTAATTACAAAACTGAAAGAAGATGGACAATAGATCTACTTGATCGCAGTGCAGTAGGAAACCACACTCAACCCGGATACTTCGTAAATCGTAAAAATGATAAATATATGTAGGTATTTAATTTAATAAACATGAACTTTTTGGAATTGTACAAGTACCGGGAATATCATCCTTAAATATCACTTGAATCAGAGTGCGCTACTGGTGTGGGAAAACTATTACTCGAAGAGGCACGACCACTTTAATAAATGTATGCTAATATGCAGGCAATATATGTTTAACATCACTTTACAAAAAATTCTGAACCTCTTATATTGGAAGATTACTCTCCTGAAATATTGAATATTTTATGGTCTCTTCTAGAAAAGTTTCTACAATGACTTTATTAAATATTATAGCTTGGAGGGAATAGTACTCGACAAAAAACAGAAAATCAAAAAAATATTATATAAAATTTGTAATCCACTGCCCGTAATTGACCATATTCACCTAGTAATTATTTAAAACATTAAGCCATTAGTAGGCACTCATACCAACAGATTATTTTCTTAAAATATTAAGACAGTCGGATAAGAGCTGCGTGCTGGGCGAAATTAAAAAAAAAAAAACTTTTTTTAATATATTTTTTTCAGCAACTTTTTTCAGTCACTCCGATCAAAACTGTACTGAAATCAGCCAATTTCCATCAGCCAATTTCCATACAAATAGATGAATAAATGCACACAATGCAAGTTTGACATCGATTTTCAAAAAATATTTACGGAACACATGCAATTTCGACTATATACACTTGTGGACATACAATTGAGTTACTCATACAATATATATTTCTGAGTGAAAAAATAATACTCCAAGTAATACTCCAAAGGAGGTACTCAACAAAATACTAAAAGTTCAAAATAGTTTGAATAAAAATAAAATAATTTAAACAAATTTTCATAACTTCTTTTCAGGCAACGTAATTATATGTCCACACAAAATATACGACTGACATTTGCAATGAACATTATTTTAATTTTTTGTAATTAACTGTTAGGTATTTAAACTAACTAAATGCTAATAGTTTTTTGTAAGTGTAAGTTGACATTTTTATTTTGAAAGGGTATGTTGAGTAGATCATTTTTGTAGAACAAACTTATGGTCCAGCACGTCTGAGTATTTTTTTACAGTGGGTCAAAGTTTTCATTTTTTGGTCGAAGGGAGCATTATACTTTATGAAAAAAATGCTGTAAGTTAATGTCTGAGAGAATTCTTATGGTCAGAGTTGTATTGTGGAATTGTATGAGGATTATTTTTGTGCAAGATCTTAACCCTCTAACTGGTCTCTTTATGGGTCAATTTGACCCTTTTTTCGAGAAAATCAAAAAATATCCTTTAAAAAAGGACATTTAAGAATTAAAATATTCTACGAAAATTTTTGCCGAAAAATTGCAGTGGGGGTCACCAAATACACCATTGTTGTAAATAAAGCTCTTTACGATTAATTGGCAAAATTACACGCCAACTTCTATAAAAAAATTATAATTTTGTTTTAATACTGGTTTATTATAGTATGTACATATTTATTTTTTTGCTTCAAATTTTCGAGTAAATGGGAATTGGGAAATAGCAGTAGTATGACAATGGATTAAAGATTAAACTTAATACGCTTTCCTGTATTTAGCTTGACGTGAATGTAAAAGGGAATTGGGAAATAGCAGTAGTATGACAATGGATTAAAGATTAAACTTAATACGCTTTCCTGTATTTAGCTTGACGTGAATGTTCCGATGGGTCAAAGTTTCTGTACAAGCCCCATACGTATTCAGCAAGCATTACACTTTGGGATTTCCCTTTGAATCATTCTTCCAATACCTTTATATCCTGAGGAAACCTTTCACCGTGTTCATCTGAAACCGCTCCAAGGTTTTCTTTAAAAAAATTGAGTTGAGAGTGCAGAAAATGCAGCTTTAGTGACATCTTAACGCCAATATTGTTAAAACCGATTAGCATGCTTTCAATATTTTCTGCATAGTTTTGTGCTTTTGAGTTTCCAAGGAATTCTGATATAACCAGCTGCATAAAGTCAAATGCTGTCTTTTGCATATCCGAGAGATGACCTTAAAATTCTTCATCTTGTAATAATTTTCTTATATCGGGTCCAACGAGCATTCCTAGAGAAAGTAATTTACATTGAATGAAATAAATTATTTCTTAAAACCGTATGTTACCTTCTTTAAATTTTGCTGCAGATAATCTGGGGAAAATTGTTTGAATGCATTTGAAAGCATTTCCTTGTGTATTTAAGCTTTTAATAAAATTTTTCACCACGCCCAACTTAATATGCAGCGGTGGAAGTATGACCTTATCTTTTGGGACAAGGGATTCATGGATTACATTTAAGTCACCAATAATATTTTATTTACGTTCTTCGAAATATTTAATATGATAATGGCTGCTGGTAGCACGTGAATCCCATTTACAAAGAAAGCACATATATTTTGTGTATCCTGTTTGCATTCCAGTCAATATTGAAATCATTTTGAAGTCTGCGCATACTTCCCATTTATATTTATAGTATTCAATTTTATTTAAGAGATTTGAAACATTTGCGTATGTTTCCTCCTTTTTGTGGAATACGCAACCGGTATTGATGGATGTTGATTTCCATTGTGCAGTAAAACTGCTTTTAAGCTGTGTTTTGAACTATCTATGAATAGTCGCCAAGCGGAAGAGTCCAGTGGAAGCTTTAGATATTTTAGAACCTCTTCAATACTGCAACAGTATACAAGTTCTACTGATTTTTTAAAATAACTTTCCAGATCGGCGTGTCTTTTTCTTGGAAATGTAACATTTACATCGGCTTTTATCAAATTCCTGTTTTTCAATCTGGATCATAATATTTCAGCTTTCTCTTTTGTTAGTCATAAATCTCTTACAAGATCTTCAAAATAAGCTTGGTCTACCAAATTAGGACATATGTTTAAACCATCAAGAGGCAAGTAACTTATATCTGATATGTTTTCAACCGCCGATGTTATTTCTGTATTGGCGACTGTCATATTGGCCGAAAATGTATGTGTAGGCGGTTGAGGCACCGGAACACTTTCACAGCGCACTTCTGGTAAAATGACATTATTTGTTGCTTTGTATGCCTTTGGCTTCTACCAAATTTGTAATTTACGCAGAAATAGCATGTATCTGATTTGTGATCTTCAGGTTCAATCCATGTAATAGGCGCAGAAAATGGCAGCGCCTTAGTACCGCCTTTGTACCAGGTCAAAAGACCACTTTCGCAAGTAGTACATACGGTTTTTGGTATCCAAGCTTCAGATAAAAATCGTATTCCATAGAAAAGAAAATATGGTTCTTCAATTGTAGGCAATATCTTTATTCTGCTTTGATGGTGCATAAAATGTCCACAAATAAAACAAAACCAATCTCTTAATTTGCAAATAGAATCCGCCATGCTTATTTAAGCTTTAATTTTTCTTTTTTTATATTAATTTTAGTAAAAATCACACCGTATATGTACTGCTTAGTAGCTCAATTATGCTTGAATTTTTTCTTTTATTTTTTATTATTAATTGTAATAAATATCACACCCGATTTGTAAGTCACAGCTGACTAGACGCGAGAACTCAGTGTTTGGCCCGGCCGAACTTGAAGCCGTTTTTACCCGTTTTGTATATGTTGGTGTATAATTTTACTAATTAAGCATAAAGAGCTTTATTTACAACAATGGTGTTTTTGGAGACCCCCACTGAAATTTTTCGGCAAACATTTTCGTAGAATATTTTAATCCTTAAATGTCCTTTTTTAAAGGATATTTTTTGATTTTCTCGAAAAAAGGATCAAATTGACCCATAAAGAGACCAGCTAGAGGGTTAAGATCTTCCACAAAAATAATCCTCATACAATTCCACAATACAACTCTGACCATAAGAATTCTCTCAGACATTAACTTACAGCATTTTTTTCATAAAGTATAATGCTCCCTTCGACCAAAAAATTAAAACTTTGACCCACTGTAAAAAAATACTCAGTCGTGCTGGACCATAAGTTTGTTCTACAAAAATGATCTACTCAACATACCCTTTCAGAATTATAGGGTCGCTATTCTGTTCCAAAAATGCTGTTGGACAGTGCTATTTTTAAATTTTATAGTAAATACTTACAAAAAACGTTTTTTGCCTCTACAGAAAATTTGTAAATTTTGAGTTGACTCACTTTAGAGGTACAGGTGCGATATATAAAATTCATTTTCTCTTTGTTTGTTTGGTTGTTTGTTTGACCTCTATAGAAATTTGTATTTGTAAACGGATTTCTCTGAAATTTGGTACACGTGATATCTGTACCCCAGGAAAGGTACAGGCAACGCCTACTTTTACGCCCACTTTTTATATACAATTCTTTTTTTGTTTTTTGGTATATATAGTCGCTACACAAATTTTTATTTGTAAACGGATTTCTCTGAAATTTGGTAGATACGGGAAGGTCCCCGCACGTTTCTTAACAGCCACGCCTACTTTTACGCCCACTTTTTATACAAAATTCTTTTTCTCTTGTATAATTGTTCACTATACAAATTTTTATTTGTTAACGGATTTCTCTAAAATTTGTTACACACGATCTCTCTACTCCAGGTAAGGTCATCATATGCTTCTTCTTGGCCACGCCTACGTTTGCGCCCACTTTTTATATACAATTCATTTTCTGGTTTTTGGTATAATTGTTCGCTACACAAATTTTAACTTTTCAACGAATTTCTCTGAAATTTGGCACACACGATTTCTATACCTGAGAGAAGGTCGTCATTTATTTCTTACCAGCCACGCCTACTTTTACGCCCACTTCTTTTAAATTTTTTACGGGTTTCGCTCGAATTTACTGCACATTATTCTTATATACCAGGCAAGGTCGTCATATATTTTTATTGGCCACGCCCACTTTTTTATAATTTTCTATATATGCTTTTGGTGTTTGTCAATATATTTTAATGTTTCAGTGGACTTCCCTAAAACTTTAGTTTACACCATTATGAAATAAATATTGTAAATCAACTTATTACTAATATTTCCGTCTTGCCTTTTTTACTATATGATTTGTAACACAGGTTGAATACCATTGTAGGATTACTCCGATGAGGCTAATTCATACAAATATTTCCATCTCGCCTTTTTAACTACATTGGAAAGCAACTTATTACAAATATTTCCATTTCATCGCTTTCACTGTATAAGTGAGTTGTAAAGGTGTAAAAAGAACTATTTGCAATTGTGACTTTCACATGAAAGCATAGCACATAGGCCGTACTAGAATAAACAGAACTCTAGAGAACCCGATAAGAACCCAATTCGTATCGAGGCTCAACGAGTTAGACAATCTGAGTCGAGAAATGCTGAAACACCTGAGCAAACCCAATAACGTCTTGAAGCCCAAAGATCAAGGCAAGCTTTGTTAAGAGAAGCGGAAATGCCCGAATCTACTCAAGTGCGTCTAGAAATCCAGTGGCTAAGACAAGCTGAGTCGAAAGAATGTGAAATTCCTGAAATGACTCAACAACGTCTTCAAGCCCAACACATAAGACAAGCTCAGCCCAGAGAATGTGAACCTCCTGAAATGACTGTAATATCCGTACCAGAAAACTTTTGTAATTTGTTCCTTCATTGCAAGAGATGGTACAAAAAGTGTTTCCTAACATAATGTACATAAGAGGACAATCTCTTACGGTAGCAGGTATCAACTTAGAATTTCGTCTTAGAATGTCGTCTGCTCCAGAGATGGGAGTCAGCAGAATATTTTCGTATATGCATCAGAAGGAAAAACCAGAAATGTTGTATATCCCAAAGCTCTAGAATAACTAAAATTCGTAACTTTTACACATCATACACTCAAAATAATGCATACATAAACATAGTTGTAATGGTAAGCAGGCGATGAGTAGTTAGTCCCCAATGACAAACTCCCCCAAAAAATTAACTTATTTCCCGAAAAATTGGGGAATAACTTCACGATCAACAAATTCCCCAAATTTTTTAAAAAAGGTCCCTAACAGAAATGAATAAATTCCCCATACTGCTCTAAATATCTGTCCTGCAATAAACGTATTTAAAATCTGTATTCTTTTCAATAGCATCATTCCGGTGCGCAGAAGCGGACGCGGACGTGACGCGCTCGCAGAACACAGCTTAGCTGAAATATCTGAATGATCTGAAAAATATAATTTGGAAATTGAAATAAGTTGACAACAAATCCGCGGCAGCACTGGTGTGGCTGCCAAACGCACGGACGCCGGCACGCACACGACGCGACGCGCTCACGGAACACAGCTTAGCTAAAATATCTGCGCGGCAGCACGGGTGTAGCTGCCAAATGTACGGACGCGGACGCGCCTCGCTCGCGGAACACAGCTCAGTAAGAAGTCTTATGAAAAATTTTATCTACGTGTGTATGTGCATAGATACTATACATATACTATAAGCAGTTGCTTAAAGCAACGCTGTGGCACAATTTTAAACGTCGCATTCATTTTCCATTTTTCTTTGACGACTCTGATCAAAGATGATCACTTTTTGAATGAAGTAATTCAATTTTTAAAAGTTCTGATTCCTTTAATTTGCAAACGATTCCGTTAAATATGATGTTTACGAAATAAATAAAATAAAAAAAAAATTTAGGGCGGTTTCACAGCTTAATTTTGAAAAATTTTTGCTGTAGCGTGTTATAAAAAAACCTCTAAATTAAAAAATCACAAAATTTTAAATTGAAATAAAAAATGAATTTGAATTTGAAAAAATGAAATGAAAATGAAACGTAAACAAGGGGAATTTTTTCACCATGAACAAATTCCCTAATCCCATACAAATTTTTGGGGAGAAACTTCATTTTTTGAGGAATGGTACTCAGCGCCTGGTAAGCATAGTGAACTATTTTTCCAGTCAAAGGCCTTTGGTTCCCGGCCAAGACCGGGTAAAAACAGCTAATAAATAATATTTGTACACAATTTTTTGTAAAATGATGTCAAATATCTATGACCTGCATATTTCCATACATTTGTATGGAAATTGATCGAGCTCTTTCGAGCAGTAGTTTGCACACGCCATTAGCACAATGAAATTTAAGGATGATATTCTTTGTACTTGTGTGATTCCAAAAAGTTTATGTTTATTATACTAAATGCTTACATTTATCTTTTTACATGATTTCACACACCACTTGGAATTTAGAATTTTATCAATTGATATTTTTTTGTAAGGAGATGTTAATTGATTTGTAGGCAACAAATTTACCAAAAATTACTTTTGTAAAGCACTACTTACATTTAACATGTTTTAAAGTGAAAAGCGAACCAAATATTGGATATCCAAATGAACCGGGGAAGTTCATAGCAAAGCGATATAAATTTCGACGTGACCATAACCAATGAAGCCACAAACATAGAAATGTAGCTAAAAGTATTGTCTTAAGCACGTCTCTTTTAAAAGAGAATTCCTGCTCCATTTTTATTTAAATAATATTATTTTCTTCAGACTGTTACACTTGAACTAACAATGGACAACTAAATGATTGTACTTTTTATTAAGTTTTTGTAGTACACACTCTTATAAAATATAATATTAACGCCGCTAAATAACTTGGTTAGAACAATATCTATTAAATAATGACTTGCCCAGCAAAATTTACATTACCAAGTAATGAAAGTACAAATGTTACTTAAATAATAATAATAACTTTATTTTGTTCTCTTCTTGCGGAATGATCTTGATGACAATGTAAAACAAGTATACTTCAGATGACCCGTAACTTAATGATCTGCCATAAGCACTGACAAATGAATTTCATTGTTGTCAATGCAGCGTATCTAGTGCATATATTTCGTGCAACCGTCACGATATATGGAGAGGAAAGAGGTTAAGTCATAAAAGTTCAAAAAAAAAAAAAAAATTGCCATTGCTTCCAGAGAAATAACTTCTCTGGAAGTGTTTTTAACAATTTCCAAACTTTTTATGAATTAGCTTCACTTTTTAAACCTTCACAATTATCAAATTTATGGATTGAAATCGAAGAATTACGTTTTTCCCCCAACTTTTTCCGCAAGCATTATTTAAATATTTTAAATCAAATTATCTTTGAAAAATTGTCAGTTACTATGTTAAACGATATCGCTGTTCATTTGTTAATATTATGAAGTATTTTCAACAAAATCATCCTTGGTCCTACAACAAGTTTACCAAAGAATCAAACGTCTGCGTCAAACTGTTTCCAATGTTGTTAGAAATTTACAGGAGAATTTGACCATTGAGAGGAAACATGGTTCGGGAAGAAAACAAATTTTCACATGATGTTTTGAATGCTTAGAAAATGGAACCACGTTGAAAAGAGCTCCCAACATATCCGGTAGAAAACGGACCGGTTAGCAAAAAAAAATATTTGTGTTGCATAATGGACGACGAAACGTAGAGAAGTGGCACACTTTTCGCTAATGCTAATGCTCGAGGTAATTTTCGAGAAAATTTGTACATATGCCAAAATTTAATTAAGAAAACTACATCCAATTTAAGATATAAAGTTTTCATACCCTTACACGTCTTGTCTTATTTTGCGGAAATAAAATATTTCAGAATGCAAAGTCAATTACGATTTCATTTGGAATGGAAAAAACAGTTTCTCAGAAACCACACAGAGGGCGAGTTGTTTAACCCATTACATGGTCTGGTCCGTTATAACGGACGTTACAAAACCGACTTTGAAGCTAACTAAGAACAAAAAAGTAATCTAATCTAGTTAGGCTTGGTTTTTGAAAAATGTCAACAAAACATAAAAAAGTCTTGCAGTTGCAATTTTTGTGTGGTGAAGTTTTTTGTTTTGCAAAAATATGGAAAATTTATTAAAACAAAGTTTGAGGTCTCACGGAAGGTGAGTGAAATATTTTTTTTACTGATATGACCCTGTCTAAGTTAAGTTATTATTTACTAATACTATATTATTATTATATTATTTATTTAACAAAACAAAAGTTTTGAAATTTTTATTGTCTATGAGCAATTGAGGATTTTGAGCAGCGTCCTTTTAAACTGACATTGCCCAGTGGGGACATTTAACTGTTCAAAATTTGCATTTTATTGTTTTGTTTATTTTGTGTTATTTCTGTTAAAAAAAATTTTAAATTCTGAAATATATTTAAAAATTGTATTAATGTTAAAATTTATATAAATACCCACTAATTTATGTGCTGTATATATACATAATAGACTAACAGTTGCTCAAATAATTGAAGAATTTGAGAAAATGGATGAAGTAACGGATAACATGGACATATACGTAATTCCTCCAACTGAACATCATGAAACTGATGAAGATTCGGATAAGAGTGATGAGGGACATAATGCTAATTTTAATCATCCTGGAAGACAAATGTTGTCCGCTGAAGCAGAAGTACAACTTCAACATAATGAATCAAGCACTAATGAAGAGGACAATGTTCCACTCTCCAAAATAAGATGTGTCGAGGGCAACAATTTGCAAAATGATAAATCTTTCATACTCAATAGAGACCCAAGCCTATCCACAACCTGCCAGTAAATAATCTCAAAACTGTCGTACTCTTTCAGATTATTTTGGGCTCTTTTTTACTGAAAGCTTCCTTAATTTCATAGAAAAGGAAGAAAAACTACGACCTAATTTTTTTAAGTCGGTAAAATTACTTCGTCATCTGTCCTCATTGGGAATTTGTGCAACTGGGACAATAAGAGAAGGTCAAACCGAAAAATGTCCGCTGACGTCAATTTTTAAGTAATGGTAACATTTTCTTTGTACGATGGAAAGACAACATCGTTGTAACCATTGCCACAAATTTTGATCAAAATGGAAATGGTTGCAGCAAACAGTACGTCAGAGGACAAGGACCCACACAGGTTATTCAGCCTAAAGCTGTTCAACATTATCAAGATATGGGTGGTGTGGACAAAATTGATCAAATGCTGGCTGTTTTTTGATCTCGAATACGTCAAAAGAAACGGTGGTGGCCAGTTTTATCATATTTTTGGATGTATCCGTGGTCAATGCATGGCTTCTAATGAAAAAGAAAAATTGTTAGTATTCCTACGTTATGTTGCAAGATTTTTACCAGAATCGTATGGGGCCCCTTCTTTGAGGAATTGTGGATGATTCTCGATATGATGGTCGAAACCACATAGTGGAATACACAGAAACTGATAAGAGATATGCTTTTCGTGGAAAAAATCCAAATTTATATGTAAAAAATGTAGTAAACGGCTTCTCCCCAAAGAATGTTTTAAAACATATCATGCACCATCTTAAGTGCTCTGGTGGCAAGGTCCGTTTAAACGGACGGTCCCAAAAACCTATGTTTTACGAAAATTTTAATAAATAACATCATAAATCATCTATTTTCATTGTACTATTTCTAAAAACGTAAAAAAAAATTTCAAAATAGACACCAGGGGGCTTTACCACTTAATGGGTTAAGCTAAACAAGAAATAAGATTAAGGTCCATTATTATAACTTGCCTTTAAAGTAAATGTTAGGAAAAGGTAACTTTAATTAAATGAGCAATAAAGTGACCTTTAACTGTTTTTGTTTGAAATAGTTTATAAAAATTCGTGGTGGCAACTTTTATTTATTTGTTTACGAAGAAACTAACTATACAAATTTGTGATATTTGTTTTGTTTTTGTTGTCATGTGGTAAATTCACCAAAATATATTAAAAAAATAAAATGATGACGCCAATGATTCTTAAATAAACAGTCAAGTTATTAAATAAACAACAAGTTATTAATTTACACATATTTTTGGTCTCATTTGGCATCCTGTCGCTATCGTAAGAAAGCTCTTTATTGATTCAAGACCAATAATCAAGTTTTTGTACTAAAGGAGGCACACTTTCTAAACTGTCCGGAGCTAAGATAAGTGGCGCTGAGTACTTAGGCCCCAATGAGCAAATGCCCCCAAAAATTGGAGCATAAGTTCGCGATGAACAAAAGCTCCAAAACCTAAAAAAGCTCCCAAAAAAATGAACAAATGCCTGAATTTTTCAAAAAACCAAATAAAAAATGAACTTACGCCCCAAAAAATATTCCGCAAAATTTCTAACATATTTTTATTTAAGGGTTTTTTTTTGCAAAATATCTATTCAAATAAAAATCTGCATACTGCTCTCAATATTTCTCCTACAATAAACGCATTTAAATACTGTATTCTTTTCGGCAGCATCATTGTGGAGCTTTAGCTACCTAAAGAAATGCTAAATTTAGGCAATTCACAATTCAACACAGGGCGTGTCATTATTCGTTTATGTTCAAAATTATTTTTCAATTCAACACAGCTCTTTTCATCTACAATTTTTGCAAACACATTAACATATTTAATAAGCACACATACAGCATTTTCTACTTTTATGTAAGTGTTAATAGCAACTTTAAATGAGCATTACTCCAAAAAAATTTTACAGACGCACAGTGGCGCCATTTGAGTTTTTTCGTTGCAAAAATCATATCTTTTGAACCGAATAACATAATTGAACAGTTTGAACAGCATATGATAGATAACTGTTCAGCTTATGAAATGAGCGATTGGAAAGGGTGCTGCGCTTTGCAGGGGCCTACTTATGGGTTATCAAAGTTAAAATTTTTAGAAAAATCAATTTTATGGTAACTAAAAAACATTATTTTTACATTTTTAGATTGTTTTTATTTTTTTTCTTTAGGGTTTTATGTTTTAAATTATTACCCAACAAATTAAAAAAAATTACTTCTTTTTTAAATTTATTTTTTCAATTTTCTGTAAAATATTCATCACAATTCGTAAGAGAAGGTATATCTAAAAGACTAATCATTTCTAAACTATAATTATTTTCTAACTCTATTTGTGACTTCACATGCCGCAGGGAAGAAATAAGTGGATCGGAAGATGCTGCCAACATGTTGAAGAGGTCCTCATTTTGCCTTACCTTTGATGCTTTGAATGTGTTCTGCAATCTATATTTTTTATAAAATTTGTTAAGAGACTCCTGTGCTGCTTCAGAAAGCTCTCCAATTGGTAAAGACTGGTACCCAATTATATCTTTGCCATGCGCCAATATTTTATGGACGGTCGGGGTCAACTTCTTCTGTGGATACATTTCTGCTAAAAGGGATGCAGTTTTCGATGCATATTCTCCATATTTTGTAGAATTGACATTTTCTTTGCAGTTTAAAACATTCAAGATCGTTCCCAATCTTTTCACGATTTGATTGTCAATTCCAGTGATTCTAGTTACTGCCTCATCATTTTCAAAAAATCTCCTAGAAGTGTTTCCATCGTTTGAGTTACCGTATCCGTGCTTGGGACAGTCTACTTTTAGTCCAACTTGTTTAAAAAAAGCATCCTGTATTTGCTTCTTTCTGATCTTTTCCTTATCCTTTATTGATGTATTTTCATCGAAGTTTTCCTCCTCTTGTGGTAGGGTATACGCCAGTTTTAGCAAGAACTCCATACACCTTATCCTTGCATGCAATGGTGACATTCCATATTCGTAATTCTCCTCGTTTGTAGAATCGTTTAAATGACCAAAGTTCTTCTGACTCTTTTTGCAAATCGGGCATGACAATGTTGAGGTTGTTCCTGTCAGTTCGTTTACGACTTTTCCGTCAACCATGGTCAGGTGGAACTCGTAATTGCATTCAATATATTTTCCTTCTCCAATTTGTAGCTTTGTAGGCTTAATCTTGCTTATTTGTTCTTCAATGTCCTTCACCGTGGTCCTTATGAGTTCTGCCGATTCCCTTGCAAACTGAAACATTATTGGTCGGCAATAATGCACTGATAACGGACGTGGATTTTTCCAGTGTAGGGAAATATCAGATTTTAGCCGCAAAGGAACAACAGATGCCATAAACATATTTCCGTCCGATATTGTAGCGTCATCGGAAGATATCATTTGCTTATAAACCCTTTGTCCGGATGATCAATCGCAGCCCCATTTGCTGATCAATGTCAGTTTCTCAGGAAGAATTTTCACCTCATTTTCAGGAAGACTCTCCAACAACCGTTTTGCTGTATGGCCCATGAGATCCTGCAGATTGGCTTTCACAGAGACTTCCGTAATCTCCGTATGCAGTGGTCGTAAATTTATTTTGGCTTGCGTAATATGCTTGTATCCTGGTAAAACGTCAGCCCCGTGTCGCATCAAGGATGCCCTTAGTATCTCATATTTTTCTTTGGAAAGTTGTAAGTCCATAAACAAGGCCAAGGCTTCTTCGGAACCACACTTTTTATACCCTATACCACTATGTGGTTTGGGTATAATGACTTTGTGCTGCTGTTGGTAACAACCAAAAATATTTGACCTACACCCATCTTTAATTATACCGATCGAATCAGAATCACTATCAGAATCACTATCTGATTCGATTTAGCGATGTCCGTCCGTCCGTCCGTCCGTCTGTGTGTCCATGTAAACTTTGTAATCAAACTGCAGGTCGCAAATATGAATATATTTTGATGAAATTTGGTATATAAGCTTCTCTCGGCCAGGGGATGAACGCTGTTGAAATTGGTGAGAATCGGTCGATGTTCAGACCTAGCCCCCATACAAATTACCCCTATGAAATCGACATAAATTGCCATAAGATCCAAATTGTCATATAGATCTTAATCAAATTGGGTTTGTATGCATTCATTACATCCATTAATGAGTAGGCCAAAAATGATCCCTTTGGCCCCATATAGAGCTGCTTCCCGATCTTCACTTAAATCTATTAAAAAACAAAAATATTGCACTGATTCTTCTCAAATTTTGTTTGCAAAATACAAGAGACTGTACCAAACATGATCAGGATCGGTCCATTTTTGGACCTAGTCCCCATATAGATATAGCATCCGATATGAACTTTTGCATATCTGCAGCCGAAAATAATAATAAAAATCCCACTCAAATTTGGTTTTTGCTTATTTTCTATGTCCAGTTAGTTGGGCCTAAGAGATAGGGTTTCTAAACGCATGGTATAGGGTATCGTATAGTCGGTCTAGACCGAATATAATTTTCTTACTTGTTAATGTGTGCGTTTGTGGGCGTGGGAATGCTTTCCTTAATCCTTTTTAGTCGCAGTGGGCTTGCATCAGCAAATAATTTTGTAATCTGCGACCTAACTCTTTCACTATCCTTTGTATATTTAATAGACAGCGCGTCCGATAAATGCTTCGTGGTCAAGTCATTGGTGGCATCGGCAAGTTTCCTCTTTCTTGTGAAAATTGAACACTCCTCAATACTTTTTTTTTTTGCCTTCCTTTTGCTCCTCTGGTTGATGTGGTGGGTTTATCTACTGCCAATATATCCAGGATGGTGTCTTCATTAAGCCAGGCCTCGTATTTGGAGTTGAAGTTCTGAATGGTTCGATTAGATTTCACCCATTTTGCCTTAATATTTGCATATATCAGATAAAAATTATTTTTTATAATTTCGCTTCTCTCAATATTTCCGTATAAGCTATCAAGTTCTTCTAAAGCAGCTTCCGTGAAAAACATTGGTGTGGTTGACCTTCTAAACAGGTCAAATAATTTTAAATTGTTCAACGCCATGTTTTCAGTACTTAACTTGTTTAACGCCATGTTTTCAGTACTTGTTGCGCCAACTTTCAGTCGTAGACTAATCCAGGCATTATGCTTATTTTGCAATATATAGGCTTATGCTACCATGCCTAAAAATTTACCTGTTCCCTGCATACATATGGATTTAGGCTGAATTATGCAATTTTGATATTATGCTCGTGTCTAAATAAGATTTGTGCCTATCTGGAGGGACCAATAGTCAATATTGTTCTTGACCATTTGTACTCCAAAGTAATTTTTAAGTGAGGTGCGTACCTGCGAATTTCAAAGAGTAGTTTTTTGTGCATCCTGTGTCTGTAAGATAATATTGGGAGTAGACTTTGGCAGAGGCTCACAGGTAGACAACCGACTTAAAATGCAATTTTCAAACTATTAGATCAAACTACTGTCATTCAAAACATGTAAGGGATGCACGCCATACAATTTCTGCAACCATATCTTTTTAACCTTTTTTACCTCTAGAAGCCAAACGGGCACGTACGGGCAGATAAAACCTTTTGAATTATGTAAAGAAATAATAAAAGAACATGTTTTGCAAATATGGCAAATATAGAAAAATATGGATTTTTTTTATTTTCCGTCAAAGTTGAAAAATAGTGAAAAAACGGATAGTTTTTAAATAGTGATTTACCACGAGAAACACAAAGCAAGCAGTTAATTTTTTTTTATCATTATACATATAATAAATACATCAATCAATACAAACAAAAAATAAGGCGATTCGTTACCTATTTTTCGTGATATTACACTTGAAATCGCAACAAATTGACTAAAAATTGTGTGTTTGTTTGAAAACCGAAAGTCGGTCAACTTTGAACGGTTATATCTTCTAAACTAAAAATGTGATATTATTAAGAGTAGCATATTTGAAATTGCTGAAAAGTTTTCTATAACATGGGTTTATTCAAAACTTCGTCGGCACACATGAAAATTTTGATTTTTGCAACCTCGTTTGCTCTACGGGCGCCACTGTGAGACGATGCAAATATGCAAATCTGGTGGTCAGCTAAAAAGAAATAGCTTTCAAATGAGGCATACTTGGTCAAAATCGGTTTAAAGCTGACAAAGTTACATCGGTTAATTGATTAACTTTTAGAAACGGAAATTTTGCGCACTTCAAAATCATTATACGAGTCACCAATCGTACTTGTTCCGAGGAAAAACGGCGAAGATCGACTATGGGTCGAATACCGCGAGCTAAATTTAATCACCGAAAATCAGCCTTGGCCATTGCCAACAGTGGAAGGGGTGTTGCAGACTTTAGCCTGTAAGAAAAATTTTAGTGTCTTAGATATGATGTCTGGCTATTACCAAATTCCGATACTAGAGGATTCAAAGCCATGTACAGCCTTTATGACACGTAATTGTCATTTTGAGTGCAATAGAATACCTTTAGGGCTAAAAAATATACCATTTACTTTTCGACAAATGATACCAATTATTATAGAGCCAATCAAGTATAACCTATTTTCCTGAAATCAACACAATGCACTGCATTTGTAGGGGGCATCCCCTGAGTGTTAGTTAATTAAAAAAAAAAGGTTGCCAGTTACGTTGATGAGGTCATAATAGCTTCTGATTCCTTTTGCGAAGGTCTATCAGATCTGGAACTACTTCTGGATATACCTTTTTTATAATTAAAAGTTTGCATTCATAAAAGTACCATGGAGTACTTTGCTGGGAAGTACTTGTAGTTGTATAAAAGACTTATTGTTCAAAGTACGCACTCCAAACAATATTAAAGCTTTTGGTGTTATTATCTGTATCAATTTCTTTAGACTTTTTAATATCTTTAATTGCAAAATATATATATAAATAAATTTTAATTAGTCATTTATTCTAATTTCAATTTTGAGATAACGACAAAATTATTATTAACGCGTGTGAATTAATTTATATCAGCATATTATGAATACTTATTAACATATTTAAATTATCTTACAGTCGGACTGTTCATCGATGTCAATTCCGTTATATGTATAATATTTTTAGTTTCCTCGAAGAAATATTTTTATTTTGCACTAATAAATTACATTTATTAACTCTATTTATTGAATATATCTATAATATTAATAGGCTAGGCGATTCCTTGTGACCGATGTTTTGTTCTACGGTTTTATCCCGATTTTCACCAAACGTATATTATTTGAAAGGCATTTCTTTTTAGCCGTTTTGCAGATTTACAGATTTTTAAATTTTTTCCCTTATTTTAAGTAAATTGTATTTAAAGTTGCTACTAAAATATACATAAAATTATGCAATGCTATGTGTGTATTTATTAAATTTGTTAATGTGTTTGTAATAAAAATGAGTTTGTTTTTTGTGTTGATTTGCGAATTGGCTATAATTTATTAGCATACCTTTATGGTCTTTATTTAATGAAAAAATAAGATTTCCTAGAATTTGCACTCGAATTTCGAGGGCTGGAATCTGCTAGTATATATTAATAGCTTTCTGGAATCAATCGAATAGATTATGTGTATTACAAAATGTCTGAAAACGTGCAATAAGCAGATGATATTAAGAAAGCATACTGTTTCCAAATTTATACCAGTGTTTGACCCTATTGCTTGAATTGTTACTATTTGCTGATGGTCTTAGCAAATGTCAATTTTACTGGAATTGCAAATGTTTAAAACTGTTGGTATTAGGGGCAGCGAGAAAAGAAATATCTTCTCTTATAATACCATTAATAGCATTGCTCTAAAAAGATGTGTTATTCGTATCTGTCAGTTGATCTTAGTTTAGATAAACTCACATATTAAAATATTTGACCACAGTACAAAAAATAATGAGCTTATCTAAACTATGTTCAATTTATATAAAAAAAAAAAAAAACAAACTTAATCTCTATCTAACTAAGAAGTTTAACTGACAGCACAAAACACGATCTTAACCACTTTCCATTAAAGTCTTCGGGCATTAGTATTCCTTATGATCGTTATGCATGCTCATACTTTAAATTTGAGGTTTGGAACTGTTCACAAATCGATAGAGTTAATTAACTAAATTTGGTATGTGGTGCAATCGATTTTGAAATTATGGTGAGAATTTTTTTTTGGATAACGTGAGCTACAGTTTCCTTTGCTAGAAAACACAAATTAACCCTATGTATCTTCTGGCTGAGCTAAGGCCAACTGTGTTCGCCAACAACCTCGAGAACTCACAGGCTTCTACCGAGTTTTGAACCAAATAAGTTTTCGTATGTATAATATTTCAATAGACCGAGATTAAAGCATTTAGGGTGTTACGGATTTTTAGCCCGCCACATTCACGCCATTAATTGACCCAAGCTTAAACACGTTCAAAGTGATGTTTGAAAACGTTGAATCGGAGTCAAAGTAAAGGATTTTGCAACTATTCCATACGAAGGAGGTGTCAGGTCCATTTGTTCATATCTCCCCAAATTTGAGATAGAGTTTTAGACTGATTTTGTTAAATGACTTGCCAGTTTTTTTTAACTCTTTCTTTTAACTCAGTCTCTCGGTCTGTCGTGGGGCAACCCCATTCCCCCATATCCAATTTATAAGAAACTTGGCCTATAGTCTTGTTATGACTACAGATTAATTTAGGGGTAGTCACGCACAGTATCACACACAGTCACGGAGTGATCTAAATTTCATTTACCCTCATCCAATCAATCTAAAACTTGGTCGATATACTTGCTGTAAAGAAAGATTAACTTCGACATAGTCATGCACAGTCACACATAGTCACGCACAGTCACGGAGTGTTTAAAACCCATTTCCCCATATCCGATCGATCTGAAACTTGGTCAATAGACTTGCTGTGAAACTAGATTAACTTTGACATAGACTTGTTGTGGCCAAAGATTAATTCTAAAATAGTCACACACAGTCACGGACAGTCTCGGAGATATTCAAAACTCATATGCATAAGGAAAGTAAGGAAAGAAATGCTGATGTAATTACAGTTTGTGATAAATTTGGTTGAAATATATTTTACTAATTCAATATAATTGCTTTTTATGTATCACGCCCCATCTCCAGTGACTTCAAATATTTTCCAAAATGCTTAGGACAT
This sequence comes from Cordilura impudica, assembly GCA_963682025.1. NCBI lineage: Eukaryota > Metazoa > Arthropoda > Insecta > Diptera > Scathophagidae > Cordilura > Cordilura impudica. Next base: position 144,292,501 of record OY821519.1, read on the forward strand.
GACATTAAACAACATATTTTACAAACTCTCTGTTAAATATAGCGAGGTATGAACAGGGGAACATGTCACAAGTTAGAAAAGGAAAAATTTCCAAATTACTCTACATCGCACAGTGGTCCAAATTCTTCACCTAGCCGGAAGAAAGTAATTTTTTTTATTATTTCGAAACTAAATATTTTGTTCGATAATAAGTTGACAAGTGCTCACAGTGCATAACGGTACATTTTTATACCCTCCACTCCAGTGTGCAGACGGTATATATAAGTTTGTCATTCCGTTTGTAATAATTAGAAAAAAAATGTTGGACCCCATAAAATGTATATATTTGTGATCCTTATAACAACCGGAGTTGACATAGCGATGTCCGTCTGTCCGTCTGTGGAAATCACGATGACGACATCAATCGGGCAGCTAGGGTGCTCGTTGACATAAAAAATGATTCACTGACATCCTGAAAAGTTTGCTATTTAAAATCGTCCAAATCGGTCGATTAGGGCCCGAGATTTAAATGAAGAACTAAAAAAAATATAATTTTCTATGTTGTTCTTGTCCAGATCACGCCCTGAATAGTGCAGCTACAGTGATCCTTTTTAGTGAGAATGATTCACCAAATTCATGGGAAGATTTCTATTTCAAAAATCATTAAAATCGGTGGAACAGGTCCAGGGAAATCTCTGAAAAATTAAAAAAAAAAATGAAAAATATTATGTTTCTATATTGTTCTTGTTGTTATTCTAAATGTTGTGTTGTTGTCATAGCTGGACTTGTTGTTTTTGTGGTCGTTGTGGTAATAATATAATAAAAACTAACCCTTTGTGCATTTTTTTTATTAACTCTGGTAGAAAAATTTAAAAGTTTCCATTGTTTGGCATCACTCTGAAATTTTGTTAGATCATTTCTGTTATTACCAGGAGCCTGCCTGCAAAATTTCAGATCGAATGGCTCACGGGAAATTGGTTAAAATCGATCCAAAATTTTTTCGACAAGCAGACACTACGAGTTAATATAAAGGGAGTAAAAATTCACCAACATCTTAAGCAAATAATGCTAAAATACCTAGTTGTTAATAAAAAAAAAACAATGTAAATTTAGCAAAAAAAAAATTTTATGTATAAATTTATTTATAAATTTATATAAACATATTAAATAATACAAATAATATACATATATTATATATGTATATCCATAAGAACTGCATGTTAGAAATAAGTCGGTATATTATTTTATTTACATAAAATTCTGCAATATGTTGTTGTGGGGCAAATACATTTCTTTTGCATTAACAGAGTGTCACTTCATTTTGCTCAGCGTGACTATGCCACAGTAGATGGCGCCACAATTTTTGTTCTAATTAGCTTTGCAATAGTTATTTCTATTTTAACATGAATGTTAATATTTTCAACTGGATATCATACAGAACAATGTTAAGAGTATACACGGGCTGGTCTTTTATTTCATACGTATTTTCATTATTCTTTTACAAATATGAACATAAGTTTGGCATATTAACTTTTTGTTGACTTTACAAAATAGAGTTACCGAGTTCATCAATTAGTTTTTTGCTTTCAAAACAGTTCTACATAGTTATACAGAATTATTATTCTGCTTTACCTACAAAACATCTGATTGCGATTACATCTAATTTTTAAAAATTGTTTATAATTACTAAAGCATTATTATTCACATAAATACAAAATTGCACTTTTTAAATTTTCCATTCAAATTTAAGAAAATATCAATTCTAAGAACTGGAATTCAAAATTTCCAATTATAAATTACAATTAATTGAATTTCAGAAAATCATATCAAAACGTCGGAAATTATAATTTTAAATTTAGAAGACATCAATTGCATCTTTAATATATAAATTTTATTCGTTAAACACAAATTGAAATTCCAAAAAAAAAAACACCAAATACCTACGTTTACATTTAAAAAAATTTTACATTTAAAAAAATCTTGACATTCAGGAGAAATTAATAGCTTTTCAGTACCGCGATTCAGTAACTTCTTTTAACGATAGTCGAATCGTTAAAAAAAGAAAATTGCAAAATTATCAGTAAAATTTTTAAACGATATTCGCTATTGTTAAAGTCAGCTGTTGTTGTTATCTAAACGACAACCATTTTTGTGTTGTTTATTCAATCGATAAAAACTTAAATTTTTAGGTTGAAATGTCGTCATACATAAATAAAAATCATAAAATAGTGAAAATATTTTGCTTCTATTAAAAAACTTTTTTATGTAAATAAAAAAAATTAAATAGCATATTCAATTCATTACTTCATTTTCAAATAAATACACAGAAATATTAGTAAAAAAATAAAGATATTAAACATAAACATAAAATCATCCTGGGTAAAAACATATGAAATCAACCAATGAGTTGACCGCACCGATTTCGAATTGGATGAATTTTGGTACGAAGGGAAAGTTAAACATAATAATAGCGTTTGCCAACTTTCAGTGTCGTAGCTCTCGTATTTTCAGAATTATGGCCATTCCAAGTTGGCAAAAATCAATAAAAATGCACTCAGATACCTTAACACAATTTTTAATGTCTCGAAAAGTATTCATTGTACGTTAATAATTTAGGGCTCATTTTACAGACTAAAACATGCGCCATTCCAAAAAAAAATTTTTTTTTCAAATTTTCGATCAAGGATAATGTAAATAAAAAAGGACTAAAATTTCCAAAGGATATTTCTCGAAAATCAATATTTTTAAAAATTTCAAAAAAATATATGTTAATTCTTATTATATTTTGTACAAGTCTGTCAAATTTCAATGTGGAGTCTTTATTACAACATGAGTTATTAAGAAAAAAGCAGGCGAAGGTTTATGTATTTCATGAAATGTACCAAAATACAAAAAGGTGACAAATTACAAAAAGAAGGACATATCAAATGTAACGGAACTTTTTCGACTTTACAACCTAGACGAAATATTTATTGCCTGTTCACACAAAAAATTTACAAATATTTTATGACCTGTGGTCGGCTTATTGGCAGTAGCAAATTCAGTCCCTATTTAAAAAACATTTTATGACCCGTAGTTCACGCAAATTTTCCAATTCAAGAAAAGCAAGGCGTGTATTTTTTTACCTGTAATCTATTTTTTGTACCAAAAAAAACAGTATAAATCGTTCAGAGACTGTAAGTCAAACTTCAGTTGAATACTAGATTTCATAAGTGCTAAACGTCAAAGTGTTATAGTGTTAAAGTGACTTGATCGTTTAAAAAAACAAAAAAAAAGAGACTAAATATTAAATAAATTATAATTATTGTCAATACAAAAAAGTCGTGCACAATTCATTCGGTTGTGGTATTTAAAAAAAAAATATGCCATTCCATTCAACATTTTGCTGTAATCCTTTTAAAAAATCCGGTCACACTGGGTGCAATAAAAGTTTAAGACAAGTCCAAGAATGGATGCTACAGTATACTAAGGATAAAAACATTACGATCTCAAATAAAATTTGTGGGACATGTAGAATAAAATTTTCGCATCTGAAGAAATCTAATAAATCTAATTTGGAAGAAGGTTCAGACATAAACGAAAATGTAGATACTTTCGATGACATTGCGTCAGGCACGGAAGAAGATGACATTGCGTCAGGCACGGAAGAAGTTGCTATTTCAAAATTAAACCAATCTTTACCGTATCTGGAACAATCTCCGATAAAAAAGAAGAAGTTACATCAAAAACGGTACAGAGATGGAAAATTCAGGAAAATAAGTGATTCGATTCAAGACAAAATTTTCCACGGTTCAGCACAATCAACTTCGCATATGTGCCCACAATCCGAAATAATAGAACAATTAAAAGAAAAGTTTAAAACATTAACAAAAAATAGCGAGAAAATCCAACTGCTAACAATTTTAACAAAAAGCTGGGCAATACATAAAATTGAGGAAGAATTCCTGGTTACAAATTATATCGCGGGAAAAGTTAAGCATTTGGTTGAAACAAAGGGTGTGATGAGTACGCCTAACCCAAAACTGGGAAGTCCAATTTCACCAGTGACAAGCAATTTAGTAAAATCCTTTTATGAATCCGATGACGTCAGCAGGTGTATGCCCGGACAGAAAGATTTCGTGTCTTTTTTTGAAAATGGTACAAAAGTCAGGAAAAATAAAAGACTTTTGCTTGGAAACTTAAGAGAAATGTACGCCTTATTCAAGGAACGACATGATGGAATAAAAATAGGTATTTCCAAGTTTTGCCAACTTCGTCCGAGGAATATAATTCTAGCAAATGCGAGTGGATCTCATAACGTGTGTGTTTGTACAAAGCATCAAAATGTGAAGCTGATGATTGATGCCATAAATTTAAAAAAATTAACTGCTGGTGTTCCGAATTATCAGCTGTTACAAAGATTGTTTGAAACAAATGACATGCATTCCATCTTCTTCAAAGTGTCACCTACGTAAATGTAACAAGTGTCCAGGAATTGAAAATTTAAAAGCAAAACTAAATCAATTACTAGAGCAAAATGATATTGATGAAATAACATATAAACAATGGGTAAGTGTAGATAGGGATAATTTGGAGACCATGATTGGCCAAGCCGACGTTTTTGTGGATTCCCTATGTGAAAAACTTGAAATTCTATTACCTCATTCATTTATTGCAAAACAGCAGGCAGCATATCTGAGCGAAAGAAAATCAAAATTTGGAAGAAAATGAGTATATAGCAGTTTGCGATTTTTCAGAAAATGCTTCTTTTACTATTCAGGATGCAGTCCAGGGATTTCACTGGAACAACTCTCAGGCCACTTTATACCCAATTGCTATTTATTTTAAATCAGATGGAAAAACACAACATACAAACTTCATAATAATATCTGATTGTCTTGTACACGATTCTGTAGCTGTTCACCTGTTCCATCGCCACCTGAATGTATTTTTGAGAAAAAAGTTTAAAACAACCCCGAAGAAAATCACGTATTTTTCAGACGGTAGTGCTGCCCAGTTTAAAAATAAAAAGAACTTTATCAATTTATGTTATCATATGGAAGATTTTGGATGTAATGCTGAGTGGCATTTTTTTGCAACAAGCCATGGAAAAGGCCCAAGTGACGGTCTTGGAGGTACCGTAAAGAGAGAGGCACGTCGAGCTAGTTTACAGCGTCCATTACAAGGTCAAATAACTACTCCAAAACAATTATATGAATGGTGCCTGCAAAATCTTTTGAACTGTAATTTCGAGTTTTTAACTCTAGAAGACCACGAAGAAGAAGCACGGTTCCTTCAAATTCGTTTTAAAGATTTGCGTACTATTCCTGGAACTCAAAAGCTGCATTCTATTGAACCTGTAGATAAAAAAAAAATTAAAGTCAAGCGATACGCGGCAGATGCAGATTTTTTAATTGAAATCCTTCAGAAATAAATAAATATGCTGTAATAAAGTGTTTAATAATGATAATACATTATGTTGTACTTTTTATTAAAGGTTTAGCAATGGAGAAAAAGAGTTTAAGCAAAGAAAAGTCGAAAAAGTTCCGTTACATTTGATTTGTCCTTCTTTTTGTAATTTGTCACCTTTTTGTATTTTGGTACATTTCATGAAATACATAAACCTTCGCCTGCTTTTTTCTTAATAACTCATGTTGTAATAAAGACTCCACATTGAAATTTGACAGACTTGTACAAAACATAATAAGAATTAACATATATTTTTTTGAAATTTTTAAAAATATTGATCTTCGAGAAATATCCTTTGGAAATTTTAGTCCTTTTTTATTTACATTATCCTTGATTGAAAATTTGAAAAAAAAATTTTTTTGGAATGGCGCATGTTTTAGTCTGTAAAATGAGCCCTTGATTGTTAACGTGCAATGAATACTTTTCGAGATATTAAAAATTGTGTTAAGGCATCTGAGTCCATTTTTATTGATTTTTGCCAACTTGGAATGGCCATAATTCTGAAAGTTCGAAGCCTATATGCCTGAAAGTTGGCAAATATTATTGTGCCGATCCATAGATCATGTGTACAAAATCTTATCAAATTTGGAGGTGATGAGGTCACAAATGTTAATATTTTCGGTTGATTTCATATGTTTTTACCCTCCTGTCAAACACGAAGTAATTTGTTTTTTTCTCTTCTTCTTTGTGTTTTTCGCTTATTTTGTCAGAGATGCCACTCGTTTAAAATTTATATAAATAGAAAAATAGATTTGTTGACTGTCGTTAAGATGCATGTACTTAGTGAATCACTTAATCCTTAGTGCAAACGACAATAGCTGTCTATATATTTTGCGATTGTCGGATCGTTGAAATTTACAGAATCTCACTACAGAAAATATTAATTTAAATTCAATGAATTTCAGAAAACGTCAAATGATATTTAAGAATTGCGAACATAAAAACTGTTACATAAATAAACGCAATTTGATGAGAATGTTATTTTTTTATATATAAATTTTCACAATTTTTTTTGGATGAATTTTTGGAGTATTTCAGAAAATAAAGAGAACAAATTATTTTGTTTAAAATGTTTGGGACATTTGGTTTTTTGCGTTTGGGATCCCTAATTTGAATATTTATTATTATAAATTTATTCCCTATGTTTTCCAAATATGGCAATATTTTAATAAAAAAATTGAGAGAGTTTTTTTTTGGTTATTATTTTGTTACTCCATCCGACCTATATGGCCGCAATGAAGAAATATTTGGCCAGTTAAAAGAAACTATACAGCAATCTCCAATTAGCACGATTTAATGCATATAGCCACCCTACACAACCATTACCTTTGCAATGGAGGTTAGGGCGAGCTATTTAATTTACAAAAACCAAATTAAACGAGAAGTTATGTCATATAACCGGAAACGCATGCATATAGGTATATAACCTAAATGCATGCCGATCAGCAACCACGACGACCAAAAAGCAAACACCGAAATAAATCCGAAAGAATAGAAAAGGCGAAAACCAGCCCAAAGAATTTGCTGAAATAATTTGGTATTAAGTTTAACAAATTGTTTACTTTTTCCGATATTTTGTTTACATTTATTATCAACACTCAAACCGAGGTGGAGGGTATCAAAGATTCGGCACAGCCGAATATAACACTCTTGTTTTTAATCTATTTACTTCATTAAATTTATTTCATTATAAATATTTGTTCAACACACAGAAATAAAAGCCTAAATGTATTTGAACCATCTTGTATATCACCTAAAGAAATGCTAAATTTAGGCAATTCACAATTCAACACAGGGCGTGTCATTATTCGTTTATGTTCAAAATTATTTTTCAATTCAACACAGGTCTTTTCGTATACAATTTTTGCAAACACATTAACAAATTTAATAAACACACATACAGCATTTTCTACTTTTATGTATGTGTTAATAGCAATTTTAAATGAGCATTACTCCAAAAAAAATTTACAGACGGTGCAAATCTGCAAATCTGGTGGACAGCTAAAAAGAAATAGCTTTCAAATGAGGCATACTTGGTCAAAATCGGTTTAAAGCTGACAAAGTTACATCGGTTAATTGATTAACTTTTGCAAACGGAAATATGACGTACATCAAAATCATTATACGCGTCACCAATCGTATTTGTTCCGAGGAAAAACGGCGAAGATCGACTATGCGTCGAATACCGCGAGCTAAATTTAATCACCGAAAATCAGCCTTGGCCATTGCCAACAGTGGAAGGGGTGTTGCAGACTTTAGCCTGTAAGAAAAATTTTAGTGTCTTAGATATGATGTCTGGCTATTACCAAATTCCGATACTAGAGGATTCAAAGCCATGTACAGCCTTTATGACACGTAATGGTCATTTTGAGTACAATAGAATACCCTTAGGGCTACAGAAATATACCATTTACTTTCCAACAAATGATGTCAATTATTATAGAGCCAATTAAGGATAACCTATTTTCCTGAAATCAACACAATGCACTGCATTTGTAGAGGGCATCCCCTGAGTGTTGGTTAATTAAAAAAAAAAAAGTTGCCAGTTACGTTGATGAGGTCATAATAGCTTCTGATTCATTTTGCGAAGGTCTATCAAATCTGGAACTACTTCTGGATATAGCTTTTTTATAATTAAAAGTTTGCATTCATAAAAGTACCATGGAGTACTTTGCTGGGAAGTACTTGTAGTTGTATAAAAGACTTATTGTTCAAAGTACGCACTCCAAACAATATTAAAGCTTTTCTGTATCAATTTCCTTATATTTTTAAATTTCTTTAATTGCAAAATATAATATAAAAATATATTTTAATTAGCAATTTATTCGAGTTTCAATCTAGAGATAATGACAAAATTATTATTAACGCGTGTGAATTAATTTATATCAGCATATTATGAATACTTATTAACATATTTAAATTATTTTACAGTCGGACTGTGCATCGATGTCAATTCCGTTATATGTATAATATTTTTAGTTTCCTCGAAGAAATATTTTTATCTTGCACGAAGAAATTACATTTATTAACTCTATTTATTGAATATATCTATAATGTTAATAGGCTAGGCGATTACTTGTGACCTATGTTTTTTTCTACGGCTTTATCCGAATTTTCACCAAACGTATACTATTTGAAAGGTATTTCTTTTTAGCCGCTTTGGAGATTTACAGATTTTTAAATTTTTCCTTTTTTTTTAAGTAAATTATGTTTAAAGCAAGGTTCAGAAAATACACACATGTAACACACAATGTTCTGTTCAAAAGCAGCCAACACATATCTTTATTTTCATATCAATTATGTGCGTTTCTAAATTTTCTACGGTGCCCAACACAATCATGACTGTGTTCGTTTTAATATTTCGTTATTTACACGAACATGTTGCTATAACGTACTTTTTGTTTCGATCACACATAAACCACACAGATTTGAGTGTTGCTTTATTTGAAGTTCGTGTTCTGGTACGTGTACTGAAAAAAAAAACAGAACATGTACAATAAACAGGTTCGAGTTCAGTTATATTTTAAGTCGTGTTGTGGCTCGTGTACTAAGAAAAAACAGAACATGTACAATAAACAGGTTCGAGTTCAGTTATATTTTAAGTCGTGTTCAGGCTCATGTACTAAGAAAAAATGGAACATGTACAATAAACAGATTCGAGTTCAGTTATATTTTAAATTTGTGTTCTGGTTCTTGTACTACGAAAAATTGAAACATGAATTCGCGATCTGATACACCCCGATAAAAACGACAACAATTGTTTCAACCAAATTTATTAAAATTTTTTTGACCCTTTTTTATGACTTACGTTGCAAATTGTTTACAATTGTCAAATATTTTAAAATTTTATTGGCCATTTTTTTTTGTGATTTACGTTAAAATTATTTACAATTGTTTTTATTGACTGGTTTTTATTTTAATAAAATATGGTAATAAAATACTTAAGACACAAAAACTGCACACTGCACTTAAAATATAACTGAACTCGAACCTGTTTATTGTACATGTTCTGTTTTTTTTTCAGTACACGTACCAGAACACGAACTTCAAGTAAAGCAACACTCAAATCTGTGTGGTTTATGTGTGATCGAAACAAAAAGTACGTGATAGAAACATGTTCGTGTAAATAACGAAATATTAAAACGAACACAGTCATGATTGTGTTGGGCACCGTAGAAAATTTAGAAACGCACATAATTGATATGAAAATAAATATATGTGTGTGTTGGTCTAAGTTATGTTTGTTTACATATATGTACAAGTTTTTTATTCAGTGTGTGTTTTTTTCTGAACTCTGGTTTAAAGTTTGAACTAACACATACATAAAATTATACAATGCTATGTTTGTGTTTATTAAATTTGTTAATATGTGTTTGTAATAAAAATGAGTTTGTTTGTTTGTGTTCATTTGCGAATTGGCTATAATTGATTAGCATAACTTTAGGGTCTTTATTTAATGAAAAAATAAAATTTCCTGGAATTTGCACTCGAATTTCGAGGGCTGGAATCTGCTAGTATATATTAATAGCTTTCTGGAATCAATCGAATAGATTATATGTATTACAAAATGTCTGGAAAACGTGCAATAAGCAGATGATATTAAGAAAGCATACTGTTTCCAAATTTATACCAGTGTTTGACCCAATTGCTTGAATTGTTACTATTTACTGATGGTCATAGCAAATGTCAATTTTACTGGAATTGCAAATGCTTAAAACTGTTTTTATTAGGGGCAGCGAGAAAAGAAATATCTTCTCTTATAATACCATTAATAGCATTGCTCTTAAAAGATGTGTTATTCGTATCTGTCAGTTGATCTTAGTTTAGTTAAACTCACATATTAAAATATTTGACCACAGTACAAAAAATAATGAGCTTATGTTCTATTTATATAAAAAAAAAACAAACTTGATCTTTATCAAACTAAGAAGTTTAACTGACAACACAAATATCGGACTTAACCACTTTCCATTACAAAGTTTTCGGGCACTAGTATTCCTTATGATCGTTATGCATGCTCATACTTTAAGTTCTAATTTGAGGTTTGGAACTGTACACAAATCGATAGAGTTAATTAACTCAATTTGGTATGTGGTGCAATCGATTTTGAAATTATGGTGAGAATTTTTTTTGGATAACGTGAGCTACAGTTTCCTTTGCTAGAAAACACAAATTAACCCTATGTATCTTCTGGCTGAGCTAAGGCCAACTGTGTTCGCCAACAACCTCGAGAACTCACAGGCTTCTACCGAGTTTTGAACCAAATAAGTTTTCGTATTTATAATATTTCAATAGACCGAGATTAAAGCATTTAGGGTGTTATGGATTTTTAGCCCGCCACATTCACGCCATTAATTGACACAAGCTTAAACATGTTCAAAGTGATGTTTGAAAACGTTGCATCGGAGTCAAAGTAAAGGATTTTGTAATTATTCCATACGAAGGAGGTGTCAGGTTCATTTGTTCATATCTCCCCATATTTGAGATAGAGTTTTAGACTGATTTTGTTAAATGATTTGCCAGTTTTTTTTAACTCTTTCTTTCTCTCTGTCTGTCGTGGGGCAACCCCATTCCCCCTTATCCAATTGTTATGAAACTTGGCACATAGTCTTGTTGTGACTACAGATTAATTTTGGGGTAGTCACGCACAGTGCCACACACAGTCACGGAGTGATCTAAATGTCATTTACCCTCATCCAATCAATCTAAAACTTGGTCGATATACTTGCTGTAAAGAAAGATTAACTTCGACATAGTCATGCACAGTCACACATAGTCACGCACAGTCACGGAGTGTTTCAAAACCCATTTCCCCATATCCGATCGATCTGAAACTTGGTCAATAGACTTGCTGTGAAACTAGATTAACTTTGACATAGACTTGTTGTGGCCAAAGATTAATTTTAAAATAGTCACACACAGTCACGGACAGTCTCGGAGATATTCAAAACTCATATGCATAAGGAAAGTAAGGAAAGAAATGCTGATGTAATTACAGTTTGTGATAAATTTGGTTGAAATATATTTTACTAATTCAATATAATTGCTTTTTGTGTATTACGCCCCTTCTCCAGTGACTCCAAATATTTTCGAAAATGCTTAGGACATGACATTAAACAATATATTTACAAACTCTCTGTTAAATATAGCGAGGTATGAACAGTGGAACATGTCACAAGTTAGGAAAGGAAAAATTTCCAAATTACTCTACATCGCACAGTGGTTTAAATTCTCCACCTAGCCGGAAGAAAGTAATTTTTTTTATTATTTCGAAACTAAATATTTTGTTCGATAATAAGTTGACAAGTGCTCACAGTGCATAACGGTACATTTTTTATTTATTTAACTTCTGTTTCAAGTTTGATTTCTTCTTTTAAACATAAGTAATTGCTGTTTTGTTTTTCTATTAATAGCTCAGTTGATATTTAGTACCGCAATTAAAGTTGTCGTGAAAAAATAAGAACAAAGTTTTTAAAATATTTTTTTGCTGAAATTAATTTAACAGAGGTAGGAAAAAATTTTACTATTTTTATATTTCAAACAAAATGTTTTATTTAGAGAAGAAAATGCAGTTTTGTACATGTGTGTCTTATATATAAACATTATGTTCAATGTTCAAATTCAATTAGCATTTTGAATGGGAATTTATAAAACTTTAATTCTCTTATTTGTGTTTTTGTAATCTGTGTGATTGTAGCTTGTCAATGTTTTCAAAATTAGATGCCAGTTTTTGCCTAAATGCTTTTTATTTGGTTTATAGTTTAAAATGTCCATTACTAAGAGGGAACTATTTGATGCTTGGTATAGTGGAAAACAACAAAATAAGAAACTTAATGCTGTTGTATCACATGCTTTTGCTAAGATCAGAATAATGAAACGGATAGCTATTACAAACAAGTGAAGTAATCTGCTCGAAGGTTTGCATGGTTTCTGGCTAAGAAGTGGGCTCAAGCCAATCGAACAAAGCTAGTTTTCGAGGGTTCCTCAACGTTGTGGTATTTGTAGAGCTTCGCCTACTATAATGCATGACTTAAAGGCAGTTGAAAAATTACAACCTAATGAAAGCCTTTTTGAGTATGGCCCATCGACGTTGCACGCATGGATACGGTTCTTTGAATGCATCCTTCATATAGCTTACAAACTTGATATTCAAAAATGGCAAGCTCGAGGGAATTTTGATAAAGCTGTGCAGAAGGAAACCAAGAAAAAAATTACTGATCGCCTAAGAAAAGTGATGTGTTTGTTAGTTGATATTCCCAAACCAGGATGTGGAACAATATATGACGGGAATACGGCTAGAACATTCTTCCAGCAACCAACTCTTGCTTCATCAATAACTAATGTTGATGCGGATTTAATAAAGAGATTTGGTGTAATTTTAAACACAATGGCATGTGGCTTTGCTATTAACGTGAATGCATTCCGTACGTATGGTATGGATACAGCAAAACTATATATACAATTGTATTCATGGTATTACATGCCATCGAGTGTTCACATAGTCCTCATTCATGGTGCAGATATTATCCAATATGCAGCACTTCCTATAGGAATGTTGTCGGAAGAAGCATTGGAATCTCGAAACAAGGACTTCCGAAATATACGAGAAAGTCTTTTTCACTATCTTCTCTTGTCTTCAGATCCTCTTATTTCTTCTTTTTCAGCAAAGGCTTCTATTCATTCTCGCAGTACAGAGCCTTTGGGCGAAGAAGTTATTGCGTTACTTTCAGATGCTTCTATACCAGAGTCGTTCTTCGATCCAGAAAGTGAATCAGATTAAAGCAAACATATTTTCTTTTTCGATTTGTTGTATTTGTTCGCCATAGGCCGTTGTTTTTTGAATAATTTTCAATTGTCTTCGATTTGCCTTTACATTTCGCTTGCCTTTAACATTTTGAATATTTGGATTAAATATATATGGGGGATTTCATGTCAAGTGCTTGTGTGGCATCCTGAAGAACATATTTATAGTTTTTTGCGAAATCACATGAAATAACGAATTCACCAGACTTCAAATGTATCTTCAAATCCTTGAAGAGTGACCATTGCTCTTTGACTAAAAAGTCATGGTTTCTCAAGTTTAGCAATCCTGTACACATTTCTTCCACAAAATCATCCACATTTAAAATGATTGTTTTCAATGTGCATCTGTCAGTCTGAATCCAAGAATCAAATTTGACCTCCTTAAATTTTCTTTGATGAATGTGGTTTGCGGGCAATTGGTACATTCACCTAAGTGGGAAGAAGTTGTTGCATTAGGATACATAGTCAATTTAAGGCAATCGCGGTAATCGTGTAAATCTTCTGCCGAATCATCTGTTAAATACTTTAAGTTGATTTCCTTCAACATCAGTTTAACATTTACATGGTAAATACAAACGCATACTGTGTGAGTTCCGCTGCTTTCTGCCAAAACGCAATCTTTTGGCCTCATTTGGGTAAATTTCGTGAAGCCAATTCTAACATCCTCGTGTTCAGATTGAAATGTTGCAAATAACTCTTTCAGGTTACAGATAACCATTCTCTTCTGTTATGTTATGAAGGTATGTTACATAACTTCGTAAAGGTTAATTTGTCTAAGTTTTATTTGTAAGGTTTTAGACACAAATAGGAAAAAATTCAAAATAGTGCATTTGTGAAAAATTGAAAAACCGTTGTCTTGAGTTACAAAACATTTATTTTGATAGATATCCCACTCCCATCCCACTAAGCGACCAAAAAGCTCTTAAAGGAAAAATCCTAAGCTTTCTTATGAAAAAAAATATGCCCTTTTTGAAAAAAAAGGCAAAAAATTTAGCAAAAAAAAGTCTAACATTTTTTTTTTTTTTAAGTATTTTTTTCCGAAATATTGAAGAAATAACTATCTAAACTATTTGGGAGAAAATTTTCTAAGAACAATAGGTAATAAGTTACATGGATGAGAAAAACAAAATGTCAAATTTTGATCCCCTCTAACTCAGAGAGATCTCGACCGATCTTATTGAAAAATTGTGTCTAAACTACTGTCCAATAGGACTAACCTTGGTGCAAATTTCATCCCGATCGGAAGACATCGGTTTCAAAAGTTGGTGCACTTGACATGAAACTCCCATATTCATATTTTATTAAATTGAAAACATTATTTCTTTCTATAGCTCCTATTAATGTAGATTAAAATTTGTGATAAAAATTCGAAATTTTAGATAAATAAATAATGTTTTACATAAATACAGGTATAATATTTGTTTTTATTTATTTAAAAAAAATCTGCCACGCCCATTTTACAGATTGCGCCCATTTTTTTGGTGAGTATTTTTATTGATAAAATCTATGAACGTGCAAAGTTTCATGTCAATGCGGCTTTTTAGGTTAAGCATTTGGACCACTGTGCATCGGCTCAAAAAAATATTAGGTATGGCGCTTTGTAGCAATTTAGTTAGCACTGCGTAACTAATTTGGCGTGGCCAATATTTTATAATATTTTCATACCCTACATTTGTGCAATCTTGGTGGACAAATACCTAATTTAAAATATACTGGCTTAAAACTTGGTTGGATGATAATATAAGACATTACCAATATTGACAACAAAATGAACTATTATTTTAAGAAATTGCTTAAAAATTTTTAAGAACTTTAATGAAAATTTGTTCTAAATGCTACACAATAACCTCTAAGATAATTATAAATGGGCGGTATAAGAAACTGTTTCGCACACATCTTTATAACATTTAAAATGTGTGTTGCACAACTTTGGGCTAGATTTCATTTTATGACTTAAGCACATTTCCTCAGAAAGGGGCGTGATAAAAGATTGCCATCTAGAGTTTAAATCGTTTGTTTTGATAATAATTTTTGTTTTTTTATGTACCTCTCCAAGGGGAGTCCCTTTTTCCTTCATCTCGAAGCTGCATTTTAATAGCTGCCATCAAATAATTCGAATCGATAATTTTTATAAGCTCCTTTACTGTTCGTTTTTGGGTCTTAAAAGAACTGTCTTCAAAGCATTTTTTTGGTTGCTCTAGAATACAGCTAAAAGAAATGGAGTGACATCTAGAATAAATATTGTAAAATCAATTTCCTTGGGCATTGCCTTCGAACGTCTCAAAAACTGTTGTCTGTTTCTGCAAGATGTTTTCCAACCACAAAAAAAATACATATTTTTTAACGCGATATGATCCACATCTCGTCCTATAACTTGAAGCGCATAATTAATAAACCTTATCACCTTCGTTATAATTAAGACACTTTTCAAAAAAAACTTTTTGAGAAATTTTGTAATTGAATGTAATACTTATGCAAATTAATTATTCTTTATTATCAAAATCTTAACACAAATGGAATAAACACATTTATGTAAATGCAAGAAAAAAGTTCAGACTAGGTAGCAAACAGCAAACGCGGCGCTGAGTACTTAAGCCCTAATGAACAAATGCCCCAAAAAAAATGAGTAAATGCCCCAATTTTTATTGTTTTTGGGGCACAAGTTAATTTTTTATTCCAATTTGAAATATTTTGTGGCATTTGTTCACTTTTAATTTTTTTACAAGACTGACGAACAAATATACTACAAACACGAACTACGAAACCGGGGATTTGTCCATTTTTTGGGGCTTTTTTAAAGGTTATGGAGCTTTTGTTCATCGCGAACTTACGTCTCAATTTTTTGGGGCATTCATTCATTTTTTTTTTTTTTTTGTCATTTGTTCATTCTGGTCTAAGTACTCAGCGCCAGCAAACACGTTGCATCATTTGTAAAGTTTTATAACAAATAGCAGTACAGTACTTTAGTAAAAAAAAGTCTAGGAAATTAGTCGTTCACTAAACATTAAAATTCTTTCAAAATAGCAAAAATTCGTCAGAAGTTATTGTTTTATCTCTTGTGGATGTGGACGAGTATTGCGTAGAACAATTTTTTGTGTTATAAAATATTATAGTTCCATATTAAACATTATAGGTCTAGTGTTTTAGTTTATTTCTTATTAACAAAAAAAAAAAAAGAATTATGTTTAAAACTGGAAGTCAAACTGGAGTTTAAGCTTCATGTGAGTGGCTATTGGCATACAAATAATTAAGTCGAACTCTAAATATTTATTATAATTTTGCTTTTTTATACCCTCCACTCCAGTGTGCAGAGGGTATATATAAGTTTGTCATTCCGTTTGTAATAATTAGAAAAAAAATTTTGGACCCCATAAAATATATATATTTGTGATCCTTATAACAACCGGAGTTGATATAGCGATATCCGTCTGTCCGTCTGTGGAAATCACGATGGCGGCATCAATCGGGCAGCTAGGGTGCTCGCTGACATAAAATATGATTCACTGACATCCTGAAAAGTTTGCTATTTAAAACCATCCAAAGCGGTCAATTAGGGCCCGAGATTTGAATGAAGAACTAAAAAAGGTCTTGAAAAAATATAATTTTCTATGTTGTTCTTGTTACGATCACGCCCTCAATAGGATAGCTAAGGTGACCATTTTTAGTGAAAATGATTTTCCAAATTCATTGGAAGATTTCTATTTCAAAAATCATTAAAATCGGTGGAACAGATCCAGGGAAATCCATGAAAAATTAAAAAAAAAAATGAAAAATATGATGTTCCTATAGTGTTCTTGTTGTTATTCTAAATGTTATATTGTTGTCATAGCTGAACTTGTTGTTCTTGTGGTCGTTGTGGTAATAATATAATAAAAACTAACCCTTTGTACATTTTTTTTATCAACTCTGGTAGAAAAATTTAAAAGTTTCCATTATTTTGGCATCACTAAATAAATTTACTAGATAATTTCTGTCATTGCCACGAGCCTGATTGCAAAGTTTCAGATCGATTGGGTCACGGGAAAGGGGTTCAAATCAATCCTAAATTTTTTCGACAAGCAGACACTACAAGTTAATATAAAGGGAGTAAAAATTCACCAGTCTAAAGAAAATAATGCTAAAATACCTAGTTGTTAATAAAAAGAAAACAATATAAATTTAGCAAAATTTTTTGTATTAATTTATTTAAAGAGAAACACACAAAATTAACGTTTGTTGTTGTATAAATAATACAAATAATATACATATATTCTATATATTTATATCCATAATAACTGCATATTAGAAATAAATCGGTATATTATTTTATTTACAAAAATTCTGCAATATTTTGTTGTGGGGAAAATACATTTCTTTTGCATTAACAGAGTGTCACTTCGTTTTGCTCAGCGTGACTATTCCACAATAGATGGCGCCACAATTTTTGTTCTAATTAGCTTTGCAATAGTTATTTCTATTTTAACATGAATGTCAATATTTTCAAATAGATATGATACAGCACAATGTTAAGAGTATACACGGGCTGGTATTTTATTTCATACGTATTTTCATTATTCTTTTACAAATATGAACATAAGTTTGGCATATTAACTTTTTGTTGTCTTTACAAAATAGAGTTACCGAGTTCATCAATGAGTTTTTTGCTTTCAAAACAGTTCTACATAGTTATATAGAATTATTATTCTGCTTTACCTACAAAATATCTGATTGCGATTACATCAAATTTTTGAAAATTGTTTATAATAACTAAAGCATTATTATTCACATAAATACAAAATTGCACTTTTTAAATTTTCCATTCAAATTTAAGAAAATATCAACTCTAAAAACTGGAATTAAAATTTTTAATTATAAATTAGAAAATATTAACTGAATTTCAGAAAATCATATCAAAACATTGGAAATAATAATTTTAAATTTAGAAGACATCAATTGTATCAAATTCCAAAAAAAAAAACACCAAATATGTTTACAATTAAAAAATGTTTACATTTAAAAAATATATTGGCATTCAGGAGAAAGTAATAGCTTTTCAGTAACTTTTTTTAAACGATAGTCGAATCGTTAAAAAAAGAAAAGCAAAATTATCAGTAAAATTTTTAAACGATATTCGCTATTGTTAAAATCAGCTAAACGACAACCATTTTGGTGTTGTTTATTCGATCAATAAAAATTTAAATTTTTAGGTTGAAATGTCGTCATACATAAATAAAAATCATAAAATAGTGAAAATATTTTGCTTCTATTAAAAAACTTTTTTATATAAATAAAAAAACTAAATAGCATATTCAATTCATTATTTCATTTTCAAATAAATAAACAGAAATATTAGTAAAAAAAAATAGAGATATTGAACATAAACATAAAATCATCCTCTCAAACACGAAGTAATTTGTTTTTTTCTATTCTTCTTTGTGTTTTCGATTATTTTGACAGAGATGCCACTCGTTTACAAATTAAATAAATAGAAAAATAGATTTGTCGACTGTCGTTAAGTTGTAGGTACTTAGTGAATCACTTAATCCTTAGTGCAAACAACAATAGCTGTCGATATATTTTGCGATTGTCGGATTGTTGAAATTTACAGAATCACACTACAGAAAACATTAATTTAAATTCAATGAATTTTAGAAAACCTCAAATGATACTTAAGAATTGCGAACATAAAAATTGTTACATAAATAAACGCAATTTGATGAGAATGTTATTTTTTGTATATAAATTTTCACAATTTTTTTTGGATGAATATTTGAAGTTTTTCAGAAAATAAAGAGAACAAATTATTTTATTTAAAATGTTTGGGAAATTTGGTTTTTTGCGTTTGGCATCCCTAATTTAATTATTTATTTTTATAAATTTATTCTCTATGTTTTCCAAATATGGCAATATTTTAATAAAAAAATTGAAAGAGCTTTTTTTTGGTTATTATTTTGTTACTCTATCCGACCTATATGGCCGCAATGAAAAAATATTTCGCCAGTTAAAAGAAACTATACAGCCATCTCCAATTAGCACGATTTAATGCATTTAGCCACCCTACACAACCATTACCTTTGCAATGGAGGTTAAGGCGAGCTATTTAATTAGCAAAAACTAAATTAAACGAGAAGTTATGTCATATAACCGGAAACGCATGCATATTTTTCCAATATTTTGTTTACATTTATTATCAATACTCAAACCGAGGTGGAGGGTATCAAAGATTCGGCACAGCCGAATTTAACAGTCTTACTTGTTTTTTAATAAAAATTTAAAAAAATACTATATACACATGATGATTTTGCGAAAAGTTTAGATGAGCAGGAGGAGTCCAAATGTCATCGTAGTGAGAACACTTTTAAAGGAGGTAGAGAAATTTTACCTTTCTTCAAATTTAGTAAAAAACATGCAATTCCAAAGTACCCTGAGATTATCCAGGGTGCTGCTCTAATCATCGCGGCATGCCACCGAATCGTAAGATCCGATCTTAGAGCATCAATGAAGCCAGATATTATTGAGGCCATCGCATTTCTAAAGACAAATGCAGAGTTTTTTTTGAAGTTTTGTTATTTTACGTTTTCGATCTTATAGTATTTTATTCATTATTAAAAATAATTTATAAAAATAAATAAGATATTTCAAAAAATAAATATTGATTCGCTGGCATCAACATAATTATCACTGCTTTGGAAACATGTCTATATATGTACATTTAGCATCGGAGTCAGAATTGGAGTAGGAGCCGGAGTTGGAATTTTTTTCGACGACTCCACGGCCCTGGTTATAACAAAGGAAATACAAATTTTTAGCCACTTTTTATATTTTTAACCGAAACAAAATTGTATGAATCAATTTCTGTTGTAAACATCGAATATGATTAGCCAAACCGAATACGTCGATTAAATTTGTCATTTTGTCAAAAAAAAAAAAAAATATATAATAAGGCAAACTTCTATATAATGTGATAATTTAATTTAACAATTCAAAATCATAACTTGTAAGAAAGTAACAAATTAATTTAAAAAATTGATTGTCGAATGGTGCACAAGGATGATCTGTTTTTATGGAAGCTAAAGATGTTATTCAGTCGACATGATATGACTTTTTTTTCTTGGTATTTATAGTAAAAGCTTTAAAACCAATCTGCCATTGAAAATTAGCATTCCATCCGTTAAAGGTGGATATGTACAGATACTAAGAACACATTTGAGCAGATGTAAAGGTACTTAATTCTCGATTGCCATATTCCAACTAATCACTCAGGCTTTTATTCCGTCGGGAACTCGTTCACGAAAACTCTCCATACAGTATTAGTGAGAATGTTCGTAACCTAAAATTTGGTTATCTGATTGATAGCAGTTATGTTTAACCGGACCAGTACCAAGATAAATTCAAGATACTTACCACTGCTTTCATTTTCTGGCTAGAATGTCTCAAAAGCAGTCGCTCTTGCAAACTCGATCAATTGACCAAGTCTTGCGAAAGTTATGAGTTTGTGCTAATGTACTTGACCAGACACAGACACAGTAAACCTACAGAAATGCAAAAATAAATATGCCAGTCAAATTTAATACAGCGTACATTATACAGGAAAAAGGGACTCCGCGATAATTGCTGGTGAACTTTTACAAGCTTCTCCTTCGAGAGGTGCACAAATAAAACAAAAATTATTATCAAAACAAACGATTTAATCTCTGCCGGCAGACAACGTACTTGCATCCATCATACGTGGTAATGTTTTATCACGCCCAAAATGTGCTTAAGTCATAAAACGAACTCTAGCCCAAAGTTGTCCAACACACATTTTAAATGTTTAGATAAAGTCATAATTTTTAGTACTGTAGTCAAATATTATAATATGTGAGTTTAACTAAACTAAGTTTAACTGGCACGTCAGAATAACACATCTTAGCGGTAACTTTTTATTTTCATTTCTCGCTGCCCCTAATGCCAAGAGAGCATTAAGCATTTGCAATTCCAATAAAATTGGCATTTGCTATGACCATAACCGAATAGTAACAACTCAAGAAATAGGGTCAAACGCTGGTGTAAATTTGGAAACAGTATGCTTTTTTAATATCACCTGCTTATTGCACTTTTTCCAGACATTCTGTAATATACATAATCTATTCGATTGATCACTAAAAGCTATTAAAATATTTATTGTAAATAAATAGCATTAACTGTAATTTCTTCGAGCAAAATAATTTTAAAACAGTAATCTTATACATATACAGTCCGACAGTAAAATTATTTAAAAATGTTAATAAGTATGTATTCATAATATGCTGATGAAAATTAATTAATAATAATAAGGGTAAATTATTATTATTCTCTAGATTGAAATTTGAATAAATTGCTAATTAAAAGATATTTAATTTACAGATAATAACACCAAAAGCGTTAATTTTGTTTGGAGTGCGTACTTCGAACAAACAATAAACCTTTTATACAAATACAGGTGCTTCCCAGCAAAGTATTTCATGGTACTTTTATGAATGCAAACTCTTAATTAATTTTTTATACCAACTTTTTATACCCTATACCACTATGTGGTTTGGGTATAATGACTTTGTGCTGCTGTTTGTAACAACCAAAAATATCTGACCTACACCCATCTTTAACTATACCGATCGAATCAGAATCACTATCTGATTCGATTTAACGATGTCCGTCCGTCCGTCCGTCCGTCCGTCCGTGTGTCCATGTAAAGCTTGTAATCAAACTGCAGGTCGCAAATATGAATATATTTTGACGAAATTTGATAT
This sequence comes from Cordilura impudica, assembly GCA_963682025.1. Classification (NCBI taxonomy): domain Eukaryota; kingdom Metazoa; phylum Arthropoda; class Insecta; order Diptera; family Scathophagidae; genus Cordilura; species Cordilura impudica. The sequence continues at coordinate 144,314,478 of OY821519.1, forward strand.
TTGATCTTTTATCGGCCATGGGATGAACGGTATTGAAATTGGTGAGAATCGGTCCATGTTCAGACCTAGCCCCCATACAAATGACCCCTATGAAATCAACATAAATTGCCATAAGATCCAAATTATCATACAAATCTTAGTCAAATTGGGTTTGTATGTATATATTACATCCACTAATCAGTAGTCCAAAAAGATCCCTATTGGACAACTCTTAGTTATAGGCCCCATATAGAGCTGCTTCCCTATCTTCACTTAAATCTATCAAAAAACAAAAATATTGCACTGATTCTTCTCAAATTTTGTTTGTATATATTTTTGAAAAATACAAGAGACTTTACCAAACATGGTCAGGATCGGTCCATTTTTGGGCCTAGTCCCCATATAGATATAACGTCCGATATGAAATTTTCCATATCTGCAGCAGAAAAAATTAATAAAAATCCCACCCAAATTTGGTTTATGCTTATTTTCTATATCCAGTTAGTTGGGCCTGAGAGATAGAGTCTCTAAACGCATGGTATAGGGTATCGTATAGTCGGTCTAGACGGACTATAATTTTCTTGCTTGTTTAATATCATCTGCTTATTGCACTTTTTCCAGACATTCTGTAATACACATAATCTATTCGATTGATCACTAAAAGCTATTAAAATATTTATAGTAAATAAATAGAATTAACTGTAATTTCTTCGAGCAAAATTATTTAAAAATGTTAATAAGTATGTATTCTTAATATGCTGATGAAAATTAATTAATAATAATAAGGGTAAATTATTATTATTCTCTAGATTGAAATTTGAATAAATTGCTAATTAAAAGATATTTAATTTACAGATAATAACACCAAAAGCGTTAATTTTGTTTGGAGTGCGTACTTCGAACAAACAATAAACCTTTTATACAAATACAAGTGCTTCCCAGCGAAGTATTTCATAGTACTTTTATGAATGCAAACTTTTAATTTATTTTTTATACTAACTTTTTTTAAATTATTTCATATAGTATAGTCCCCACAGTCACAAATTAATATTGTAACTCCCAATATTATGGAGTAAGATCGAAATAATCTTAACCAACGCACATAAAATGTAATAAAAAGAAAACCATTGAACACAGAGCTTCGATTTTTTTTAATATAAAAAAGATAATTTGTATAGTTCTAATCACGACCTTTTAACTTTTGGGTTTTTTCCTGTAATAAGGGATATTAAAAATCTTCCACATTTTGGGACACTTTTTTGTGCTCTACAACTCCCTTTTCACAAGATCCTAATAGCTCTCCACTTATCTTGGCGCTGAGTAATTCGTCCCCAACGAACAAATGCCCCAAAAAATTTGTATGGGATTGGGGCAATTGCTCCTGGTTTTCAGTGCACAAATTAATTTTTTATTCCCGCAAAACATATTTTTTGCAGATCATTCCGATTTTTACATTTTGATGGATAAGAGAAAAGAATACAGAATTCAAATGCGTTTATTGTTGGAGAAATATTGAGGGCAGTATGCAAATTTTCATTTGAATGGATATTTGGCAAAAAAACCATTAAATAAAAATATGTTACAAATTTCGCGGAATGTTTTTTGGGCGTAAGTTCATTTATTATTTGGTTTTTTGAAAAATTGAGGAATTTGTTCATTTTTTGGGAGCTTTTTTAGGTTTTGGGACTTTCGTTCATCGCGAATTTACGCCCCAATTTTTTGGGGCATTTGTTCTTTTTTTTGGGGCATTTGTTGATTGGGGCCTAAGTACTCACTGGCACTTATCTTAGCTGCGCACAGTTTAGAGAATGTGCCTCCCTTAGTACAAAAACTAGAATATTGGTCTTGAACCAATAAAGAGCTTTCATACGATAGCGACAGGATGCCAAATAAGACCAAAAAGATGTGTAAATTAATAACTTGTTGTTTATTTAATAACTTGACTGTTTATTTAAGAATCATTTTATTTTTATATCCTATACCACCATGTGGTTTGGGTATAATGACTTTGTGCTGCTGTTTGTAACTACCAAAAATATATGACCTTGACCCATCTTTTATTATACCGATCGACTCTGAATCAATTTCTGAATCACTTTCTGAGTCGATTTAGCGATGTCCATCCGCCCGTCCGTCTGTGTGTCCATGTAAATTTTGTAATGAAACTACAGGTCGCAAATATGAATACATTTTGATGAAATTTGGTATTTAAGCTTTCATAAGATCCAAATTATCACATAGATCTGAGTCATATTGGGTTTGTATGTGTTTATTATATCCATTAATCAGTAGTCCAAAAATAATCCTATAGGAAATTTTTAGTTATAGGCCCCATATAGAGCAGCTTCCCGATCTTCACTTAAATCTATCAAAAAACAAAAATATTGCACTGATTTTTCTCAAATTTGGTTTGTATATATGTTTTCAAAATATAAGTGACTTTACTAAATATGGTCAGGATCGGTCCATTTTTCGACCTAGTCCCCATGTAAATATAGCACCCGATATGAACTTCTTCATACCTGCAGCCAAAAAAATTAAGAATAATGCCACTCAAATTTGGTTTATGCTTATTTTCTATATCCAATTAGTTGGACCGAAGAGATAGGGTCTCTAAGCCATGATATAGGGTATCGTATAGTCGGTCTAGACCGACTATAATTTTCTTATTTGTTTTTACTATATTTTGTGTATTTACCACACGACAATAAAAACAAAACAAATTTCACAAATTTGTACAGTTATGCTTGGTTTTCACTATGTCATATAAACTGACAACAAACAATTGCCCCAACTGACATCTCGTAATTTTCTATTCATTACGTTTGCATTGCATCTGATAAACGAACAAAAAATCTGGCTGTCGAACACAAACAAATTGCTAACATGCTGGCAATTTCTTTTTAGATGTCAAATGTTGACAGGCGTTGTAAATGACAAGGCATTAAACCCCGTTTTCATACAACTGACAACAATTGCCATTGAAAATGACATAATGAAAACCAGTCATTAGTTTCTTCGTAAACAAATACATAAAAATTGCCACCACGTATTTTTATGAACCATTTCATTTGGTCAAAAGTAATCGGTTTTTCCTTTGGTGTTGCCACATTATCAAAAATATTAATTTGAGTTTACTGGGAAGTTTGAATACAAAAACAGTTAAAGGTCACTCCATTGCTCACTCAATTACAGTTTCCTTTTCCTAACATTAACTTTAAAGGCAAGTTATAATAATGGACCTCTGTGTGGTTTCTTAGAAACCTGTTTTTCCATTCCAAAGGAAATCGTAATTCACTTTGGATTCTGAAATATTTTATGTCCGTAAAATAAGACAAGAAGTATATGGGTATGAAAATTTCATATCTTAAATTGGACACATTTTGTTGACTTATGAAAGGAAGTAGTGTTCTTAATATGTTTAAATTTCGGCATTTGTAGAAATTTCGTTTGCTTTGGGGTTCTACACTTATCTTCAACATTATCTCGAGCATTAGCATTAGAGAAGAGTCTGCTATTATGCGGCACAAATATATATATATTTATTTTCGTCTAACAGCATCGTTTTGCATCGGATGTGTTGGGAGCTCTTTTCATGCTTCCTATTTTCTAGGCGCAATCATCATGTGAAAATATTTTTTCTTCCCGAATCTAGGCGCAATCATCATGTGAAAATGTTTTTTCTTCCCGAATCATGTTCTTTCAATGGTAACATTATACTGCTAATTTATAATAACATTGGAAACACTTTGACGCAGATCTTTGATTCTTTAGCAAACTTGTAGGTCCAAGGTGGATTTTGTTGAAAATAATATCAACAAATGAACAGGGATATCGTTCAACTGACAATTTTTCGAAGATAATTTGATTTGAAATATTAAAATAATGTTTGCGGAAAAAGTTGAGAGGAAAAACGTATTTTTTCGACTTCAATCCATAAATTTGATAAATGTGAAGATTTGAAAAGTGAAGTTAATTCATAAAAATTTAGAAATTGTTAAACACACTTCCAGAGAAGTTATTTCTCTGGAAGCAATGGCAAAGTATTTTTTCGAACTTTTATGATAATTCGACAACTTCTCCATACATCGTTGTGGTTGCTCAAAATATATGCACTCGATATGCTCCATTGAAAACAACGTGTTTAATTTATCAGTGCTTATGGCAGATCATTAAGTTATGGGTATTCCGAACAATACTTGTTTTAAGGCCGCTGGCCACGATCAAATGAACTCATCATTCATTCATACGCGTACACGTTGTCGGTAATGATTGATGAAAATCAAAAAATTTTGAAATTTTTATTTGACGGCTGATTATTTGTTCGTTGCCAGTCTTGATTGACAATCAAACTTCATTTGCATTGGATTTTTCGCATTGAACACAAGCGGGGGAAATTTTTTTCTTATTTGTTGATAAAGTCTATACTTATTGTTAAATTTTATATATATATATATATATATTTCTATGGTCACAAGCGATAACCGCCTAAAGCGATTTAAGAATGATTTGAATTAAATATGCTATCAGATTCTGCTAAAAACGCTTTATATATACGTGAAATCCCCATTTCTCTATCACTGTTTAATAAAAAGTTATTAATGAAAACATGCTGACCTAAGTCGTAATAAAGCCCCATTACATTTATATAAAAATTTATTTTTCTCAAAAGCATGATAATAGACGATTTGGTTTATGTACGATATCATGTTCTATTAAAAACGCTTTATATTTACGTGAAATCCCCATTTCTCTATCGCTGTTCATTAAAAAGATCTTAATAAAAATATACCGACCTAAGTCGTGATGAAACCTCATTACATTTATATAAAAAGTTATTTTTCTCGAAAACATGATTTTCGACTTAGGCGACCACAGATATATGGGGCGTTTCAAGTCAAGTGACCCAACTTTTGAAACTGATGTCTTCCGATCGGGATGAAATTTGTAGTAAGGTAAGTATTATTGCATAGTAGTTTAGAAACAATTTTCCAACAAGATCGGTCAAGAACTCTCTGAGTTAGAGGGGATCAAAGTTTTACATTTTGGCCAAACAAGTGTTTTTCTCATCCGTGTAACTTATTACCAATTGTTCTTAGCAAAATTTGTACCAAATAGTTTAGATAGCTATTTCTTCAATCTTTTGAAAAAAAACTGAAAAAAATTGTTTACTTGTTTTGCTAAATTAAAATTTTTTTTGACTTGTTTGTAAAATTATGCCCCTTTTTTGCTCAAAAGAAAGCTTAGGGTTTTCCTTTAAGACCCTTTTGGTCGCTTAGTGGGATGAGAGTGGGATATACATACTTATATCAAAATAAATTTTATGTAACTTAAGACAACGGGTTTTCAATTTTTAGCATATGCACTATTTTGAATTTTTTTCTATTTGAGTGAAAGTTGTTCAAAAACCTCAAAAATAAAACCTATGCTTAGAAACTAAAGAAATTAACCTTTCCGACGGTATGTAACATAGCGAACTAAAATTTCATACCTTCGATTCTGTAATACCCGCAATATGTTAACGAGATCAAAAAATCACTTTATTGCTATAGAAATGTTGAAAATTTATTTTTTTTATTTATTTGTAATAATAATTAAATTAATATATAATAATAACTAGAGTAACCCTGCCCGCGTTACTGGACAACACAATAATATACATTTACGCCTTTGTATTAAAATGAAATCTTCTAGAAATAGTTGACATTTTCCAGAAAAAGAAAAAGAAAAAAGCATAAATTTCTTAAATTGTGAACATCAAAAAAAAAAAACAAGTAAGATAATTATAGTCAGTCTAGACCGACTATACGATACCCTATGCCATGGTTTAGAGACCCTATCTCTTCGGTCCAACTAATTGGATATAGAAAATAAGCATAAACCAAATTTGAGTGGGATTTTTATTAATTTTTTTGGTTGCAGATATGAAAAAGTTCATATCAGGTGCTATATTTATATGGGGACTAGGTCGAAAAATGGACCGCTCCTGACCATATTTGGTAAAGTCACTTATATTTGGAAAAAATATATACAAGCCAAATTTGGAAAAAATCTGTACAATATTTTTGTTATACCCTCCACTCCAGTGTGCAGAGGGTATATATAAGTTTGTCATTCCGTTTGTAATAATTAGAAAAAAAATTTTGGACCACATAAAATATATATATTTGTGATCCTTATAACAACCGGAGTTGATATAGCGATGTCCGTCTGTCCGTCTGTGGAAATCACGACGACGGCATCAATCGGGTAGCTAGGGTGCTCGTTAACATAAAAACTAATTCAATAACATCCTGAAAAGTTTGCTATTTAAAATCGTCCACATCGGTCGATTAGGGCCCGAGATTTGAATGAAGAACTAAAAAAAAGTCTTGAAAAAATATAATTTTCTATGTTGTTCTTGTCACGATCAAGCCCTGAATAGTGCAGCTACAGTGATAATTTTTAGTGAGAATGATTCAACAAATTCATGGGAAGATTTCTGTCTCAAAAATCGTTAAAATCGGTGTAACAGGTCCAGGGAAATCTCTGAAAAAGTAAAAAAAAAAAAATGAAAAATATGATGTTTCTATAGTGTTCTTGTTGTTATTCTAAATGTTATATTGTTGTCATAGCTGGACTTGTTGTTTTTGTGGTCGTTGTGGTAATAATATAAAAAAACTAACCCTTTGTACATTTTTTTTATCAACTCTGGTAGAAAAATTTAAAAGTTTCCATTGTTTTGGCATCACTAAAAAAATTTACTAGATAATTTCCATGAGCCTGCCTGCAAAGTTTCAGATCGATTGGGTCACGGGAAAGGGGTTCAAATCGATCCAAAATTTTTTCGACAAGCAGTTACTACGAGTTAATATAAAGGGAGTAAAAATTCACCAACATCTAAAGCAAATAATGCTAAAATACCAAGTTGTTAATAAAAAAAAAAAAACAATGTAAATATAGCAAAAAAAAAATGTTATGTATAAATTTATTTATAAATTTATATAAACATATTAAATAATACAAATAATACACATATATTATATACATATATGTATATCCATAACAACTGCATGTTAGAAATAAGTCGGTATATTATTTGATTTACATAAAATTCGGCAATATTTTGTTGTGGGGAAAATACATTTATTTTGCATTAACAGAGTGTCACTTCATTTTGCTCAGCGTGACTATGCTGCAGTAGATGGCGCCACAATTTTTGTTTTTTCTAATTAGCTTTGCAATAGTTATTTCTATTTTAACATGAATGTTAATATTTTCAACTGGATATCATACAGAACAATGTTAAGAGTATACACGGGCTGGTCTTTTATTTCATACGTATTTTCATTATTCTTTTACAAATATGAACATAAGTTTGGCATATTAACTTTTTGTTGTCTTTACAAAATAGAGTTACCGAGTTCATCAATGAGTTTTTTGCTTTCAAAACACTTCTACATAGTTATATAGAATTATTATTCTGCTTTACCTACAAAATATCTGATTGCGATTATATCTAATTTTTAAAAATTGTTTATAATTACTAAAGCATTATTATTCACATAAATACAAAATTGCACTTTTTAAATTTTCCATTCAAATTTAAGAAAATATCAATTCTAAGAACTGGAATTAAAAATTTCCAATTATAAATTACAATTAATTGATTTTCAGAAAATCATATCAAAACGTCGGAAATTATAATTTTAAATTTAGAAGACATCAATTTCAATTTTCAATTTCAAAATATCATCTTTATCTCATTTAATTTTATATATACATATTTACAGAGTTTGAGATATTATTCAATATATTACAACAAATGAGATCAGTAAATTCTTTATAATGATTTATATAGTGTATATATGATATTTTAAAGGAAATTAGGGAAAACCTTTATCTGATTCTAAATCTAATTCTAAAACTATAAAATTTCAAACACTATTAGAGAAGCAGTATATATAAACGGTTTACTTTGTAAACAATTTTATACATATAGTTCTCAGTTTGGTGATTTTTACTAAATATTTATAATGAGAATTCTCTACATGCTCTTATCAGAGGGTAAGTAGAATGCGTGTTAGAGTGAAAATAGTTTTGGCTAGACCTACAAATGAATTCATGAATTTTTTCGAATCCACTTCTAATATGTAGAAGATCTGTAGAATACCTCCAAAGCAGGTTATTAATTATTTTAAGAGATTTATTTTGGATTATTAGCAATTTTTTTATATGTGTTCTGGCGGCTTTGTACCATATAGGGCAAGCAAAAGTTAATGTAGGTTTTATTACAGTTTTGAAAATGAGATTTTTGTTTTTTAAGTTCAGGGACGAACGATAGTTTATTAATGGCCAAAGTGCTTTCAAAACGTTTGAACCTTTCTTGGCGGTTTCATCAATGTGTTTTTTGAACTTCAATTTTTTATCAAACTGGACACCAAGGTATTTAACATCGTTAACGATGGGAATTTCGACATTGTCTAATTTCAAATTCCGATTTGGTAATCGTTTTGGGGACTTGTTGAACGGAATGATAAGAGCTTGGGTCTTAGCGGGGTTAATTTTTATTATCCATTTATGAAAATATTTGTAGCAACTTATTAACCCCTTTTCCATTTTCTTGAGTAGAGCTGACGTGAATTTACCTGAAGTTATCAGGGCTGTGTCATCTGCATAGTATGCTGTGCCTACATATGGAGGAGGAGAAAAGTCAGATCTGTATAAAGAGCAGAGCAATGGCGAAAGTACCGAACCTTGCGGTAGGCCTGCGGTTGTAGTTGTCGCTGAAGAACACGATCCATTAACACTTACAATGTATTTTCTCTCATCAAGAAATTCTTTTATTATTTTGCATAAATATTTTGGCATGTTAGACTTCATTTTTTTTTAGATAAGGCCATTGTGCCAGACATATCAAATGCCTTTTCGACATCTAAGAGAACAAGCCCAGTAGAATGTTTCTTTCGCTTATTTTCCAATACGATATTAACATTATTCTTTCTTGAACCCAAATTGTTCTTCAGCTATTAAATTGTTATCTGTTGCAAACTCACTAAGTCTGATGTGTATGATTTTCTCAAATAATTTGTCCAAGTTACTTAGAAGACTAATTGGCCTGTAACTGTTTGGGTCATTTTTAGGTTTCTTTGGCTTTGTGACCACAACAATTTTGGCAGTTTTGAAGTGCTTTGGATAATAGTTTAATTGAATACATCTGTTAAATAAAACAACTAAAAGCTTTAAAGCCTTTTTCGGCAACTTTTTGAGTAATAAATTAGACATTTTATCCAATCCTGGAGACTTACAAGTTTTAAGGCTTTTAATTATTGTACTTAATTCATCCAATGAAGTGAAAATGGCTCCCTCAGAGCTATTGGTGTCCTTTTTAAAACGGTTCACTTTTCTATTTACAGTCTTGTCAATTGAATGTTTAAAATTTGAAGTTAGACTGTTTGCCACTAAAAAAGAATCAGCTAACAATTGAGCTTTCTCATTGTCTGCGCAGATTTCCTGGTTGGTTGTTTTTAGAGTCGGAATGGCTTTGTTAAATTTATCTCTCAGTCCCCTGCTGATTTTCCAAAACGACTTATCGCCTGGCTTTAAGTTTGATAGTAACTTTGTTCACCTATCATTTCGTTCCATTTTAATTCTGTGGTCAATAATTGTACTTATAAGTTTAACACATTCTTATAGAAATTTGAATCATTTTGGGTATACGCTCTTTTCATTTTTCGATGCAAAATGCGCCTTGTCTTTATTAGTTTTACTGTAGCCATTGTGAGTACATAATTATTGTCTGTACTGACCCTGGGGGTAGATATGTTGCGGGCTTCTAGGATGACTTCAATAAGATTAGCGATATCACGGTCGATTGTATCTTTGCTAGTATACATTTCGAAGTGAAATCTTAAACGGCTTTCAATATGGTTTTGAAAAAGCAACCAGTTTGACGATTTGTAATCGAAGTGACTTGTATCTACAAGATTTACAGATGATTGATGTAATGTACAAACCAATGGTCGGTGATCAGAGGGAACATCGTAACCAAGAACATCTAAGGTCATGTTTATTGCTGAGTTGGTAAGAATAATATCTATGACCGATGGATTTATATTTTGTTGGTATGGTTGATACGTTCGTTCTACTATGTGATGTATGAAAAAATTTTGACATTGCTGAAGATTGAAGAGGACGTTTCCAGCAGTGTTATTTGGTGTACAATTCCATGATGTATGCTTTCATTTAAATCTCCTAGTACGAAGAAAGTTTTATTGAATGAAGTTAGTTTCGTAATATCATTTCTGAAGGATGGGGAGTACTTCGGTGAATAAGCTGTTGTTATTATAACTGGCCGATTATTGATGGTTACTTCTATTGAAAGATTTTCAATTAACATCGTATTTACAACATTTAGAAGTTTGTGATTTACATTTTTTCGAACAATTAGAGCTACGCCGCCACCTCTAGCTCCTTCTATATCTTTTCTGTATATTAAATAATTTCGTAAGTATGGTTTGTGATTTTCACTTAAATAAGTTTCATTTCATGAGGCTATATGTATATTGAGAGACTCAAGTAAATATTCAAATTGTTTAAGATGGGAAAAATTTGAAATGCCGTGGGCATTCCAGTGAAGTAGATTAAATACATTATTCGAGTTATGGCAATCCATAAGCATATTTTAACATTGACATAACTACCTGAGTTTGCCGTACATTGTTTGTACATTTCTGAAGGTCACTTAATGCCGACGTAAATATTTGAAAAAGTTGATCAATACTAAAGAGATCATTGTTTTCTCTTAAGCATGATGCATAAGAGTTACCATTTACATAGCTTTTCAAGTTTACATTATTTTGTTGTGAATTTAACAAGAACGGTGATGGATTTGTTTGCATTGTTGGTTTACGATTGTTGTTTCTACGAGAGTTGTTTGTAGTAGCTCTTGCTCTGTTGTCTAAGTAAGTAGCTCTAGACGGACAGTTTATGTCATTCGCTGAATGGTCTGTACGCTCTTTTCCTTCTTTTTTGCAATTGAAGCAATTGAAAACAGCTGGTTTTCGTTCGTTTTTATTTAGTGGGCAAACACTAGTGTGGGGAATTCCTGCACAAATCATACATGCTGGCTGTCGATGGCAGTGCTCTCCACCATGGCCATATATGAGACAATTCCAACACTGAGTTGGATTTACACTTTTTCTTTGTTTATATTTTCGCCAAGAAATTATTACATTGCATATATTTTTCACGCTTAGCAGCGACTTTGGATTAAACGATTTTCTTACAAATTGAACTTTGTAAACAGCATTGTCAGGTGAACTGCATTTCGTTTCAATTTCTGTTACAAAAGCTGGATTTAAGTTATATCCCTTTAAATCGGTGATAATGTCGTTGGTGCTTATCTTGGGCAGACCATATAGAAATATGTTGTCTAAGCGATTGTCTTTGGCATTGTAAGAATGGAACGGAATTTTCTTTTCCAGTAGCAACTTTTTGCAATATTCTTGTTTTTCTTTGGTCGATGCAAAGATTTTAATACCTATGGAAGTACTCTTGTAAATTTATTCTTTTCCAAACAACGTTACTAGTTCAGTAAGTTTAGTGTTGGAGTCTACTACCAGTGGAGGAGGTTCTAATCTTTTGGGTTCAGATATGTTGGATTCTGCTTCTAAATCCATTTCAGAGTTATCAGCTAGTGCACTAAATCGATTTCTCGATGTTGAAGCCATGTTGGGCAAAAAATTCATGGCAATGGGTTGAAGCCTTTTTAGCTTCTTGAGAGTTGATGACTTTTTTAGGGTCATTGTAATAGGTTTTGCCCCGCGGGGCATCGTGAAAAGAAAAAACTGTTTTTATTCAGAGTTTATGTTAATTGCCACTTAATATTAAGTTCGAACAGAAGGGCGGAGCAACAATCAAAAATATTAATGTTGATATATATATTTATATGTATATGGGGGGTTTCATGTCAAGTGCACCAACTTTTGAAACCGATGTCTTCCGATCAGGATGAAATTTGCACCAAGGTTAGTCCTGTTGGATAGTAGTTTAGAGCCAATTTTTCAATAAGATCGGTCCAGATCTCTCTGAGTTAGAGGGGATCAAAATTTGACATTTTGGTCAAACAGGTGTTTTTTCTCATCCATGTAACTTATTACCTATTGTTCTTAGAAAATTTTCTCCAAAATAGTTTAGATAGCTATTTCTTCAATATTTCTGAAAAAAATACTTTAAAAAAAATTTTAGACTTTTTTTGTTAAATTAAAGCATTTTTTGCCTTTTTTTTCAAAAAGAGCATTTTTTTTCATAAGAAAGATCAGTTTAACATTTACATGGTAAATACAAACGCATACTGTGTGAGTTCCGCTGCTTTCTGCCAAAACGCAAAGTTTTGGCCTCATTTGCATTAATTTCGTGAAGCCAATTCTAACATCCTCGTGTTCAGATTGAAATGTTGGAAATAACTCTTTCAGGTTACAGATAACCATTCTCTTCTGTTATGTTACATACCTTCGGAAAGTTTAGTTTATCTAGTTTCTCAGTATAAGTTTTATTTGTAAGTTTTTAGACACAAATAGGAAAAAATTCAAAATAGTGCATTTGTGAAAAATTGAAAAACCGTTGTCTTGAGTTACAAAACATTTATTTTGATAGATATCCCACTCCCATCCCACTAAGCGACCAAAAAGCTCTTAAAGGAAAAATCCTAAGCTTTCTTATGAAAAAAAAAATAAATGCCCTTTTTTAAAAAAAGGCAAAAAAATGCTTTAATTTAGCAAAAAAAAAAGTCTAGAAATTTTTTTTTTTTAAGTATTTTTTTCCAAAATATTGAAGAAATAGCTATCTAAACTCTTTGGGAGAAAATTTTCTAAGAACAATAGGTAATAAGTTACATGGATGCGAAAACCACCTGTTTGCCCAAAATGTCAAATTTTGATCCCCTCTAACTCAGAGAGATCTGGACCGATCTTGTTGAAAAATTGTGTCTAAACTACTATCCAATAGGACTAACCTTGGTGCAAATTTCATCCCGATCGGAATTTTATTATTTTATTATTATTATTTTTTTTTTTTTTTTTAATATTTATAGTAACTTGTAAGAGAGCGACAAAAGACTTCCGTTCTCAAAGAGAGTTAGTATCGAAATGAGTAGCCATCAATTGCATCTTTAATATATAAATTTTATTCGTTAAACACAAATTGAAATTCCAAAAAAAAAAAACACCAAATACCTACGTTTACATTTAAAAAATTTTTACATTTAAAAAAAAATATTGACATTCAGGAGAAATTAATAGCTTTTCAGTACCGCGATTCAGTAACTTCTTTTAACGATAGCCGAATCGTTAAAAAAAGAAAAATTATCAATAAAATTTTTAAACGATATTCGCTATTGTTAAAGTCAGCTGTTGTTGTTATCTAAACGACAACCATTTTTGTGTTGTTTATTCAATCGATAAAAACTTAAATTTTTAGGTTGAAATGTTGTCATAAATAAATAAAAATCATAAAATAGTGAAAATATTTTGCTTTAATTAAAAAACTTTTTTATATAAATAAAAAAATTAAATAGCATATTCAATTCATTATTTCATTTTCAAATAAATAAACAAAAATATTAGTAAAAAAATAGAGATATTAAACATAAACATAAACTCATCCTGTCAAACACGAAGCAATTTTTTTTTCTATTCTTCTTTGTGTTTTTCGCTTATTTTGACAGAGATGCCACTTGTTTACAATTTAAATAAATAGAAAAATAGATTTGTCGACTGTCGTTAAGATGTATGTACTTAGTGAATCACTTAATCCTTAGTGCAAACAACAATAGCTGTCGATATATTTTGCGATTGATCGTTGAAATTTACAGAAGCGGACTACAGAAAACATTAATTTAAATTCAGTGAATTTTAGAAAACCTCAAATGATATTTAAGAATCGCGAACATAAAAACTGTTATATAAATAAACGCAATTTGATGAGAATGTTATTTTTTATATATACATTTTCACAATTTTTTTGGATGAAAATTTTAAGTTTTTCAGAAAATAAAGAGAACAAATTATTTTATTTAAATTGTTTGGGACATTTGGTTTTTTGCGTTTGGCATCCCTAATTCGAATATTTATTATTATAAATTTATTTTCTATGTTTTCCAAATATGGCAATATTTTAACAAAAAATTTGAGAGAGTTTTTCTTTGGTTATTATTTTGTTACTCCATCCGACCTATATAGCCGCAATGAAGAAATATTTGGCCCGTTAAAAGAAGCTATACAGCCATCTCCAATTAGCATGCATGACGATCAGCAACCACGATGACCAAAAAGCAAACACCGAAATAAATCCGAAATAATAGAAAAGACGGAAACCAACCCAAAGAATTTGCTGAAATAATTTGGTTTTAAGTTTAACAAATTGTTTACTTCTCCATTAACATTTATTATCAAGACTCAAACCGAGGTGGAGGGTATCAAAGATTCGGCACAGCCGAATTTAACACTCTTACTTGTTTTTTGATAGATTTAAGTGAAGATCGGGAAGCAGTTCTATATGGGGCCTTTGACTAAGAATTGTCCTGTAGGGATTATTTTTGGACTAGTGATTAATGGATATAATAAACATATACAAACCCAATTTGACTGAGATCTATATGATAATTTGGATCTTATGGCAATTTTTGTCGATTTCATAGGGGTCATTTGTATGGGGACTAGGTTTAAACATGGACCGAATTTCAAAAATTTCAACAGCGCTTATCCTACGGCCGATAAAAGCTTATATACCACATTTCATCAAAATATATTCGTATTTGCGCCCTGTAGTTTGATTACAAAGTTTACATGGACACACAGACGGACCAACGGATGGACGGACGGACGGACACCGCTAAATCGACTCAGTAAGTGATTCTGAGTCGATCGGTATAATAAAAGATCTAGGCCTATGTCAAATATTTTGGGTAGTTACAAATAGCAGCACAAAGTCATTATACCCAACCACGTAGTGGTATAGGGTATAAAAACAATAGTATGAGTGTTTTTAATTGTCAAGTTTTTTTTCAAAATCAAGTTTTTTTTTGGTCAATGTCAAGTTTTTTGGAAAATTGGATCTGACATGCCTAGCTAGATCAGACGATAATGAGAAAATAGTTTCAGCTACAAAATTACGAATCCAGAAAGAGTGTAGATAGAAATCTGGACTGATCGTTGACGATGGCAACACTGCCAGACGTTTTTTTTCTGCACAAAATACAAAAGTGGACAAAGAATTGATAGAACGAATGGATGCGATATTTATTGTTGTATCCTGTGGACATGAGATTCAAGTCAAAAAAATATACTCACAACACGGCCAAACATTTTGTTAAGCTCTACCCGTAGTTTTATATACATCCCATATTACATAAATTCTTTATTCCCAGGTCAGAAATAGTTTCACATGCATTATTGCCAATTGGCCAACTATCTGAGGAAGTTCAAGAAGCTCGAAAAAAAGATTTGAAAAATTATAGAGAACATTATGCGCATCAATGCAGTCGGGAGAAGTCAAATGAAGATATATTTAATAGGTTACCACAGATGGCACTAGATTTATTAATTTTGCCAAACACAACAGGTGAAGAAGATGTTAATGATGATGAATATGAAGATGATGACTATGAAAGTGATGAAGATTATGACGAGTGTGAAATAAGATGTAATGGTGCTGACAAGAATGAAAATTTTGTTGATATGGAACATAATTAATAATAAAAATATTTAAAAATTCTAATACTTGATATTAAATTTTTAGTATAATACTAGAGTAACCCTGTCCGCGTTGCTGGACAACACACATCACAGAGTAGAGCTGAAAGAACTCAACTTCTCGCGCTTTGTCCATCGACATCGAGTTGTGGAAATATAATGAAATTTGCAGTTGAGAAGGAGGTATACTACGTTTCGGACGGAGCTCGTCAACAATTAAAAAAACAAAAGTAGCTTCGCAAATGTTAAAGCTCATAAAAAAGATTTTGGAATTCTAGCTGAGTGACATTTTTCTCCTACTGCTCATTGTAAAGGAGCATGGTATTGGAGCAAACCTCAGTAGAAATGTAGCGAATTATAGCCTACAGTGCTCTCATCAAGATCGCATCTTAGATGCGACTGCTTTATTCCATTGGGCAAAGAATTATTGTAAAGAAACTAAAATAACCAAAAAAAAAAAAGAAACCAGCAGCGAAATCAACAGCTAAACCTAGTAATGCCAAGAAAGGATTGGCAAAAAAGCAGCAAATAAAGACGATAAAGAAGCTGGGTATTTAAAAATATACATAACTCAAATATTTCATCACCTACGATAAATTAAGTATAACAAGTAAGAAAATTATAGTCGATCTAGACCGACTATACGATACCTTATACCATGGTTTAGAGACCCTATCTTTTGGTCCAACTAATTCGATATAGAAAATAAGCATAAAGCATATTTGAGTGGCATTGTTATTAATTTTTTTGGGGGCAGATATGAGAAAAAGTTCATATCGGATGCTATATTTATATGGGGACTTGGTCAAAAATGGACCGATCCTGATCATATTTGAAAAAGTCATTTATATATTGAAAAAATATATACAAACCAATTTTGAGAAAAATCTGTGCAATATTTCTGTTTTTTGATAGATTTAAGTGAAGATCGGGAAGCAGCTCTATATGGAGCCTGTGACTAAGAAGTGTCCTATAGGGATTATTTTTGAACTACTAATTAATGGATATAATAAACACATTAAATTCAATTTGATTGAGATCTACATGGTAATTTGAATCTTATGGCAATTTATGTCGATTTCATAGCGTTTATTTGTATGGGGACTAGGTCTGAACATGGGTAGAATTTCACAAATTTCAACAGTGTTTATCCTATGACTGACAAAAGCTTACATAGAGAATTTCATCAAAATACATTCATATTTGCGAACTGTAGTTTGATTACAAAGTTTACATGGACACAGAGACGGACGGACGGACGGACATCGCTAAATCGACTCAAAAAGTGATTCTGAGTCGATCGGTATAATAAAAGATGGGTCTAGGTCAAATATTTTTGGTAGTTACAAACAGCAGCACGAAGTCATTATAACCAAACCACATAGTGGTATAGAGTATAAAAATTGTTATGATATAAATGGATCTAATGTGATTAAGATTAAATTTTATTAAATTATTTACTTTTAAACTCTTTCTTTTAACTCATACTCTCTGTCTGTCTGTCGTGGGTCAACCCCATTCCCCCTTATCCAATTGATCTGAAACTTGGCCCATAGTCTTGTTGTGCTTATAGATTAATTTTGGTGCAGTCACGCATAGTCACGCACAGTCACGGAGTGATCTAAATGTCATTTCCCCTTATCCCATTGATCTGAAACTTCGTCCATACGCTTGCTGTGAAAAAAGATTAACTTTTATTCAGTCACGCACAGTCACGCATAGTCACGCACAGTCACGCACAGTCACGGAGAGATTAAAACCTCACTTCCTCTCATCCGATCGATCTGAAACTTAGTCCATAGACTCGTTGTGGCCAATGATTAATTTTAAGACATAGGAAGACATCGGTTTCAGAAGTTGGGCCACTTGACATGAAACGCCCCATATATATATAAAATTTAATTATCTAATATTTTATAATTATAATAAATTAGAGAGAAATTATCAAAATTTATTAATATAAAATTTAGAAATATGGTAAAAATTTATACAAAGATAAATATATAAATTTAATTATTTTATAGTTTTAGTTAATAATAAATTGATGAAAATTATAAAATTTTTAGTGATAAAATTTATAGATAAAAAAAATTTCATCTTAAAAACACCATAAAAATTCAACTAAATCAAATTTTTAAAATTAGAATAACAATAAATCATCATCCGACGTCTGCATGAATTGATCGAACATTAGGAAGTCAAAATACAAATAGTGATTGACGTGTTTAATTGAACGTCGCCTTTAAATCTTCAAGCACACGAAACACACATATGCACTGATTGATGAGTTTATTTGAACGTGGGCAGCGGTCTTTATATTTTCATCAAGATCTTATTATTTAAGTAATATTTGTACTGTCATTACTTGGTAATGTAAATTTTTGCTGGGTACGTAATTTTTCTAACCAATTTATGTAGTTGCGCTAATACATATATTTTATAATAGTTTGTACTACAAAATCTTAATAAAAGTTCAACCATTTAGTTGTCCATTGTTAGTTCAAGTGTAACATTCTAAAGAAAATAATGTTATTTAAAAAGAGTCGCGCTTAAGATAATACTTTTAACTATGTTTGTGGCTGTATTGGTTATGGTCACATCGAAACTTACATCGTTTTAGAGGATATGTCTAATGGTCTTCTTCTATTCATTTGGATATTCAATGTTTGATTCGCTTTTCACTTGAAAATATGCTAAATGTAAGTTACAATCATAACTACTATGCCACAACTATCAGAATAATATTAATTAATAAAAACCCCAAAATCATTTTGGTCTAGATTCCTGTTGACTCAGGAATCATAGTAAATGAGTAAGCGGATATTACCGCAAAAAATGCTTTGATTAGCCATTTGATTACTACTCCAAATTTCAAATAACAAGGACATAAATTAATCCATAAAGAAGTGTTATAAATATAAAAACAATACTATTGCATCAACATCTGACTGGTATTTAGTAATAAACAGATCCAAACCGACAATATTTGATTATCTTAACATTTATCCTGTTTAAAAAAAATTACTTATAAGTTGTAAGTGGGTCAATTTTGTTTATTATTTATTGTTTATTATTTATTATTTCAAACTGTTAATTTTTAATTTTCCTTTTTTTATTTTTTATCTTTAATATTTCATTTTTTTCTTTTTTCATTTTTTATATTTTATTTTTAATTTTTTATTTTCCATTTTCTATTCATTTTTTATTTTTCATCTTTTTTATACCCTCCACACGTCAGTGGCAGAGGGTATATATAGGTTTGTCATTGCGTTTGTAACGCATAGAAAAACTAATTTCCGACCCCATAAAGTATAAATATTCTTGATCCTTATCACAGCTCGAGTCGATATAGCGATGTCCGTCTGTCCGTCTGTCTGTTGAAATCACGCTCATTTACAAAAAAAAGCAATCTTACTGGATAACGCTACAACAACATCATTTGCCATAATTCCCAGCAGGTTGGTATTGAAAACTGGCTAAATCGGGCATCATCGTGATTAGATACCTCTAAAAAAAACATAAAACACAGTGTGTTTGTTGTAACAGTTTAGTGGTTGAACATTATAATTGTACAACAACATAAAAAAATGCCACAAAAAATTATGCATATACATATATTAACAATACCAAGACCACAATAACATAGCTCATGTTAGTAGTATTGCCACATATTTTTTTATCGTTATCACGGTATAATAAAAAAAAATCGCCAATATGAAAGAAAAAATGAAAACGAAAAATGAAAAATGGAAAATGAAAAATGGAAAATGAAAAATGGAAAATGAAAATGGAAAATGGAGAATGGAAAATGGAAAATGAAAAATAGAAAACGGAAAAAGGAAAATGTAAAATGCAAAATGTAAAATGTAAAATGTAAAATGTAAAATGTAAAATGTAAAATGTAAAATGTAAAATGTAAAATGTAAAATGTAAAATGTAAAATGTAAAATGTAAAATGTAAAATGTAAAATGTAAAATGTAAAATGTAAAATGTAAAATGTAAAATGTAAAATGTAAAATGTAAAATGTAAAATGTAAAATGTAAAATGTAAAATGTAAAATGTAAAATGTAAAATGTAAAATGTAAAATGTAAAATGTAAAATGTAAAATGTAAAATGTAAAATGTAAAATGTAAAATGTAAAATGTAAAATGTAAAATGTAAAATGTAAAATGTAAAATGTAAAATGTAAAATGTAAAATGTAAAATGTAAAATGTAAAATGTAAAATGTAAAATGTAAAATGTAAAATGTAAAATGTAAAATGTAAAATGTAAAATGTAAAATGTAAAATGTAAAATGTAAAATGTAAAATGTAAAATGTAAAATGTAAAATGTAAAATGTAAAATGTAAAATGTAAAATGTAAAATGTAAAATGTAAAATGTAAAATGTAAAATGTAAAATGTAAAATGTAAAATGTAAAATGTAAAATGTAAAATGTAAAATGTAAAATGTAAAATGTAAAATGTAAAATGTAAAATGTAAAATGTAAAATGTAAAATGTAAAATGTAAAATGTAAAATGTAAAATGTAAAATGTAAAATGTAAAATGTAAAATGTAAAATGTAAAATGTAAAATGTAAAATGTAAAATGTAAAATGTAAAATGTAAAATGTAAAATGTAAAATGTAAAATGTAAAATGTAAAATGTAAAATGTAAAATGTAAAATGTAAAATGTAAAATGTAAAATGTAAAATGTAAAATGTAAAATGTAAAATGTAAAATGTAAAATGTAAAATGTAAAATGTAAAATGTAAAATGTAAAATGTAAAATGTAAAATGTAAAATGTAAAATGTAAAATGTAAAATGTAAAATGTAAAATGTAAAATGTAAAAAGTAAAATGTAAAATGTAAAATGTAAAATGTAAAATGTAATATGTAAAATGTAAAATGTAAAATGTAAAATGTAAAATGTAAAATGTAAAATGTAAAATGTAAAATGTAAAATGTAAAATGTAAAATGTAAAATGTAAAATGTAAAATGTAAAATGTAAAATGTAAAATGTAAAATGTAAAATGTAAAATGTAAAATGTAAAATGTAAAATGCAAAATGTAAAATGTAAAATGTAAAATGTAAAATGTAAAATGTAAAATGTAAAATGTAAAATGTAAAATGTAAAATGTAAAATGTAAAATGTAAATTGTAAAATGTAAAATGTAAAATGTAAAATGTAAAATGTAAAATGTAAAATGTAAAATGTAAAATGTAAAATGTAAAATGTAAAATGTAAAATGTAAAATGTAAAATGTAAAATGTAAAATGTAAAATGTAAAATGTAAAATGTAAAATGTAAAATGTAAAATGTAAAATGTAAAATGTAAAATGTAAAATGTAAAATGTAAAATGTAAAATGTAAAATGTAAAATGTAAAATGTAAAATGTAAAATGTAAAATGTAAAACGTAAAATGTAAAATGTAAAATGTAAAATGTAAAATGTAAAATGTAAAATGTAAAATGTAAAATGTAAAATGTAAAATGTAAAATGTAAAATGTAAAATGTAAAATGTAAAATGTAAAATGTAAAATGTAAAATGTAAAATGTAAAATGTAAAATGTAAAATGTAAAATGTAAAATGTAAAATGTAAAATGTAAAATGTAAAATGTAAAATGTAAAATGTAAAATGTAAAATGTAAAATGTAAAATGTAAAATGTAAAATGTAAAATGTAAAATGTAAAATGTAAAATGTAAAATGTAAAATGTAAAATGTAAAATGTAAAATGTAAAATGTAAAATGTAAAATGTAAAATGTAAAATGTAAAATGTAAAATGTAAAATGTAAAATGTAAAATGTAAAATGTAAAATGTAAAATGTAAAATGTAAAATGTAAAATGTAAAATGTAAAATGTAAAATGTAAAATGTAAAATGTAAAATGTAAAATGTAAAATGTAAAATGTAAAATGTAAAATGTAAAATGTAAAATGTAAAATGTAAAATGTAAAATGTAAAATGTAAAATGCTAAATGTAAAATGTAAAATGTAAAATGAAAAATGGAAAATGAAAAAAGAAAATTGAAAAATAAAAAATTAAAAATGGAAAATGAAAAATGGAAAATTGAAAATGAAAAATGGAAAATAGAAAATGAAAAATGGAAAATGAAAAATGGAAAATGAAAAATGGAAAATGAAATATGAAAAATGGAAAATGAAAAATGAAAAATGAAAAATGGAAAATGGAAAATAGAAAATGAAAAATGGACAATGGAAAATAGAAAATGAAAAATGGAGAATGGAAAATGAAAATTGAAAAATTAAAAATTAAAAATTGAAAATGGAAAAAGAAAAATGGAAAATGAAAATTGAAAATTGAGAAATTAAAAATGGAAAATGGAAAATGAAAAATGAAAAATGAAAATTGAAAAATTAAAAATTGAAAATGAAAAATGAAAATTGAAAAATGGAAAATGCAAAATGGAAAATTTAAAATGAAAATTGAAGAATGGAAAATGGAAAATGAAAACTGAAAATTGAAAAATTGAAAATGGAATATGAAAAATTAAAAATGGAAATTGGAAAATGAAAATTGAAAAATGAATAATGAAAAATGGAAAATAGAAAACACAAAAATTAAAAATTAAGAATTTTAAAATTAAAAATTAAAAACTAAAAACTAAAAATTAAAAATTAAAAATTAAAAATTAAAAATTAAAAATGAAAAACTAAAAATTAAAAATTAAAATTAAAAATTAAAAATTAAAAATTAAAAATTAAAAATTAAAAATTAAAAATTAAAAATTAAAAATTAAAAATTAAAAATTAAAAATTAAAAATTAAAAATTAAAAATTAAAAATTAAAAATTAAAAATTAAAAATTAAAAATTAAAAATTAAAAATTAAAAATTAAAAATTAAAAATTAAAAATTAAAAATTAAAAATTAAAAATTAAAAATTAAAAATTAAAAATTAAAAATTAAAAATTAAAAATTAAAAATTAAAAATTAAAAATTTAAAATTTAAAATTAAAAATTAAAAATTAAAAATTAAAAATTAAAAATTAAAAATTAAAAATTAAAAATTAAAAATTAAAAATTAAAAATTAAAAATTAAAAATTAAAAATTAAAAATTAAAAATTAAAAATTAAAAATTAAAAATTAAAAATTAAAAATTAAAAATTAAAAATTAAAAATTAAAAATTAAAAATTAAAAAATCAAAAATCAAAAACAAAAAGATGACGTGGAAGTGGCATGCCCGCCAAATGAAGTTAAAATGGTAAAGAACCCGGTCCTATATCGCTATAATTCGAAAAAAGGTGAAGCCATAGACGACTTCGACGTGTGCGGGGTCACCGTAGCTTCGAAACTTCGTCAGATGACTATTGAACGGAGCCGAATAGTGGAAAGGAAGATATATGAGCTGCTGTTCAAGGGTTTAGGTTTCCATAAGTTTTTTTTTTTATAAAACAAAATTTTTGAAAAAATTATACACTTGTGTTTCTTATTTCAATTCCACATATTTTTTCAACCATGTTTGAAAAGTTTCATTCCACATAAAGCAAATGTCTTATGAAAATTTTCAAATTAATGGCCTGTTTCTACAACACAAGTGACTCAAATTGCTTGTTCAATTGAGTATGGAAATTTGTATTGGGTTGTTATAAAACAAGTGTCAAGTTTTGTTGAACGAAAATGTAACAGTTCTATTTTTTGTGGTTTTTACATCACAATTTGGACTATCGAAACTGTCAAAAGCAGACAGTCGAAAAAAAGTAATTGTTTTATAAATAAATATGTATAATTACGGATATAAAATATAAAAAATTGTAAGTATATACATATGTATATAATGAAATTATTAATAAAATAAAAAAAATTAATAACAATTTTAAATTATAACATCAAGAAAACAAATCAAAATCAGTTCCAATACATTGAAGGCATCTCGGATATTTCTGCGTCTTAAACGAATGTCCACACTATCGCTCCCACTTGAGTCACTATCAAAATGTAGTTCGGTAGTTGGAAACATATTTTTCTTTTATAAATTTAAGTTATTAAAAATTTTTGAAATCAATTTTGTTTTGTAAATAATAAACAACTGCTCTTATTCGTACTACGGTTACCATTTAATAATGAAAAAATGGTATTTTATCATGAAAAAAGTAAACATAATACCAAATTATAAACTATGGCAATAATGTAATTTGATACTACAAAAAAGCAACGTAACAAAACGTAAGTCAGACAATTGTAATATAAAAACTCATTCGCTTACGTACTTGGCTGTGTAGCGGTCGTCTGCATGAGATCTTGCTTGTGATATGGAACCAAGCCATAACGTTAATTGATGAAATTGCAAATGTTAAAAATTTAAACTTTTCTACTTTTTGCCTTTTACAATTTGTTTTGTTTTCTTATATTAACTATGTGTGTGTGTTTGCCAATGTGTTTATACCCAGTCAGCATTTCATATCTAGTCTCATTTCAATATCTAGTCATAAAACCAAGATTCTTCAAAAAAACGTGTCATAATTTCATTAAATGCTAACTGGGTTTTTATGTTCTTGCTGCCAAACAATGTCTGCGTTTTGTCAAGTGAAGAATATGTTTTTTTTATACCCTCCACTCCAGTGTGCAGAGGGTATATATAAGTTTGTCATTTCGTTTTTAATAATTAGAAAAAAATTTTTGGACCCCATAAAATATATATATTTGTGATCCTTATAACAACCGAAGTTGATATATCGATGTCCGTCTATCCGTCTGTGGAAATCACGATGACGGCATCAGTCAGGCAGCTAGGGTGCTCTTTGACATAAAAAATGATTCATTAACATCCTGAGAAGTTTGCTATTTAAAATCGTCCAAATCGGTCAATTAGGGCCCGAGATTTGAATGAGGAACTAAAAAAAGTCTTGAAAAAATATAATTTTGTATGTTGTTCTTGTCACCATCACGCACTCAATAGGATAGTTAAGGTGATCATATTCAGTGAGAATTATTCACCAAATTCGTGGGAAGATTTCTGTTTCAAAAATCATTAAAATGGGCGGAACAGGTCCAGGGAAATCTCCGAAAAATTAAAAAAAAAAAATTACAAATATGATGTTTCTATATTGTTCTTGTTGTTATTCTAATGTTGTATTGTTGTCATAGCTGGACTTGTTGTTTTGGTGGTCATTGTGGTAATAATATAATAAAAACTTTGTACATTTTTTTTTATCAACTCTGGTAGAAAAATTTAACAGTTTTCATTGTTTTGGCATCACTAAAAAATTAGATCATTTCTGTCATTGCCACGAGCCTGCCTGCAAACTTTCAGATCGATTGGGTCACGGGAAAGGGGTTAAAATCGATCCAAAATTTTTTCGACAAGCAGACACTACGTGCTAATATAAAGGGAGTAAAAATTCATCAGCGTCTAAAGCAAATAATGCTAAAATACCCTCTTGTTAATAAAAAAAAACAATATAAATTTAGCAAAAAAAGTTTTTATGTATTAATTTATTTAAAGAGAAAAACTCAAAAATAACGTTTGATGATGTATTTTTTGTGTGTAATATATACATATACATACATACACATATTAAATAATACAAATAATATACATATATTCTATATATGTATATCCATAATAAGTGCATGTTAGAAATAAATCGGTATATTATTTTATTTACATAAATTTCTGCAATATTTTGTTGTGGGGAAAATACAATTCTTTTGCATTAACGGAGTGTCACATCATTTTGCTCAGCGTGACTATGCCACAGTAGATGGCGCCACAATTTTTGTTCTAATTAGCTTTGCAATACATATGTAGGTATTACTATTTTAACATGAAAGTCAATATTTTCAAATAGATATCATACAGAACAATGTTAAGAGTATACACGGACTGGTTTTTTATTTTATACGTTTTTTCATTATTCTTTTACAAATATGAACATAAGTTTGTCATATTAACTTTTTGTTGTCTTTACAAAATAGCAGAATAATAATTATTAATTAATTATTATAATTATTGATAACTAGGTAATATCAATGAGTTTTTTGCTTCCAAAACAGTTCTACATAGTTATATAGAATTATTATTCTGCTTTACCTACAAAATATCTGATTGCGATTACATCTAATTTTTAAAATTGTTTTTAATTACTAAAGCATTAATATTCACATAAATACAAATTTTCCATTCAAATTTCAGAAAATATCAATTCTAAAAACTGGAATTAAAATTTCCAATTATAAATTAGAAAATATTAACTGAATTTCAGAAAATCATATCAAAACGTCGGAAGTAATAATTTTAAATTTAGAAGACATCAATTGCATCTTTAATATATAAATTTTATTCGTTAAACACAAATTGAAATTCCAAAGAAAACACGAAATATGTTTACATTTAAAAAATATTTACATTTAAAAAAAATATTGACATTGGCATAATAGCTTTTCTGTAACTTCTTTCAACGATAGTCGCATCGTTAACAAAAGAAAATAGGAAAATTATCAGTAAGATTTTTAAACGATATTCGCTGTTGTTAAAGTCCATACAAAAAAAAAATTATACGACAGTACAACGTTAGCAGGTATGTTTTTGTGGTGTACTATTTGATCAGCTGTTTAACCAGTTTTTGTTTTTTTATTCCAAATATTTTTTGTGCGTTACTCGTAACTATTGTGGCTAAACTAGTAGAAATAAATGAAAAAAATGGAAGGAAATAATTACATTCAGGTAAGTTTTTGTCTAAAAGAACAAGTATTTTGCTTTTATGAATATACGAAAGGTTGTTCACATACATATGTACTATTTAACGTCTTGTATTTCTTTACAACATACAACATTAGTACACCTTATGAATGACTTAAAAGTGTTACATGAAAACATTTTTAATTTTTTAATTTTATTATTTTTTATAAAAATAAAAAATCTCTTATTTTCGATCTTTATCAATTTAATGATTGAGTTTGAAATTGTTCAGGCTCATGATCAAATGTGTTTACTTTAAATAAAGCAAAAGCAGTAGCACATTTGTTTCAAAAATTGATCTATATTCTGCATGACAGGTTATACAGCTGTTTCGGGAAGAGTCACCAACCCTCATCAGTAACCAAAAGCAGTAGATAGTTTGTTTGGTAAAAAGTTAAATTCATATATATTTGCTGAAAACAACCAAATGAGAATTCAAGCAAAAGTCATCCAAAGTCATCATTCTTTGGAATGAATTCGGTGCTATTTTTAAGCCATATGGTAGTCTAGTAAATCTGTATGAACCATTGTTTGTTGAAAATGACGTCAAGTCTCTAGAGTTCTTTTCCAAACCAATTTGATGAAACCCGGACATCAAGTCCAAACAAGAAAAATATTTTGCTCTACCTAGTTGGTCTAGAATATCGTCTATTCTAGGCAACGGGAATTTATCTGATATTAGTTTTTTATTTATCTGCCTATAATCTATCACCAAGCGCCATCTTTTTTCATCTGTTCCGGGAAGTGATTTCTTTGGTACCAACAGAATTGGGCTATTGTATTCCGAAAATGATGGTTCGATTATCTTGTCATCTATTAGTTTTTCAACCTGTTTGTTTATCTCCTCCTTATGAGATTCTGGTATGCGATAATTTTTAATATACGTTGGTTGATTATCTTTTACTCTCAGTTTTTGTTCATAGAAATTGTTGGTAGTAATTGTTTCAGTCCCTAAGCCAAAAATATCATTGTATTCTAAACAAAGCTTAGTTAAAATTGTTCTGAACTGTTCAGGAAAGTTTCCCTTCAAAAGGTCCAAAACTTCAGATTTTCTTTGGCTATTTTTATGTGGTTTTTGTTTTACTATTTCATAGTCAGACATTTTCTCGGTTTTTATGTTATTTTGCCTAATTGTTACTATTTTATGTGTGGTATTTAAAAAACGAACCAATGCGTTATTTGATTTTACCAGTGTATTTGGTACAAAGACACCTGGTACGATTTCTTGATTTGGTATTAGTACATCGTCTTCAAGCTTCGGAAACCTGATTTGACGAATCACTTCTGACCTTGGTGGGAGTGTTATTCCATTGAAGCCGTTCGTAAGTGGAATTTCTATTACATGCGACAGATTGGGTGGTCGTAGTACGAGGTAATCATGGTTCCCATTGAAATCTAGTATACATTTATACTTCTTAAAAAAATCCATTCCAAGGATACCGTCGCAAGGTATTGGAAAATTATTTTGCACTACTTGGAAATCATGTGGTATCAAAAAACCTCTAAATTTTAGGTCAATAAATACATTACCTATTGAACGAATTTTACCCTGTCCTATTCCACTCAATGTGGTTGTTCTGTTTCTGTTAATTTGTGTTTGATAAAAATGTTTAGTTTTTATAACCGAAATGTCTGCTCCTGTATCTACCAACAGTGTTACCGTGTTGTTCGTGTCGTTAATTTTTACATTAACATAAAAACTTAAGCTGAGGTTAAGGTTGTATATGTAGTTGGTATTGTTATTATGATATATCTCAGAGGATTTTAGCAGTTTTCCGAATCATTTTCATGTGACTCTGCTGCTCTGACGTAATTTCTGTTACGTCTGTGGTTCTGATTTTGTTGAACCCTGTTGTGAATAGGTTTTTGTTGGGGTCTGCCGTTGTTACTGTTATTACTATTATTGCGTGGGTAATTGTACCTTCCACGATATTGTCTGTAGTTATTATTTCGGTTAAACTTCTGCCCGAAATACAATACGGCATTTTGTTGCCCTGTTGCTTCAGTGCAACTGTTTATGAATTTGCCAACGGCCTCATTCATGTTACTGAATTGGCCCGCTTCCATGATAAGTTTAACTTTATCGATGGTGCAATTTTTGGTTAGTGCCTTTACTGCTACCTGTGTTGAATATTTACATGCCAATTCGCATGGCAAACCATCTGATAAATAGGCATTTTCTAATGACTTCGTTAAATTCTCTATTTCACTGCAATAGTTATTGGCAGTTTTATTGTTTTGTCGGGTATTCATTATTTTTGCTGTCAATACCTCAACCGACTCGCCCTTTACTGAGTTTTTTAGTTTATGTATTATCTCAGTAATGGTTTGTTCATTACCTATTAAATTTCTTGCACTCCCCTTTAACTTTGTTTTTATTAAAGAGACTGCGATAGATTCGTGGTCACCTTTGATGGATTCTATTAACTGTAACGAGTCTATAAAGGAACGTAAATTTTCTGGTTTTCCATCAAATTCTATGATCAGCTTTGAAGCTGTGTTCAGAAAGTCAACGACTGTTTGTGTCATTTTTACTTCTGTATTTTCTAAAGAGGTTCCAGTATTCTCTGAATTTTCAGTCTCTACTAAGAATTTTACCTCTTCGTGTAGTGTATCTGGTAATTTTACCTTAACACCCTTCTTAGATGATATAATCAGGATTCTAGTCTTGACATCTAAGAAAAAACTTTCAGCAGCTGTCCTATGTGGTGTCGTGAGTCTGTTATAATTTGCATTTAGCAAAACCCTGATTTGTTCTAACTTTTCGCATAAGATTCTAATATGTTTTATTATTGTTTCCACTTTTGTGCTTCTATCTATATTTAAACATTTATAAGATTTGTCGAACTCCTCTTTGATTAGTCTCACCTTCTGAATTATTTCTTGCCAATCCATGGGAAAATTATTTAAATTTTGTTTAAGTCATTGGCTCTGCTCAAATATTTCTTTTTTAATTTCTTGGTGTTTAAGGCATAAATATGTAATGCAAAATTTAAGCTAATCAGTACGGTTATTATTAGTAAACAACACTCAATTAATTTTAGGTCGATTGAGTCTTCTTTTATTTCAACTTCATTAATAACATTTGCATTGGGATTCTCTATTTTTGATTGACGACCTCCCATTTTCTTTCGCTATTTATTTTGCATATTTTCCTATTATTTATTTCTATTAAATATTTTTCTGACTGCCTCAATAATCTAACCGAATCTTATATCTTGCTAATTATATATCTTCCCTAGTAATTCATTATTTTTATCAATAGCTTATACTATTTTACATGCATCATTTTATTTATGTATATTTAATTAAAAAAAAAAAATTTTTAATTTAATTTGTGTTTTTTTTTTTTTCTCTCTTAAACAGCATAATTACAAAAGTTATTTTTTCTCTTTATATAATTGTATCAAGATTAAATAATAGCTTTTTATACAGAACAAATCAGATTAATTGAACTACATTCCTTTGTGGATTTTTATTTTTTTTTTTTTTTTTTTTTTTTTTTTTTTGTTTTTTTTTTTTTTTTTGGTTTTTGGTAAAACTAGGATGAACCTGTTAGGGGCATATTGATGTGTATATTGATATATACCAGAGGTCTTTTGATGTGTTTTTCCTTCTTTTTCTGCTGGCCCGTCCTTCTTCTATACTCTTCTATGGAGATAGGTTTTGGCCCTTCCGCCATTGGTTTTAAGCTCCACTGTCTTTAGGCCAGACAGTATCTTCCTTCAACGCAGCTGATGGATCGTTGTGGCTGATCCACCAGGACAAAATTATTATGTGTTTTTTTTTTTTTTTTTTTTTTTTATTATTATTATATTCAGGATTGCTCAATTTAAGAGCATAATCCTTGAATTATATATATTTTCTGCAATGCTCATCTAAGGAGCACTGGCAGGATCGCCATATAGCAAACAAGATACTTTTGTGTTTTAAATAGTATTTATTATTATTATTATTTCAGCTCTATCTAGGAGCTAAACTACTCATTAATAATTTATCAATCAATCAATTAATAGTTTAGCTCCTAGATAGAGCTGAAATAATAATAATAATAAATACTATTTAAAACACAAAAGTATCTTGTTTGCTATAATACTACTTAAGCCTCTTCCAATTTTCACTATTTTTAGTTTTTTTTTCATGAAATTTCAGATAGAATTGCAGATAGAAAGACACATTGGGGTAGATGGTATGAAAATATTTTAAAATATTGGCCACGGCCCACAGTGGTTATTTGGTGGCAAAAAGTCCATTTTTCAACCACCTGATTTCAAAAAATTAATGATGCAGTTTTGTAGAGTATTGTCTAAATAAGAGAAATGCATAACTATTTTTTTTCAAAAGATTATCTGGCAATAATTGACTAAGATTTTCATTAAATTCAGTATTGTATTAATGGAAAACCAAATCACTACTACTACTCTAATGTTTTTGTTAGCGAAACACAACATTTAGTCATGGATTCACGGAAAGAATTAGTTAGATACGATAAATAGTTTAAAAGTTAGGCGGAAGTGCAAATGACCCTATGAAAAACAGCATATGTTAAAATTTGTTGGGATAGAACAAATTTGTGTTGTGATGTGTTATTTTCTAATTGGAAAAAAATTTAAGTTTCTAAAATATTATGGAAAAAAAAATGCTCGGCATAAATTGGCACTTTTTAGATATCATAAATTTTTGAAAAAAAAATCCAGTATAGTTGCAATATAAATTTCAAAAAAATTCGATAGTATACTTTTAGGTATATTTATTCTTTAAGCCGAATTATAATAGCAACAACTAACTAATTAAAGAAAAGAGCGAATAAAAAAAGTATGAAAAACAAATCAAAGCAAAAAAAAGAAGAAGATTTTAAAATTGCAATTTATAAATTTAATTAAAATGAGTTTATTTTCCGCGCTTTATTCGGAATTACCTGAAGAACTAATAAAGTGTGATCATAACGTTGATTTGTTGACTAATTTCATAAAATCGAAAAATTCAGTAATATCTAAAGAAGAAATCGAAGAAGTGGAATTTGAATCTGAATTTATGTTCTGGCGAGCAATGTTGGCGTAACAGAAGTCCTTCCTCCAGACGATATTTAGAAGTTTAGCGTTCAACACAATTTATTGTTTACAATGATTGATGGAAAAACTGCTCAAATAGTAACAAATACGGCTTCACCAGCCGTTTGTTATATATAATAAATCGAAACCCTCTGAAATGAACAATTTAGAAATAGTTTTACAAAAAACAATTGATACAGAGGCCTGCAAATTGGGTATTTCATCTTTACATGCCCGAATAAAATTTGTGGAGTGTATTTTGCATATAGCATATAATTAGCCGTTTCAAAAGTGGTCCGCGCTTGCTTAAAGCGCTTAAACTTGAAAATAAGCAAAGAATTCAGGCTGCATTTAAAGATAAAATGGGCTTACGAGTGGATTTTGTGCAATAAGGAACTGGTACTTCAAATGATGGCAACACCTCTAGGCGATTTTTTTTCTCATCCCTCATTGGAAGCTGATATTACAGGAGTTAAACAAGAATTAATAGACCGTTTTCGCTTAATACTGCAAATGATTACATGTGACCAAAAAATTGATACAACAAGATTTCAACAATTTGCAAGGGAAACAGCAGAATTTTTTGTTAAGGAATACAACTGGTATTTCATGCCTGTCACAGTGCATAAGATACTCATGCATGGGAATGAAATTATGAATTCAGGTTGATGTTCTCTAGAAAATCCAACAGAACTTCCACAAATACTGATGTTTTCCACCGTCTGCTTGTATCATCTGACCCATACATAAGTCATATAAGACGTCAATCAAATAAACAACATTTGGGGTTAGATGATATTGTTAAAGATATGGTCTGTGATGAATAAAACTTTGAATTATTTGTTATTTTTATAAATTATGCTCATTTTATCGTTTGTTTAATATGGCTATTACAATTTTTTTCAAATATTTTTGTTTTCGGTTGTATGGGCGGTAGGTGTAGGCCGATTTTAATGAAACTTTATATTTTTCTTAATTATGCAAAAAAAAAAAAAAAAGACTCGGCGCCAAGCTTCATTATTCTAGGAGCACTCCTTCTACTTTTTGCCAAGAAATGTGTGAAGCCTAACCACTGTGCGGCCTATTACACGCCATGCCAAATTTTTTTTGAGCCGATGTCCAGCAATTTGGAATTTTTTCCATTTCTAGCTGGTGATATGCATCTTTGTTCATACCCCGATATAATTGACAGACAGGTTGTGCAATCTATTGATTAATGTCGCGTCACAAGCACTGTCGAAAATATTTGGAGTCACTGGAGAAGGGGCATGATATGTAAAAATCAATTATATTAAATTCCTAACTCGGCTTCAGTAAAATATATATCAAACAAATATTTTTTTTTTTTAATTTTAGTATTTTTTATAAAAATAAAAAAATCTTATTTTCGATCTTTATCAATTTAATGATTGAGTTTGAAATTGTTCAGGCTCAAGATCAGCTGTATAACCTGTCATGCAGAATATAGATCAATTTTTGAAACAAATGTGCTAATGCTTTTGCTTTATTTAAAGTAAAAACATTTGATCTTGAGCCTGAACAATTTCAAACTCAATCAAACAAATTCAACACAAACTGTAACACGATATGATTAGAATCGGGTGAGTGGACGTGGAAGTTTCATACAACTAAAAATGACAAAATGTTTAAGAATCAGCGACTGAAAAATATTAGAAAAAAAAATTGGGAAGACATGTAAAAAAAATCAGTCTAAACCTCTATCTCAAATATGGGGAGACATGAATAAAGGGATGTATCACCTCCTTCGCATGGAATAATTATAAAATGCTTTACTTTGACTCCTTTGCAACGTTTTCAAACAACTCACAGTGGCGCCCGTAGAGCAAACGAGGTTGCAAAAATCAAAATTTTCATGTGCGACGACGAAGTTTTCAATAAACCCATGTTATAGGAAACTTTTCAACGATTTCAAATATGCTACTCTTAATAATATCACATTTTTAGTTTAGAAGATATAACCGTTCAAAGTTGACCGACTTTCGGCTTTCAAAAAAACACACAATATTTGGTAAATTTGTTGCGATTTCAGGTGTAATATCACGAAAAATAGGTAACGAATCGCCTTATTTTTAGTTTGTATTGATTGATGTATTTATTAAATGTATAATGATAAAAAAAAATTAACTGTTTGCTTTGTGTTTCTCCTGGTAAATCACTATTTAAAAACTATCCGTTTTTCACTATTTTTCAACTTTGACGGAAAATAAAAAAAATCTATATTTGCCATATTTGCAAAATATGTTCTTTGATTATTTCTTTACATAATTCAAAAGGCTCTATCTGCCCGTACTTGCCCGTTTGGCATCTAGAGGTAAAAAAGTTTAAAAAGACATGGTTGCAGAAATTGTATGGCGTGCATCCCTTACATGTTTTGACTGACAGTAGTTTGATCTAATAGTTTGAAAATGGCATTTTAAGTCGGTTGTCTACCTGTGAGCCTCTGCTAAAGTCTAATCCCAATATTCTGTTACAGACACAGGATGCACAAAAAACTACTCATTGAAATTCGCAGGTACGCACCTCACTTAAAAATTACTTTGGAGTACAAATGGTCAAGAACAATATTGACTTATGGTCCCTCCAGGTAGGCACAAATCTTATTTAGACAAGAGCATAATATAAAAATTGCATAATTCAGCCTAAATCCACATGTATGCACGGAACAGGTAAATTTTTAGGCATGGTAGCATAATCCTATATATTGCAAACTAAGCATAATGCCTGGATTAGTCTACGACTGAAAGTTGGCGCAACAAGTTCTGAAAACATGGCGTTAAACAATTTAAGTACTGAAAACATGGCGTTGAACAATTTAAAATTATTTGAACTGTTTAGAAGGTCAATCACACCAAAGTTTTTCACGGAAGCTGCTTTAGAAGAACTTGATAGCTTATCCGGAAATATTGAGAGAAGCGAAATTATAAAAAATAATTTTTATCTGATATATGCAAATATTAAGGCAAAATGGGTGAAATCTAATCGAACCATTCAGAACTTCAACTCCAAATACGAGGACTGGCTTAATGAAGACAACATCCTGGATATATTGGCAGTAGATAAACCCACAACATCAACCAGAGGAGCAAAAGGAAGGCAAAAAAAAAGTATTGAGGAGTGTTCAATTTTCACAAGAAAGAGGAAACTTGCCGATGCCACCAATGACTTGACCACGAAGCATTTATCGGACGCGCTGTCTATTAAATATACAAAGGATAGTGAAAGAGTTAGGTCGCAGATTACAAAATCTGTTGCTGATGCAAGCCCACTGCGACTAAAAAGGATTAAGGAAAGCATTCCCACGCCCACAAACGCACACATTAAAAAGTATAGTTCCGCAGAAGCCTTGGCCTTGTTTATGAACTTACAACTTTCCAAAGAAAAATATGAGTTACTCCGGGCATCCTTGATGCGACATGGGGCTGACGTTTTACCAGGATACAAGCATATTACGCAAGCCAAAATAAATTCACGACCACTGCATACGGAGTTTACGGAAGTCTCTGTGAAAGCCAATCTGCATGGGCCATACAGCAAAATGGTTGTTGGAGAGTCTTCCTGAAAATGAGGTGAAAATTCTTCCTGAGAAACTGACATTGATCAGCAAATTGGGCTGCGATGGATCATCCGGACAAAGCGTTTATAAGCAAAGCATATCTTCCGATGACGCTACAATATCGGACGGAAATATGTTTATGGCATCTGTTGTTCCTTTGCGGCTAAAATCTGATGTTTCCCTACACTGGAAAAATCCACGTCCGTCATCAGTGCATTATTGCCGACCAATAATGTTTCAGTTTGCAAGGGAATCGGCAGAACATTGAAGAACAAATAAGCAAGATTAAACCTACAAATCTGCAATTGACCATGGTTGACGAAAAAGTCGTAAACGAACTGATAGGAACAAACTCAACATTGTCATGCCCGATTTGCAAAAAGAGTCAGAAGAACTTTGGTAACTTAAACGATTCTATAAACGAGGAGAATTACGAATATGGAATGGTGACATTGCACGCAAGGATAAGGTGTATGGAGTTCTTGCTAAAACTGGCGTATACCCTACCACAAGAGGAGGAAAACTTCGATGAAAATACATCAATAAAGGATAAGGAAAAGATCAGAAAGAAGCAAATACAGGATGCTTTTTTAAACAAGTTGGACTAAAAGTAGACTGTCCCAAGCACGGATACGGTAACTCAAATGATGGAAACACTTCTAGGAGATTTTTTGAAAATGATGAGGCAGTAACTAGAATCACTGGAATTGACAATCAAATCGTGAAAAGATTGGGAACGATCTTGAATGTTTTAAACTGCAAAGAAAATGTCAATTCTACAAAATATGGAGAATATGCATCGAAAACTGCATCTATTTTAGCAGAAATGTATCCACAGAAGAAGTTGACCACGACCGTCCATAAAATATTGGCGCATGGCAAAGATATAATTGAGTACCAGTCTTTGCCAATTGGAGAGCTTTCTGAAGAAGCACAGGAGTTTCTTAACAAAGTTTATAAAAAATATAGATTGCAGAACACATTCAAAGCATCAAGTGTAAGGCAAAATGAGGACCTCTTCAACATGTTGGCAGCATCTTCCGATCCACTTATTTCTTCCCTGCGGCATGTGAAGTCACGAATAGAGTTAGAAAATAATTATAGTTTAGAAATGATTAGTCTTTTAGTTATACCTTCTCTAACGAATTGTGATGAATATTTTACAGAAAATTGAAAAAATAAATTTAAAAAAGAAGTAATTTGTTTTTAATTTGTTGGGAAATAATTTAAAACATAAAACCCTAAAGAATAAAAATAAAAACAATCTAAAAATGTAAAAATAATTTTTTTTTAGTTACCATAAAATTGATTTTTCTACAAATTTTAATTTTGATAACCCATAAGTAGGCCCCTACAAAGCGTAGCACCAAACGCTCATTTTATAGGCTGAACAGTTATCTATCATATGCTGTTTAAACTGTTCAATTATGTTATTCGGTTCAAAAGAACGAAAAAACTTAAATGGCGCCACTGTGCAACGCTTTGAATGGCGTTTCTATCAACATGTTAAAGGCATTGAGTCAAGTAATGGCGTGAATGTGTGTCACATCCCATAGAATGGCATGCTATAAATACTAAAACTTAGCTCGTCATTTTATGTTCTCTGTCGAAGCCTGTGAGTTCCTGAGGTTGTTGGCGACTGACACACACTGGGCCTTAGGCCTGCGAGATGTTATATAGAGTTATTTTCCCACTAAATTGAGAAATATTTTTCAAGTGGCAAAAGACAGTTTCCGAACTAACATTTGAAAGTGAACTACCTAGAAGTTTATCAAAATTATTGGCGACATATTAATTACAATTGACAGAAAATATTTAACTCAATTTGGTAGGGAAATATACTATGAACTTCCATCTCTTCATATTTTGAAACTAATGCCACCGACACGGCGATAGCTATAGGTAGAACTGATTTTTTTCTTTCGACAGGGGACTTTAGGAAACATGATAATTACCAACATGATCATAACAAGTAAAAAAAGAAGCTGGAGCTCATCCTACTGAACTTATTCTAATTGGAAATGGTCAAGTTATATGCAATGAAAATGGTGAATTACCATTCGCAAAATGATTTCGTTTCATTACAATAAGAACAAAAAGTGAATGTTTATTCAGATATAAACAAAGACAAT
This sequence comes from Cordilura impudica, assembly GCA_963682025.1. Classification (NCBI taxonomy): domain Eukaryota; kingdom Metazoa; phylum Arthropoda; class Insecta; order Diptera; family Scathophagidae; genus Cordilura; species Cordilura impudica. Next base: position 144,351,641 of record OY821519.1, read on the forward strand.
GAAACAGTTTTGTTTTATCTAGTAAAGAAAACTTTGGCTCACATTATCCAAAAAATTACCACCATAATTTCTAAATCGATTGCACCACATACCAAATCGATTTGTTTACAGTTCCATAAAACTTAAATGCCTGAAAACTTTGTAATGGAAACCGATTAAGAGCGTGTTTTGTGCTGTTAGTTAAACTTCTAAGTTTCGTTAAGATCAAGTTTGTAAATATTCAGTGAAATAGTTTAGAGTTATAAGAGTTAATGTAAATTGAACATACATAAACTCATAATTTTTAATACTGTAGTCATATTAAGAATTTTTACTATTTTAATATGTGATTTTAACTAAACTAAGTTTAACTGACACATAAGTATAACACAACTTACCGGTAACCTTTTAGAGCAATGTTTTCAATGGCATTAGTGAGAGAAGCATTTGCAATTGTCATTTCCTATGAACGTAATATCACCCACCTACTTATTGCACTATTTTTTAGATATTTTGTTACACACATAATCTATTCGATTGATCACTAAAAGCTATTAAAATAAATATAGTAAATAAATAGAGTTAGCTGCAATCTGTTCAAGGAAAACAATTTTAAAACAATAATACAACGATTTTGACATCGATGCACATTCCGAGAGTAAAATAATTAAAATATGTTAATAAGAATTCATAAAATGCTAAGATAAATAACGTTTTATAATTCAGAGACGATAACAATAATTTACTCATTATCTCTAGAATGAAATTCGAAAAAATTTTAATTAAAACATATTAAAAATAGTAAAGTTTTTGTTACAGGTGTTATTATACCAATACTCGTAGCTTTAATTTTGTTTGGAGTGTGTGAGTGTGTACTTTGAACTATAAACCTGTTATAGAAATACCAGTACTTCCCAGCAAAGTACTTCATGGGACTTTTATGAATACAAACTCATAATTTTAAACAAAAAAAATTTCGATATCAATTTGTAACTCCTAATATTGTGGAAAGAGATCGAAATAATCGTAACACGCATAAAATATAATACTTGATTTTTTTTACAGAAAAGATAATTTTTGATGTATAAACATTTATACGCTCATGGGGGTAAACATCTATTTCTATCTATCACGATACAATCACAAAAACAGCGTAAGAAGTAAGAAGTAAGAAAAAATGGTGTGAAGTATGGGTACATTGGTGCAAAGATCATGATATAAAATTATTTCAGCTAATTCAACAACCTCTGCTATAACAACGTTAAACATCTCACAACATAAACGTATAACATGCCAAAAGGATTCTCAGCTCTGTCTGTATCGAAGCTGATGGTAAAAGTTTGACCAAAGTCGTTAAAGAATTGACTGGCAAATCCATCAATGAATTGGTTGCCAGCGGTCGCGAAAAATTGTCGTCCATGCCAGTTGATGGTGGTGGCGCTGTTGTTGATCTGCTGCTCCAGCCGCTAGTGGTGACGCCGCCGCTGCTAATTCCACTGTCGAGAAGGAAGAGACGAAGGCAGAATCCCAATCTGAGGATGATGATTAAACTTTGGTCGTGTGCGTGGAAAAACTTGTCGGGATTCTTTAGCCAAACCTATGTACTGCCACCTATGTACTACCAGCCTTCAATACAGCCGTTTAAAAACAAAATTTAAACTTTATTTTAGAACATTTGAGAGAATTGTCCTCAATTTTATAACAATCAGACTAAAAACTGTACTAATAAGATAAAAGGTTTTTATTTCTGTGAAATAAAAATTTAGAACTACAAGCTTTTACACGTTAAAAAAAAATCAATAACCCCACAGATAAAGGGTCCGCCATATAAAGTTTTTTTTAACTAGTGCTTATTTCGTGAATGGTAACACTTAGCTCATGTCTGCGCTGGGAAATATTGCGACATTACTTTGAATGTGTGCGAAAATACCACCTCGGAGCTGCGATTTGACACCGTTGGACTATTATTTGTAGGGTGCCTTCAAAGATAAGTGTTACGCCAACAAGCCAGAGACAAATACAGCTGCACACAATCGATAATGTGCTTAAAAATTGGACCGATCGTGTAAGCTACTGCATGGCCAGCCGAGGCAGCCATTTGAATGAAATTATGTTCCATTATTAACGGGAAGGATTGTACTTTCAAATAAAAAAAGAAATTTGAGATAATATTCAGTAGTTTTTTTTATAGCATTTTCAAAAAAGAAAAAGTTATTTGGCGGGCCCTTTACAACGCTATTATTAATAATAAAATTATTACAGCTAAATCAACAACCCCAACTGTAACAAGTAAGAAAATTATAGTAGGTCTAGGCCGACTATACGATACCCTATCTCTCAAGCCCAACTAACTGGATATAGAAAATAAGCATAAACAAAATTTGAGTGGGATTTTTATTAATTTTTTCGGCTGCAGATATGAAAAAGTTCATATCGGATGCTATATCTATATGGGGACTAGGCCCAAAAATTGATCGATCCTGACCATGTTTGGTAAAGTCTCTTGTATTTTGCAAAAATATATGCAAACAAAATTTGAGAAGAATCAGTGCAATATTTTTGTTTTTTGATAGATTTAAGTGCAGATCGGGAAGCAGCTCTACATTGGGCCTATGAGTAAGTGTTCTCGCATAGTGATAATTTTTGGACATCTCATAATGGATGTTAAACGCATACAAACCGAATTTGACTAAGATTTGTATGATAATTTGGGTCTTATGGCAATATATGTTGATTTCATAGGGTTCATTTGTATGGGGGCTAGGTCTGAACATGGACCGATTCTCACCAATTTCAATAGCGTTCATCCCATGGCCGATAAAAGATCAAATACCAAATTTCGTCAAAACATATTCATATTTGCGACCTGCAGTTTGATTACAAGCTTTACATGGACACACAGACGGACGGACGGACGGACATCGTTAAATCGAATCAGATAGTGATACTGATTCGATCGGTATAATTAAAGATGGTTGTAGGTCAAATATTTTTGGTTGTTACAAATAGCAGCACAAAGTCATTATACCCAAACCACATAGTGGTATAGGGTATAATGACCAGTTGAAATGATAATAAATAATTTTTATATTAGCTGCGTCCTTGCAGTTGTTTGCTATAATAGGCCCCATACACGACACCAATATGGTGGCACAATCAAGTGATTATACAATCAAGATCTAAGCACACACTACACCAGCTTGCTGGTACATTCATCATTTCGTTGCAAATAGCGTGTTGAAAACATCGATAGGGATAGTGCCTTAAAAAATTGTTTGTTGTATTTTTTTTATTTATTAAAGAAATACATATTTTATTATTATATATTATTATATGTGACCTTCTCCGAGAAAAGGGGCCTAGTGTGTGAAAATTAAGTTTTGAGAAAAAACGCATTTAAATCACTTGATTGCGCATGCATGCTGTGCCCTATAAGTGACACATATATGACGCTTTCTCTTTGACTCCCATCTCCCTTGTGATGGGACTCACAAAGTTTTTTATAGTTCTAACCACAACTTAAGACCTTTTGGGCCTTTTCCCGAAACCCATCCATTAGGTTTATTGCAATGTTTTGTGTTAAAAATATTCCACGTTTTGGGACATCTTTTTGTGCTCTTCAACTTCAACTTCTTTTCACAAGAGCGTAATAACTCTCCACTGGCTTATGCTTCGGGCAGTTTAGAGAATGTGCCTCCCTGAGTATAAAAACCACGCTATTAGTCTTGAACCACTCAAGAGCTTTCCTTACCGTAGTGATAAGATGCAAAGTAGGGCTTATGAATGGAATTAAGTAGTCTTCTTAATATAAATTTCGGCATTGGTAGAGCTTGTTATAAGAAATGAATTACTTCTTTTACCGCAACTGCATATTGATGCTTTGGGCTCCAAAATCTACCTTCCACTTTCCCTCGAACATTAGTGGAAGCTGCGAAAAATCTTCCACTTCTGTACCCTTCGTCATCTATTATACAGCTAACCGATTTGCTTTTCTACCGGATATGTTGGGAGCTCTTTTCAACATGCTTCTTATTTTTTTTTGGCCTTGCAAACATCATGCGGACTTATTTTTCTTCCCGAACCATGTTTCCTATCAATCGCAGACCTTTCCCAAAATTTGACGCAGATCTTTGGCAAACCTTCTTTGACAAACTTTTTGTAGGACCAAGGTGGATTTTGTTAAAAATACTTAATAATATTAACAAATGAACAGGGTTATTATTCAACATAATAACTGACAAATTTTTCAAAGCAAATTTGATATAAAAAATTAAAATAATGCTTGCGGAAAAAGTTAAGATGAACAAGTAAGAAAATTATAGTCGGTCTAGACCCTATACCATAGAGACCCTATCTCGTAGGCCCAACTAATTGGATATAGAAAATAAGCATAAACCAATTTTGAGTGGCATTTTTATTAATTTTTTTGGCTGCAGATATGAAAAAGTTCATATCGGATGCTATGTCTATATGGGGACTAGGTCCAAAAATGGACCGATCCTGACCATGGTTGGTAAAGTCTCTTGTATTTTGCGAAAATATATACAAACAAAATTTGAGAAGAATCAGTGCAATATTTATGTTTGTTGATAGATTTAAGTGAAGATTGGGAAGCAGCTCTATATGGGGCCATAGGCCTATTAGCCCATAGGAAAAGTTTTTGGACTATTCACTAATGGATGTAATAAACACATACAAACCCAATTTGACTAAGATCTATACGACAATTTCGATTTCATATCAATTTATGTCGATTTCACAGGGGTCATTTGTATGGGGGCTAGGTCTGAACATGGACCGATTCTCACCAATTTCAATAGCGTTCATCCTATGGCCGATAAAGGCTTATATACCAAATTTCATCATAATATATTCATATTTGTGTCCTGCAGTTTGATTACAAGCTTTAGACGGACGGACAGCGTTAAATCGAATCAGATAGTGATTCTGTTTCTATCTGTATAATAAAAGATGGGTCTAGGTCAAATATTTTTGGTAGTTACAAACAGCAGCACAAAGTCATTATACCCAAACCACATAGTGGTATAGGGTATAAAAACCTGTTTTAAAATTTTTTTTGATTTCACTCCATAAATTGGGTAATTGTGAAGATTTGAAAAGTAAAGTTAATTCAAAAAACTTTGGAAATTGTCAGAAATATAAAAGCAAACTTTTATGATAATTTGATCACTTATTCTCCATATATCTTGATGGTTGCTCAAAATATATGTACTGGATACGCTCCATTGACAACAACGTATTTATGGCAAATCATTTAGGTACGGGTCATCTGAAATATACTTGTTTTACATTTTCATCAAGATCTTATTTCAGAAAAAATTTTTACTTTACCTACTTGGTGATGCACATTTTTGCTGGGTAAGTAATTATTTAATAGATATTATTCTAACCAAGTTATGTAGCTGCGCTAATACATATGTATATACAAATATTATCAGATTGTGTACTACAAAAACTTAATAAAATGTTCAGCCATTTAGTTGTCCACTGTTAGTTCAAGTTTAACATTCTGAAGAAAATAATATTATTTAAAAAGTGATGGAGCAGGACTTCCCGATTAAAACAGATGTGTTTAAGATAATACTTTTAACTACATTTCTATGTTTGTGGCTGTATTGGTTATGGTCACGGCGAAATTTATATCGCTTTGCTATGAACTTACCCGGCTCATTTGGATATCCAATAATTGGTTCGGTTTTCACTTTAAAACATACTAAATGTAAGTAGTGATTTACATTAAGTTTTGGCAGGAGAATTAATCTAAAATATCAACTATAATTAAATGAGTTGCCTACAAATCAACTAACATCTCCTTACAAAAATATATAACAAATTCCAAGTGCGGTTTGAAATCATGTAAAAAGATAAATGGAAGCATTAAGTATGCTTTTTGGAATCGTAGAAGTACCGGGAATGTCATCCTTAAATTTCACTGTCGTAATGGCGAGGACAAACTACTAGTCGAAGAAGGTTGACCACTTTCCATACAGATGTATGGAGATATGCTGATCATAGATATTTGACATCAATTTACAAAAAATTGTGTACAAATATTAATTTTGAGTCAGTTATACTGATACGTTACTCTCCTGAAATTTTCAAGCATTCTGATAAATGTTCTTCGTATAAGTTTTATTTCTATTTTCAAAACAAAATGTCAAGAACATCTAAAAAAAACTATTATCTAGTATTTCAATTAGAATATATGTAGAAAATAAGTTTTCAAAATTTTAAATAATTCTGATCTGTTGGAACAACTGCTCGAATTTTTTAATTTTTTTATTTTTACACTGTCTGTAATCGACTATATTCATCGATACTCATTAAAACTTTTCAACCAATCCGACCAACATTGTGAGGTCCGTATAGCAATACTCGACTAATATTGACCGCTTTTTGTGCAAATGTGTGAAAATGTGCTCTTATTTGAATTTGTATGGTATTTTCCATAAAGTTTTCCGCAATTAATTAAAAATTATATTTCTTAGAGTTGTATATATAAAGAGAACGCTTTCTTCAAAGTCTCAAAGCATTCAGCCAAAAATTGAAGCTTGGAGGAAGTACTGCTCAACAAAAAAAAAAAAAAAAAACAAAATAAAATTAAAAAATTAAAATTTTTTCAATGCCCATCATTGATCACATTCACTCATTTAAAAAATTAAAAAAAATTGAAAAAAATACATATTAAAATTACAAATACGAAGACATTACGTCGCGCATAAGATCATAATTATACCCTATACCACTATGTGGTTTGGGGATAATGACTTTGTGCTGCTGTTTGTAACACCCAAAAATATTTGACCTAGACCCATCTTTAATTATACCGATCGAATCAGAATCACTTTCTGAGTTGATTTAACAATGTCCGTCCGTCCGTCCGTCTGTGTGTCCATGTAAAGCTTGTAATCAAACTGCAGGTCGCAAATATGAATATATTTTGATGAATAAGCTTTTATCGGCCATGGGATGAACGTTATTGAAATTGGTGAGAATCGGTCCATGTTCAGACCTAGCCCCCATACAAATTACCCATATGAAATCGACATAAATTTCCATAAGATCCAAATTGTCATATAGATCTTACGCAAATTGGGTTTGTATGCGTTCATTACATCCACTAATGAGTAGTCCAAAAATGATCCCTTTGACCCCATATAGAGCTGCTTCCCGATCTTCAGTTAAATCTATTAAAAAACAAAAATATTGCACTGATTCTTCTCAAATTTTGTTTGTACATATTTTTGCAAAATACAAGAGACTTTACCAAATATGATCAGGATCGGTCCATTTTTGGACCTAGCCCCTATATAGATATAGCATCCGATTTGAACTTTTTTATATCTGCAGCCAAAAAAATTAATAAAAATCCCACTCAAATTTGGTTTTTGCTTATTTTCTATGTCCAGTTAGTTGGGCCTAAGAGATAGGGTTTCTAAACGCATGGTATAGGGTATCGTATAGTCGGTCTAGACCGACTATAATTTTCTTACTTGTTTTTCTATACAATTGTGTGAAAATTTGCTCTTATTTCAAGTTTGACCACTTCCCATACAAATGTATGAAAACATTGACTTCATTTAGCCATCATTTTACAAGAATACATGATAAAAATTAATACAAATCGTAGTCACTCATATCAATAGATATTTCCCTAAAATATGTCAATGCTTGTTGTAAAATTAAGAAATTTTCTCTTTATTGTAGATAAGAGGTCAATAAAGCGATTATTACTTTTAATAATAAATATAATAATCGATTTATAGATTAACAGCCGTATCCATAAAAATTAAAGTGTACTTCAAGTAGACTTTATTGTCTGTTTTTCAAACAAAATTTGTTGATAAAATCTACCTGAAGTACACTTTAATTTTTATGAATACGGCTATAAGTTCCTTTCCATTGACATAAATGAAAAAAACATTTATCGATTGCATGTATTTATAACACCTGCATGTGTTATGCCAAAACTAAGCTTTCTCAAAGAAACCTCAATATAGAGATTTCAAAAAGTGATCTAAATAGAAATCATATAATTGTACAGAGATTATTAAAATTAAACAAGTACTGCTTCTAAACTAGTTAATTAATAAAAAAAAATATGTGTTATATGACGTTGACACTACTTGCTTTATGCATAAAACTTCATAGAGTGCACATTTTCGAGTAGTAATTTGCCAACAACACAATTACTATCGGAATGCTTTGAAATTTTTATGACGTAATGTCCTCATATTTGTAATTTTAGAATGTGTTATTTTGTAGCATGTGTTCCGTACATATTTTTGTAAATCGCTGTCAAACTTGCATTGTGTGCATTTATTCAATTACACTGTGGAACAAATTCAGGTTAGCAAAAGTTAGGTCGATTCTGAGAGTGAGGTGTGAAAATAGATGCTAAATTAGAAGACCCGTATCGCGGCATTTGTTTATGTTTGTTCGAATTTTTTTTTAATCGACCTTCGAACTTTGCACTCAAATGCCGATTTTCAGCATATTGTTTATATGGTTTTTTGGCTATAAATCGTCGGCCAATTGATCTTTTTTCAATCTGTAAAAGCCAAATTATTGCTAGAGACCTGTGCAACAATTAAAATTTTTTTAAAAATTGATTTAGAAAATTTTTGTGGTGCTTATGAAGCAAAATGTTGGAAAGAGCATAAAAAAAATAATTTTTCCAACATTTTGGTTCAAGTTCGAAGGTCGATTAAAAAAAAAAATTCGAACTAACATAAACAAACGCCGCGATACGGGTCTTCTAATTTAGCCTCTATTTTCACCCATCACTCTCAGAATCGACCTAACTTTTGCTAACCTGAATTTGTTCCACAGTGTTATTTATACTAGAAGATTCCAGCCCTCGAAATTCGAGCGCAAATTCTAGGAAATTTTAAGTTTTCATTAAATAAAGACCCTAAAAGAATGATAATCAATTATAGCCAATTCACAAATCAACACCAAAAAAAAACTCATTTTATTACAAACAAATTAACACATTTACTAAACACACACATAGCATTGTAAAACTTTATGTATGTGTTAGTAGCAAGCAACTGTAAATGCAATTTACTCAAAATAAAGGAAAAATTTAAAAATCTGTGAATCTGCAAAACGGCTAAAAAGAAATACCTTTCAAATAATATACGTTTGATCAAAATTGGGATAAAACAGTAGAACAAAACATCAGTAACAAGAAATCGTCTAGCCTATTAATATTATAGGTGGAAATTGACTGTTCTTTTTCGATTAGTACAACAGTACAACCATCTATGAATATAGTCAGTTGCAGTTGCTAAAAATATATTTAAGATATTAAAATTTTTTTAACTACTGATCTTTTTCGTGTAGGAGTTAGCCCACTTTACAGTTTTTATCAGAATGCTTCAATATCTCAGAATACTAATCTAATAATATAACTGTCTCAAAAACAATAAAATTATACCATGTACTTTCGAAGAATTTTTTGTTAAATGATGTCAAACATCTATGACCTGTATATTTCCATAAATTTGTAATGAAAGTGGTCTAGCTTTTTCGAGTAACAGTTTGCCTCCACCTGATTCAAGTGATGATATTCCCAGAACTTGTACAATTCCAAAAAGTACATGTATAACATTGTATATTCTAATAAATATATATATTTATCATACTATTCACGCTACTCGTTCGGCTCGTGTAGATCGAAGCTCGAGTAATGGGGTGCTCTGCCTTTAACCACATCTTATACTACATTATTTACACTTAGAAATGTATTGTGAATTCCCCAATCACTACTTTGAGCAAGTAGTATATCAAATTAGGTTTTCGTAGGAATTAAACACTTTTCCTATTAACTCAGCCAGTTTTCATCACTCTTGGTAGCGTGTGTGTAGAACAGGGATGTGATATGAGATTTTCAGTTCGGTATTAAAAAAATTTTACAAGAGAACTTTTTTAACTACATGAGTACTAAATTACAATTTGTTTCTAAACCAAAATAAAATATTTAAATTAAAGGGCACAATAATACTAACTAACAGATTCCAGCCCTTGAAATTCGAGTGCAAATTCTGGGAAATTTTATTTTTTCATTAAATAAAGACCCTAAAATTATGCTAATCAATTATAGCCAATTCACAAATCAACACAAAAAACAAACTCATTATACCCTATACCACTATGTGGTTTGGGTATAATGACTTTGTGCTGCTGTTTGTGACACCCAAAAATATTTGACCTAGACCCATCTTTAATTATACCGATCGAATCAGAATCACTTTCTGAGTTGATTTAACAATGTCCGTCCGTCCGTCCGTCCGTCCGTCTGTGTGTCCATGTAAAGCTTGTAATCAAACTGCAGGTCGCAAATATGAATATATTTTGATGAAATTTGGTATATAAGCTTTTATCGGCCATGGGATGAACGCTGTTGAAATTGGTGAGAATCGGTCCATGTTCAGACCTAGCCCCCATACAAATTACCCATATGAAATCGACATAAATTGCCATAAGATCCAAATTGTCATATAGATCTTACGCAAATTGGGTTTGTATGCGTTCATTACATCCACTAATGAGTAGTCCAAAAATGATCCCTTTGACCCCGTATAGATCTGCTTCCCGATCTTCAGTTAAATCTATTAAAAAACAAAAATATTGCACTGATTCTTCTCAAATTTTGTTTGTACATATTTTTGCAAAATACTAGAGACTTTACCAAACATGATCAGGATCGGTCCATTTTTGGATCTAGCCCCTTTATAGATATAGCATCCGATATGAACTTTTTTTATATCTGCAGCCAAAAAAATTAATAAAAATCCCACTCAAATTTGGTTTTTGCTTATTTTCTATGTCCAGTTAGTTGGGACTAAGAGATAGGGTTTCTAAACGCATGGTATAGGGTATCTTATAGTCGGTCTAGACCGACTATAATTTTCTTACTTGTTTTTATTATAAACACATTAACAAATTTAATAAACACACACATAGCATTGTATAATTTTATGTATGTGTTAGTAGCAACTTTAAATGCAATTTACTCAAAATAAAGGAAAAAATTTAAAATTCTTTAAATCTGCAAAACGGCTAAAAAGAAATACCTTTCAAATAATATACGTTTGATCAAAATTGGGATAAAACAGTAGAACAAAACATCAGTAACAAGAAATCGTCTAGCCTATTAATATTATAGATAAGAAGTTTTAACGTAGTGTTTATTGGTTAGAAACTGACTAAACTAACAATGTTAAAAATAACAAGCTCCCTGGTTTGTTTGTGCATAACACATTAAACATAACGGACTTTATTAACCCTTTAATGCCCGATGTTGCCTATAGACATTGTATATTTTTGCTTATAACTCCCGTAGTTTTTATTTTTTTTTTCATACAGTTTGATATATTGTGCAAGCCTAATTGCAAATATTTTATTGTAAGTATTGACAGCGATCATTTGAGGGCTATATTTGATTGCTCGTGTAAAATTTTTTTTCTGCAAAAAGTGAGTTTACAAATACTGAAAAAAAGTAATAAAGATATTTAAAAGTTTAAATTTAAATGCCTAAAGATATTGTTTAAAGGTAAGAAAATTAGAAAAAAAAAAAAATAAAATATACTTTTAGATGGTGGTAAATCATTTTTCAAACACAATGGTGCCCATAGGCAACATTCAATAACGGTTAAGGAGAATGCATAGGACTTTGAAATTGATATAAATTCATAATTAGGTCTAAATTAACAACTACATAAATTTTAAAAATGTTTAACCATGAACCAATTAGTTCGGGCATGACAGGGTTAATAACTAACTTGACGAGACATAAAAAATACTGCAGTAAGATCACAACAAAAGGGAAATAAATAAAAGAAAAACATATGACAACAACAAATATAAACGTTACTTTATATCACGTTTACTAACTAGCATGAGTTTACTTTAAATTAAAAAAATAAAAAATATGTACATCAAATAAAGAAATTAGACCCATTAATCGATATCTCCATCCACAAAAAAAAAAAAAAAAAAACACAACAACAACTAAAATTATTAATATTTAAGAATATTGCTACTTTGAATACAGTAAAATACACTGCTAACTAAGAATAACTTGTCTTTTTATGGGCATATACGCAGATGCCATTCGAACTATTGGAATGTTATTGGAGCGTTACAAAAGTCACACTTTCAGCGAATGGATTGGAATACACCCACTCATAGTGTCAGCAGATCCAGAGTTTATTAAACAAATTTTATCATGTCCTGAATTTTTTAATAAATTAACACTTTTGTCCAAGCCTATGTACAAATCATTAGGTGGTGGTATACTTTTTTGTAATGGTAAGTTTAAAAGTAAAACTTTGTGTAGGCGACTTTAACAATCTTCTGATTTCTTTATATTAGACTCTGATTGGCATCACAGTCGTAAAATGTTAAATCCCTCCTTTCATCTCAAAACCTTATTAAGTTTTCTGCCAATATTCAATAAAGCAAAAAGAATAACAATTTCATTAATGGATGGAATGGTTGACAATAATGAACACGATCTGCTCGACATGTTACAGCGGATATCAATGGGAATATCAGTAGGTAAGTTAATAAGTTATGTACATCATTAAAAAAATATATAACTTTATTGTATCATATAAAAACATGAAGTTGAGTTAAAAAAAATTAATTTATGAGGGAATACCCTTAAAGTTTATCTAAATACATTAGCATTTGCATACATAGATTTATGATGTAATTCAAAAATGTCAATTAAATTTTAAAATTGCCAGTTGAAATTCTATATGAAAATCAGTACACGAATGGGTCAGAAGCTATAAGGCCTAACTCCACTTTTAGAAAATTTCTCAACTGTGTTCTGTTACTATCTAATTAGTTGTGAACTCTTTGAAAATTATTTTGTTCTTTATACCCTATACCACTATGTGGTTTGGGTATAATGATTTTGTGCTGCTGTTTGTAACTACCAAAAATAGTTGACCTAGACCCATCTTTTATTATACCGATCGAATCAGAATCACTATCTGATTCACTTTACCAAACATGGTCAGGATCGGTCCATTTTTGGGCCAAGTCCCCATATAGATCTAGCATCCGATATGAACTTTTTCATATCTGCAGCCAAAAAGATTAATAAAAATCTCACTCAAATTTGATTTATGGTTATTTTATATATCCAGTTAGTTGGGCCTGAGAGATAGGGTCTCTAAGCGCATGGTGTAGGGTATCGTATAGTCGGTCTAGACCGACTATAATTTTCTTACTTATTTTTTTTTTTTTGTCTTTCTAATTAGTTCGTATTTTCACAATACATACACTTTTTAAGTCACATTAATTAAGCAACAAAAAAAAAAAAAAAATTCAGTGAGTAAATGTCAAGAATTCCGTTAGTTGAGAAATTAGAATATATAAAAAATTAAAACGCAGCTACTCGGTTGATGAAAAGCTAAAAATCGAAGTTCGTTTAAATGTCATAACATAAAAAAAATATAAGTGTTTAAAAAAAAAATATAATATAAGTGATAAAAAATATAAATTTATATAATATAAAAATAACATAAGTGTTTTTTGGTATTAAAAAAATCAAGGTACCCTTTAAGATGACATGCAGACTGTGGACTAAGATACTGATTTTTCAACAGATCATCATTATAGGCCAAGGAAAATTTTTAGTATTGACTATTCCGACTCTTCGTCTGATTCGGAAAAAGAAAATGTAGATAGCAATTCAATTGAACCCACTGAAGAAAATCATTCAACAGTAGGAAGGAAAAGGACTCGAGATCCAAAAGAATGGAAACGAAGTATAATGAAACAGAATAGATTACGAAGTGTGCAATACACTTATTCGAATGGACACGCAATGACGGCTAAACTATTTCAATGTCGTTAACAATGTTATTGTCGACTCAATTGAAATCAAAAGATTAGTGCCAGTTTTAGAACAAATATAATGAACTCATTTTACAAACTTCACCAGTAAAAAGACGTCGTTCTCAAGATAATTCAAAAACTCCAAGGCTCCTTTCGAAAACGTTTTATATTCGAAATGACAACCAACACATTCGCCTCTGTAAAAAATATTTTAAAGAAACATACCAGGGTTCTAATCGTCGCATTCGTGATCGAGTAAGCTTTCGTATCGAATGAAATTTCGAAACGTATCGAATAGCCTAATCACGGCATACGATTAGAATCGAAACGAAATCTAATAAAAATTGTAAAAGATTTATTTTTAATGTAAATAAAGAAAAACAGATGTTTAATGAAAATGAATTGAAATTTTAGAAATTGTGGTTTTAAAGACATTTAAAATAGGAATTTGAACTACGTAAATATACGCTTTTAAATTAAATAATATTAATAAAATAAAATGTTTCTAAAATAAAATATACTTCACGTATTGAATATGAATTTATAAATTAAAATATCAATTGTGATAAAAAAAATTGAGCTTGTATTACTTCGACAGATAACCATTTTCCTCTAGCATTTCTAGTTCAACTGATTTTATTTCACAATCAATCTTTTTTATTGAAATATTAGCAACATTTTCTTCTTCCTTTAATTTCAACGATCTTTCTTTTATATTCAATAACCGATCAAGCTTACAGTTTATGCTTCGTGGGAATCTTCATATTTTTCAATGTGACACCTTAGAAGGTCTTATTTTTTTTGCTTTTATAATGGGTTCCTTCTCTACTGCCTCAGGTTCATTTATATTTTCGTCGTCTTCCTCATCTAACATATCATTAAATGCTTTTTCGATATCATCAGCACAAATTTGTTTCGTAGTTTTAGAAGAACCAAAAGATATGTTCGATGAAAGAACATCACCAGAAACGCCTATACCGGCAGCCTGAAGAATTTGTTCTTCTCTTTTTGGATGACTTATTGAATGACAGCTTTTTTTTGACATTGTGTTTTTGGTCGGCATAACCCTAGAAAAATGTGCGTATAATTGGAACACTTCAAAACACCTCAACATATATGTACCTTTCTCCACATTTTTCATCTTTATTGTAAGCTGATCCCATAATCGCTTTGAAACAGCTTTTCCCTGGCCACAATTAGGTAAAATATTTTTGGCCAAATTTGTGTGCTCAATCATAAATTCAGCCATGAGTTCCTTTTGTTTGCCATTTATTTTAAATATATTTGCCCCGAAAATTCTTAATTAGATTTTTGAAATTTTAATTTATCAAGTGATTAATATTACTTAAATTTTAAGACCTTTTGGTTATTATTTTATATATCCCGCTTTTATTTTTTCGCTTGTTGTTCTCAAGAAGTTTAATACTTTTGTCTACGATTGGCTTTGACGTATCGAATGACATTTAGAAAGAAGACACTCGATCGATCGCTCGTTATATTATGCCATCATCTCAAATTTCGATACTACTTACACGATAGCGAATGCCGTGATTTCAAAATGAAAAATTTCGATCAAATTCACTCGATCACGTATGCGACGATTGACCATCGAATAGAAAGATGTTCTTCGATTGAGTATGTTTATTTACTGCACGATCATCAAGGAAAGCACATACCAGCCACTATACTCGAATACATAATCCTACAAGACGATATTTGAATCAAGATCTAACCATTAAAATCATGTATGAACTCTATGTTATACACTGTAATGAAGAGCAATTGGTACCGGTTAAGGAAAAACATTACTATAATATATTTTCAACTAAATTTAATTTAAATTTGTGTCAAATTTGTGATGGGCTGCAAATAAAAATTCAAAATATAAAAAATGTTGAAAAGCAAGAGGCTGAAATTGAAATAGATGTACATCTATCGAATGCGGAACTTGCACGCAATAGTATGGCCATAGATAGAGGAAATGCGTCCGAAGAAATTTATGTTTTTACCTTCGATTTGGAAAAAGTTTTAGCCTTTCCTAAGTTATCTACCTCTGTGTCATATTATAAAAGAAATTTATATGTCTACAATTTTGGTTGTCATGATTTTAAAATGATGTAAGATATGTCTGGCCGGAGACTGAAGGTTCGCATGCATCCCAAGAAATATTTTCTTGTTTATCTAGATTTATTAAAATCCATGCAAATAATCATAAAAAAAATATTAATGTACTCTGACGCTTGTACAGGACAGAATAGGAATATCAAAACTGCCCTAAGCTTATTGAAACTTGTTCAAAGTGATGAGATAAATGCGGATTCAATTGAGCACAAGTTTTTGCAAAGTGGAGACAGTTACTTATCAAATGATTCAGATTTCGCTATTATAGAATCATGTGCAAAGAAAGACCAAAATATTTTTTGTCCTGATGATGGTATGAAATTCTCAAAATTAGCAAGAAGAAAACTCCATTTAATGTCATCAAAATGAGTCAAAAAGACTTTAGATCCTCAAAACCTTTAGAAAATTCCATCACTAGAAGAAAAAAAAATAAATTCAGAAATACCAATCAACTGGCTGAAGATAAAATGGATTAAATTAGAAAGATTCAAACCATGCAGCATACAATTTGAATACAATTTCAACACAGACGAAGAATTTCTTTCAATGAAAATCAACAAAACTGGAGATGGTAAACCGGTGCAATTAAAAACATAGAACAACCTCTACTGTACCCTTCTGGGAGAACAATCACAAAAGAAAAGAAAAAGGACGTGATGGATCTATTAAAATTTATACCACCTATCAAACATAAATACTACAAAACATTGAAGACACCTAATTGAAATTACAGCACGTCCGATGCATCTGATTGTGACGATAATCTATCTGATGATTAAACTTTACATTACTTAAGGTACGGTCACATTAGGCAAATATTTGACAAAAAACGCCAAATATTTGTTTACCTCAGTCTGACCACAAAATATTATTTGCCGTCAAACAACAAAACAGCTGATTTTAGGCAAACAAAATTATTTGCCTGCAAACAAATATTTGCCTAATGTGACCACTCACGACCAAATATTTTCCTCAATTTTGGACAAATAATTATTTGACCTTACAAAACATTTGTAAGAGCAAACAGTGGCAAACAACAGTTGTTTCAGCAGTGATGTCAACTTTTAAAATTTAATTCAGTCATATCTTAAAAAAAAGCTTTTTGTTTTCAAAAGCATTTGTTGTGCAACTTGTTAATATTCATTAAAAATTGACTTTAAAGGAAACTGTTATCACAAAAAAATCAATTAACCCGTTATGAACCTATTTGGATTTTTTAAAGTTATTTTGGGAAAACGTGGCATTATCTCATAAAATGACCTATATAGTGTTTGATTTTACAACTGAATGTATGCTGGATCCACTAGCTTCATTTCAATGTATATTTTGACCTCTTAACCACTTAAGGATCGGATATATTAGAAATTTTACATTCAACTTTAAGGTTTTTTTTTAAATATATTGTTATTTCTATTTCTATAGCATAATGAATAATGGGATAATTTCAAATATGGTTATGAATGGGTTAATTTCCCTAAAAAAAAAAGATACTTGATTTTCTATTGTACTAACTTACAAATGACTATATACATCCTGTCCTGAAAGGGTTAAGAGGTCAAAGTATACATAGAAATAAATAAAGCTAGTTTTTATTCAGTTTATTCATGATATATGTATGTCTACTTACGATAAAATTCCATATTAAAGAAAAAGCTCTATTACAATGATACAAAATTTTAAATAGGTTCATAATGGATTAATGGATTTCAAATTTAAAAATATCGAGTAAGAGACACTCAAGTAAGTTTTTAAAATATGTATATTGTGCTGAAATACGATACTAAATAACAAAATTATATCCAAGTATATGGCAAAAGTTTCGAAGTCCATAACTCGGAAAATAGGCTCGATAGTCGAAAAAAAAATATTTTCCTAGAACCGCAATAAAATGCTTTATAAGTGGTGACAATTTGATACCGATCGGGGCATTGCCTCTAAACACCACTTAGCCAAATTTATTTTTAACTTTAGCGTATTAATCATTTTAAAAACACAGAATTTGCCACACTGTTACATTACTTAAAATAAACAGCTGTTTATTTTGTAAACAAAGAAAAAAATAATAATAGTTAAAAATAATATTTAAATATAATATAACAGTAAACTTCCAAAACTAACACCAATGCGCTCCACAGCACAAAATAAGAAAACTTTCCTCCTCATGCAACATTTGGAAATTTCTGATCAAATATATTTTTAATTTTCGACAGTTTGATCAAACAATTTTTTAGTCAAATATTTGTACAAGTGTGACCGCACGGCAAATATGTTTTCCTTATTTTTATTTGCCACTATTTGGCAGCTGTTTGATCAAACAAAAAGAGGCAAATAAATGTGCCTAGTGTGACCACAAAATCAACTCTGTATTTGTTTCACAAAATTTTTGGCAAATACGAGAAAACAAGTTTGCGTCAAATATTTGCCTAATGTGACCGTACCTTTAGAAAACCTTAAAAATATTACTATGTATATTTTTAAATAAATTTTGCTTTAATTTATTTTTAGTTTTACTTAAAAAAATGTATTACACTATTTATTATGTTATATGAATTTTCCTGTAAATAAAAGTAAATTTTTCAGTTGCTAAACCAATCAACTCCATAAAATTGCATTAAATGTTCAGGAAATTTATTAAAAAAACATTTTAATTTCAGAAATTTAAACTTTAAAATATAATTTGATTTATGAGGAGTGACTACAACCACTTTTTTACCTTTTATCAGTTTTATAAATTTTGGAAATCAATTTTTCAAACATTATAGCTTCTGACCCACCCATATATAAATAGAAATTCTTAATTATCGATTTGGAAATTTTTCCGACTCCAGATAAAATATTTTGATTTTAATATATTTACAAAAAGTACAAGTTTCTGTTAAGTCAATAACTCTACTCCGTAACGAGGATTGATTGATAAAAAAAAATAAAAATTTAAATGCCATTGGCCAATAAAAAAAGGCAATTGTTTTTGCTAACAATATATTTAGCGTTAACGGCCGAGTTCATTGCCAAATGTAGCATTTAAGTCACCAACTAAAACCGTCAAATTACGTACAACTGTAAAAAAATTTTAATATACGAAAACTTATTTAAAAAACACAATTTTGTGTATGTCCGAGATTTGTGAAATAAAATATTTTATTTATACAACAATACTGTAATTGTCAAACGAAAGATTTTGATAACCATGGTAAAAAAATTTTTGTAATATACATATAAAAACAAAAACAAAAAAAAATCTGAAATTAATTAAGTATACCAAAAAAAAAAAAAAAAAAACAAGTAAGAAAATTATAGTCGGTCTAGACCGACTATACGATACCCTATACCATACGTTTAGAAACCCTTCTCTTAGGCCCAACTAACTGGATATTGAAAATAAGCAAAAACCAAATTTGAGTGGGATTTTTATTAATTTTTTTGGCTGCAGATATGAAAAAGTTCATATCGGATGCTATATCTATAAAGGGACTAGGTCCAAAAATGGACCGATCCTGATCATGTTTGGTAAAGTCTCTTGTATTTTGCAAAAATATGTACAAACAAAATTTGAGAAGAATCAGTGCAATATTTTTGTTTTTTAATAGATTTAAGTGAAGATCGGGAAGCAGCTCTATATGGGGTCAAAGGGATCAGTTTTGGACTACTCATTAGTGGATGTAATGAACGCATACAAACCCAATTTGAGTAAGATCTATATGACAATTTGGATCTTATGGCAATTTATGTCGATTTCATATGGGTAATTTGTATGGGGGCTAGGTCTGAACATGGACCGATTCTCACCAATTTTAATAGCGTTCATCCCATGGCCGATAAAAGCTTATATACCAAATTTCATCAAAATATATTGATATTTGCGACCTGCAGTTTGATTACAAGCTTTACATGGACACACAGACGGACGGACGGACGGACGGACGGACATTGTTAAATCAACTCAGAAAGTGATTCTGATTCGATCGGTATAATTAAAGATGGGTCTAGGTCAAATATTTTTGGTTGTTACAAACAGCAGCACAAAGTCATTATACCCAAACCACATAGTGGTATAGGGTATAAATAGCTTACAAATATTGCAGAAGCCAATCTCGGACAGACGGCAATCGCGGCTTATATAATTGCAATATGTCTAGACACAGAGGACAAACTAGTATTGAAGTTAGAATTCTAATATGAAACATATCAAAGAGGAAAAAATTGAGCGTAAAATCGCGAAGTTGGTTAGCAGAATCAATTCAACTGTACTCGATATTATAAAACGCTTCAAAACCTGTAAAATGGTTGCAAATGAATGCAAATTTAACGTATTTGAGTTGGATGGTAACCCCATTGTTTGGAGAGGACGAAATAATGTGAAACATTAGTGTGGATCAGTATAACTCGTGGGGGTAGGGTTCGTCACAGAAATTTATACTTATAGTGACAGCGAGAAAAGGAAACACATACATATCACACCTGTACCTCTAAAGTGAGTCAACTCAAAATTTTTCAATTTTCACTTTTTGCAAGAAAACGATACACAGTGGTTATATCTATCCACTGTAAAAATCGCACAACGATTTTTATAGTCTTTTGCAAAAAAAAATATAGTTGTAACCTTATTTGTGTTATAAGAGTAGCTTCTTTAGAATCCACTAAAAATACATATTTTGAGTTGCACCCAAAAAAACTTGTTATTTTTGATGAACAGTTCAGATGATCTTTACAATGAAACAACTGTTTTTAAATGTTATAGTAAATATTACAAAAAACCGTTTTTTGCCTCTACTGAAAATTTGTAAATTTTGAGTTGACTCACTTTAGAGGTACAGGTGCGATATATGTATTTATCGTTGTATTACAATTTTTATTGAATAGACAGCAGATTCTAATTCTTATTTGAATAATTATAAAATAATTAGTTTTGTTGTTTTTTTCTTTTTGTTAATTAAGTAATAAGAATATTAAAACAGGTAGCCCTGGGGCAGCACTTCCAACAGTTCTTGTAATAACCTGGGACGTGGGACAGCACTACCCCAATCTGCGTGGTGGAAGCCTTGGGAAGAAACAAAATATAGATAAGGCATAAATTTTTCATTCGTATGATACTTAATTACTTAAAAAATCATAGGGAATAATTAGTGCTGTGTAGGCTTGGGGTTAGTGCTGTGGCCTTTCAATCGTGTGTTTTGTGGTTCGAGTACCACCATAGGCACGAAAAATTTTTATATTATTTCAAATATAACAAGTAAGGAAATTTTAGTCGGCCTAGACCGACTATACGATACCCTATATCATGCGTTTAGAGACCCTATCTCTTAGGCCCAACTAATTGTATATATAAAAGTAGATGTAAACCGGTGTGCTTCGCTACAACCTTCCTCCCCCCCCCCCCCCCCTCGAATCATTTTGAGGGCTCACGCAAAGTCTCACTAATACAGTATTTCCGATATGTCACATTTAATTTTAAGTTTGTCCAATCCCGCCAATTTTTTTGTCTGACTAATCACGTTAATAATAGATGACGTGAGACAAATTTGCAAAGCTTTCTCTATCATATTAATATACACGATATTTAAAATTTACTTTGTGTGGGAGGTGTCACGCCCGCTAAAAATATTTAAAAAATTACAGCCAGTAAGACCCTGTGAAAATCCCAGGAAGGTTAGATGAGTAGTTACGGAGATTACCTCCTACAAACAAACAAATATTACATCTTTATTATGTTAGTATAGATTATTAGCATAGATTTTTTTATTTGAATACTTGCTGATATACTCGTACAATGTTTTTTGGTTTTTGTCATTCGGTACAACAATTATCAGATTTTTCGGCGTTCCTACCCTGGGGCAAGGTACATGTAGCTGCCCATGAGAAGAAGATGGATTATCAAAATTAGATCTGGCAACACTTAGCTATTGGCCTTGGGCTTAGAATATCATTTGGCAATTTTTTCTTTTCAGCGATTTTCGATTTTGCCCATTTTTGATTTTGAAGATTTTTTTGGGTGAAATTTATTTTTCGGAATTTTTAGTTTTGGCGAATTTTTTATTTTGGCTATATATTTTCTATGACAAATCACATTGATAACTAATGTACTTGTCAAAAGACTGTCGCTTTCGTAGTACTTCATATTTTTTATATAGGAGGTGCCACGCCCACTAATCCCATCACGCCCGGCTTTTATTGGACTACTCACATTAATATCTGATGGACTTGTGCAAAATATCAAGTCTTTCCCTTTTATAGTACACCATTGTATGATATTAGATATCTACTTTTCATAGGAGGTGCAACGCCCACTACTTCGATCTCGCCCATTTTTTTGTTCGACTAATCATACAAAGAACCTATGGGCTCACGCTAAGCCACAAAGCTCTCTCTTTTATAGTACTCCAGATATATGACATTAAATAGTTACTTTGCATGTGGAGTGTCACGCCCATTGGTGTACACCAGTCATATTATATCATATATTTACTTTGTACGGGCGGTGCCATGCCCACTGCTCCGATCACGCCCATTTTTTTTGTCTAATTAATCACATGAATAAATTATCAGCTCACACAAAGTCCCAAGACTCTCACTACTACAGTACTCCAGATATATGGCATTTTATATTTAATTTGTATGGCAGGCGCCACGCTTATTGTTCCGATACTGCTTATTTTGTTTCCGACAACACACATTAATAATAGGTGACATCAGACAAATTTGAAAAGCTCTCTCTATCACAGTATTCGAGATATATAATATTGAATTATAACTTGTATGGGAGGCTACGCCCACTTATCCGATCGCGCCCATTTCCGGCGTAGCTACTAATATTAACAATAGGTGACCATACACAAATTTGCAAAGCTCTCCCTATCATAGTACTCAATATATGTATGTATTTATATGATATTAAAAATTTACTTTGTGTGGGCGGTGCCACGCCCACTAAAAATATTAAAAAAAATTATAGCCTATAGCACTTCCCATATCCGCAGTAAGACACTGTGAAAATTTCAGGAAGATCAGATGAGTAGTTACGGAGATTACCTCCTACAAACAAACAAACAAACAAACACACATTACCTCTTTATAATATTAGTATAGATATGCATAAACCAAATTTGAGTGGCATCGTTATTAATTATTTTGCCTTCGGATATGAAAAAGTTCATATCGGATGTTAAAAATATATGGGGACTAGCTCAAAAAAGGACCGAACCTGACCATATTTGGTAAGGTCACTTATTTTTTGCGAAAATATATACATATATACCAAATTTGAGAAAAAGCTGTGCAATATTTTTGTTTTTTTATAGATTTAAGTGAAGATCGGGAAGCAGCTTTTTATGGGGCCTTCGATGAATTGTCCTACAAGGTTTACGGGAGTAATAAACAAATACAAACCCAATTTGACCGAGATCTATAAGATAATTTGGATTTTATGGCAATTTAAGTCGATTTCATAAGGGACTAGGTCTGAACATGCACCGATTTTCACCAATTTCAATAAGGTTCATCCCATGACCGATAAAAGCTTATTAATGAACTTCATTAAAATATATTCTTATTTGCGACCTGTAGTTTGATAACAAGGTTTACATGGACACACAGACGGACGGACGGACATCGCTAAATCGACCCAGAAAGTGATTCTGAGTAGATCGGTATAATTAAAGATGGGTATAGGTCAAATATTTTTGGTAGTTACAAACAGCAGCACAAAGTCATTATACCCAAACCACATAGTGGTATAGCCCTGCCGGCAACTCAACTAACTTTTAATGCACTTATATCTAACTATTACGCAACTAGTGGTGGGTGATACTTGGATTACTTTCTATGAAGCAAACTGACTATTTTAACATTGCGATGTCCTAGGCGGTAGTCAATTGTCCGATTCTGCATGACTTTTCAACTAACCTAAAGTTAGTTTATTTATAGTTAGCTACAAACTAATTATTTTATAGTTGGCTATAAGTTGACTTAATTAAAATCAAATAGTAATTAGCTTATAATAGTCTTTACTTAAGTCAAAAGTAGAACCCCCAAAAGAAATTTAAATGTAAAAATAACACAAAATTTAGTGTTAAGTTTATCAAATTGTTTACTTTTTCAAATATGTTGCTTACATTTGTTATAAATAATTAGTGAAATATGTAGAAACGTAAAACTATGGTGGAGGGTGGCAGAGGTTCGGCACATGGATATGCCGTTTTTTAGTGACTCTTAGAGCATATCTGATGGCGTTTTCCACCTCATTAGAGCCAAGCGATCGACAGGCATCTGTTTAAAATATAAATGTCCTATATTATGTGAGATCAATATGTTTTTAATATATAGGTTACCCGTTAAAGCTTGGAAGAAAACTTTGAAGTCCCTTAGTCTCTTCTTGCCATGGATTCCATCCATATTAATATCTAGACAGATATTCATAGAAATTACCTCTGTTGAAGTTTTTGACAGGCGTTCTTTTAACAATGACTTCATCATATTAACCTGTACAAAGCATTAAATCGTGGAGTTATTTGAAATATATATTAATATCTATAAGTATATTAGGGAGGTATAAAATTTGTGAAATAAAATTTTAGGGAGGTATTAAATTTGTGAAATAAAATTTGGAAAACCTACATAAAGTTCATGATTGTCCTCACTAATTGTGTTGTTTAGCTCAGTCAAATCACCCATACTTTTTATTGGGAAAACTTGGTGAAGAACCATTTCAGTCAAAACTTTCTGCTCAGCCAGGGACTTCATTATAACATCATATTGTTTGATTATAATTTCTGTAATTAAATATGTCAAGGAATAAGCAAGGTGAAATTAGTAGGTAAAACTAGGAAAATGTGTTGCAAAAAGTAAATTATCTTGAAGCTTTTGTATAGTATTTGAAAATTATATAAATATTCATTAATTTAAGTTGTGTGCATATTTTACTTTTGGAATATCTTATTGTTTACTTCCTTAAACAGTTGTTTGAGGTTTTCTTCAACTAAAATATTTAACAGCTCTTCGAAACACTTGCGAGATGGCCTATTTTTATAGTACCAGCTTCAACTACATTATTTGAAATTAGTTTATTTGAATAAATTTCTTTTTCTTTTTTAAATACTCGTAGCCTTCTTAAATTTCTCTTACTTGTGCCACTCATTTTAGTTTTAAAAATTAAAATTTTAAAAATTTAAAAAATATTTTACTTTAACCTTTCTAACTGCACGCACGAACACTGATTTTTGTAATGAAAATGCCAAAAACAAGTGAAAAAGTCACTAAACAAATGTCAACAAGTATGCAAGCTTCTATTTAGGGAAAGCACACAATATGCATGTTTCTATTTTTGGGGAAGTTCTGCATTACATTGTAGTTAGCTTACAGTTAGTTCATAAAAGTTAACTAGAAGTGCGTTTTTTTTGTAGTCGACTACCGATTTGATTATAGGGAGGATATAAAAAAGGAAAAGAAATATTACAAATTGAAGAATGAATAATGGAGAAAATTCTATAAGTAAAAATGTAAACAACAATAAAAATGTAAACTTTTTTATTTCGTATACAAATGCATGTTCGTATATACATATGTATGTGTCTCGATATTTTCAAAAAAAAAAAAAAAGAAATGAAATAGTTTGTGTGTATGTGTATGTACACTTGCTAATGACAACGATAAAGAAGTACAGTGTATTCTCTACTTAACGAATTAGAGCTTCAACGAACAGCGATAATTTAACGAACAGGTCTGAAAATCAACTGTGCGTCAAATCGGTGTTCTACTGCACTTGCTATCTCTGAAACGAACATAGCAAAAGCTAACTTACACAAACGTATACACTAAAAGAAATTTCATAAAAAAAAAATTTATTTCATAAGAATAACGAATAAATAAAGTAACAAATAATATAAAAAACAAACAAATTCATAAAAAAAAATTCGCAAAAGAAAAAAAAAAATTACGAAACAAACTACTTGTAACGTTTTATGCATGCCTCACAAAGCGCTTGCCATATAGTTTGCTCTATAGCAGTCCTATCCTTTCGAGGCAATTCCTTCAGCTTTGAGGCAACAAATAGTCAAAATGCGTCGCACTCACTTGACGAGTCCCATTTGCTATCTGACACTTTTTTTGGTTCAAATTGGTTTTGGGGAATGGCTGAAGGGATTTAAATAACGTTTTCTCCTATCTCTGGACGAGTTTTGCCATCCCCCGTAGCCTCCTTCGGGGAAATATCTTCACACAATATAACTTTTTAAACACAACTGTCGGTTGGATCACAAGGCGACATTGGGACTGAAAAACATTTATTAAAATTTATTAATTTCAATTTGTAATATTTTGTACTTTACGTCTACTTACATTCTTCTTTTATCATTTCTTCATCCATCAAAAACCCAAATGAATCTTCCCACCTTCTTTGGTGGCCACGAATTTAAGACACGACATTTCACTTATATATTTCTGAAAATTTTTACATCTTATCGAAAAACTTTTAGATCCATGTTACTATTTCAAAGATCCTAGTATTGTTATGAAAAAAAAATTAACAATAGTTTGTTACCTACACACAGAAAAAATATTTGCCAACCTAATTGTTCTAAAATAGAACAACTGTATTTTCGATTGTATCAACAGAAATTTAATATCATCTGCTAATTTTCTATTATGATAAAATATTTACTGTTAAGGCAATAGAATTGTAATCGTCGTGAACGCGAAAATCGGTTATTAGCATTATCGCAATTCGGTTGGTAATAAATTCGGTAGCCACAATGAATCTGTTTTCTGTGTGTATATTTTGTTAGGAATTTTTATTTACATATTATACAGATTAATACAAGTTTTAGGACATAGACAAAATAAAAGTTAATTCACTAAAGTAAAGCTCAGCTTCACAAAACAATCTTAGTATTTGGTGGGAAATCCTTTATTTTGGATCACAGCAGCGCATCTCCTTTAAACTAGTGCCATACAACGTCCCTTTGGAATGGAATACCAAGCCTTTTGGATTTTTTCTCATAAATCGTTAAGATTTTTTGGCTTTACTGCTCGTACATGCTCCTCAACATGATTCCACAAGTACTCAATTGGACTGAGGTCCGGGGATTGAGCTGGCCACTTCAGAACAGTGATACAGTTTTTCTCTAAGTAACTCTTTTCCAGGCGGGAAGCGTTCTTAGGGTCATTATCATACATAAATTTCCACATTATAGGCATGTTGTCTTCAGCGAATGCTATCATAATGCTTGTCAGTATATTCTTGTAAATGTCCTGGTCCATTTTAGTGATAGTCTTGTGAATGGGTCCTACACCATGTTAGGAAAATGCTGCCCTTACTATAACATTGCCACCACCATGTTTAACCGTTTTAAGGATATACTTTGGGTTATGCTCCAGGTTTGGAGGGCGCCATACGTACTGTTTTCCATCAGAACCGAAGCAGCTCGTCGTTTCAAAGATTATTATTTTTTTTTTAATTAACCAACACTCTTGGGATGCCGCTACAAATGCAGTGCTTTGTGTTGATTTCAGGAAAATAGGTTATGGAAAGGAGGAGAGAGGGAGTAATGCTTGTGGATATTAGACTTAAATTTTATTAGATTATAACTGCCAGGAAAGACCTCTGCGCGGAGTTTATTCCACATACGGCTAGTTCGACTGATAAACGAATTTTCTCTGTAATGCGTTGTGCGGTCAACTGGACAATAGGCTACAAACGGATGTGATCTACAAGAGAAGCGGGTAGAGCGAACCGAAACTCGAGCACTTGGAATAAGTTCGCTAATCTCATAAGAACATTTCCCATGGTAATATCTATAGAACAGTGCTACACAACCCACATTCCGTCGATGTTCCAATGTATCAATAGAGTTGGATACCCTTCTGTCATTGACGAGCGCCAACGTCCTCCTTTTTACACGGTGCAGTAGCTCCAAAATAGACTTTGAAGCTCCTGCCCATATATGGGAGTTGTACTCCATTTTCGGTCGGATGTAATTGGTATAGATTTTAAGGAGATCAGATGGAGTGAAGTAATTTTTACACCGTTTTAGGAAACAAAGACACTTGAATGCTTCTTTCGACACTTGAAAAATACGCTCATTCCAACGAACGTCACATTGAATTCTCATGCCTAGAACATCAAGAGTATCCGATTCCTCAATACCTTACCACCCATATATACAGATACATTGTTGATTCCATGGCCCTATGGGTCAACATACAACATTGAGTCTTCAGCGCATTAAAATCATCCCTATTCGCTTTACCCCACTCGGAGATTGTTAACAGGTCTTGATTGAGTGTGTCATTCATTGTCTGTCTTTTGCCCCTAACCTCCAAGAGGTTTGGCCTACAATTAAAGGAACATTAATGACAAATGCTGCTGTCATCTGCGAAAGAGTATATAGAGTTAAAAGTTTGACTAAGAAGATCGTTCAGAAAGATAAGGAAAAGAGAAGGAGAAAGAACGGAACCTTGGGGTACCCCTGAATTAAGCTGATGGGACCGCATGAATAATAAGACGTATTGTTCGGTCTCTGAGAAAACTCGATATAAATCGAGAGAAGTCATTACCGACCCCAAATACAATGAGCTTTGATATCAATGCACCGTGCCACACACGATCGAATGCCTTGGATATATCCAGAGCAACCACTTTACTTTCGCCAAAATTGCGACTGAATCGACTCCAGCGCTCAGAAAGTAGAACTAGCAGGTCTCCCGTGGAACGATTTCTACGGAGGCCATACTGTCGATCATTAGGAAGTGAGTTGGCCTCTACGTAGTTCACAAGATAGAAATTGATCATGCTGTCCATCACCTTTGAGAGCGCAGAGCAGATTGCAGTTGGACGGTAATTTTCAGGGTTATTACCCGCACCCTTTTTAGGGATTAGTTGAACATTAGCAAATTTCCAGCAAGAGGAAAAGACTCCCGCACGGTACGAAAGGCTGAAAAGATTGGCCAATGGACTGGCTAGCATCGAAGAGCACTGTTCCAGCCGGTCCAGAAGACTTATTAATGTTGAGATCCGAAAGAACTTTTTAACTGCACGTGCTCGAAAGAATATTTTAGGCATAGCACAAGATACACTTTGAAGTTCGGGCAGAGGTTGAGTGCTATCCGGCAAAAGGTCATCGGTTTATTGAGTTGTTCTCTTGAAAACGCTAGTTGGTATTTAATATTTTTATTGACACAAGTGGTTTATGTTGTACATACACCCACGTAAATTTTTCTAATTCAGACATCTTCTTATTGTCCTGGATGATATATTAATACCAAAATCCGATGAAATCACATTTTTTATCTTACTAGAGCTCGTGAAAGGTTCTTTAACAGCTGCTTTAAAAATTAAGCTATTCTCCCTGGGTATAGTTTTTCGGGCTCTAGGGTGCTGTTTGTTATTTTCGGTGGTGCCATGTTGCTTGATGTGTTCCAGGGCGTTGTGAATTTTGGTTCTGGAACATTTAAGTAGCTTGGAAATTTCCATTACTGTTTTTCCATCAGTATTCATTTTTTGGATCAGTTTTCGCTCGGCATCCGAACTCAAAGTACTTCTGGCCATTTCTAACTAAATATTTTGATGTACCCAACACATAAAACATTCATAACTTACCCTTTGCTTCAGAAAATACCAAACAATCACTTAAAAACCACATATTTTTAATATGTTTTAAATTCGTGGCCAGTTTCAAATGCGCGTTTTTACAATAATATAATAAAACAAGTAAAAAAATTATAGTCGGTCTAGACCATGCGTTTAGACCCTATCTCATAGGCCTAACTAACTGGACATAGGAAATAAGCATAAACCAAATTTGAGTGGGATTTTTATTAATTTTTTTGGCTGCTGATATGAAAAACTTCATATCCGATGCTACATATATCTATGTGGCGACTAGGTTCAAAAATGGACCGATCCTGACTATGCTTGGTAAAGTCTTTTGTATTTTGCAAAAATATATAAAACAAAATTTGAGAAGAATCAGTGCAATATTTTTGTTTTTTGATAGATTTAAGTGAAGATCGGGAAGCAGCTCTATATGGGGCCTATGACTAAGAGTTGTCCCATAGAAATAATTTTTGGACTACTCATTAAAGGATGTAATAAATGCATACAAACCCATTTTGAGTAAGATCTATATGACAATTTGGATCTTATGGCTATTTATGTCGATTTCATAGGGGTCATTTGTATGGGGGCTAGGTCTGAACATGGGCCAATTCTCACTTATTTCAATAGCGTTCATCCTATGGCCGAGAAAAGCTCATATACGAAATTTCATCAAAATATATTCATATTTGCGACCTGCAGTTTGATTACAAAGTTTACATGGACACACAGACGGACGGACGGACATCGTTAAATCGAATCAGTTAGTGATTCTGATTCGATCGGTATAATAAAAGATGGGTCTAGGTCAAATATTTTTGGTGGTTACAAACAGCAGCACAAAGTCATTATACCCAAACCACAAAAAAACCAACCAAACAAAACACTTTTTCTTAACATTACAGGGTACACTGAAAAATAAACAAGATCTAATTTGATATTAAACCGATAGCCTCAGCTGCTAGTGTTTTATTTTCTTAGTTATAATTTTAATTATAAATAAAATGTTGTAAATAAATAAATAAAATAATTTGATATTGTTGCATTGTATAAATTTTCAAAACAAGATCGTTACATGTCGTGTCTGAAACTCATGTCCACCACTGTATATGGTTGATCATAAATCATTTTGTGTTCTTTAAAAAGATATAATTAATAACAATATTTTATAAATTTTTTAATACTTACTTTTCACCTTTGTTTCACTTATGCTATCTCTATCCAAATCTATTTTGTATTCTTTGAAAACAAAATGTTTATTAACAACAATGTTTTATAATTTTTTTTAATACTTAATTTCACCACTGGTTTACTTTTGTTATTTCTATCCAAAACTATTTTGTGTTCTTTGAATAAAAAAAAAGTTATTATTTTTTTTTTTTTTTTTTTTTTAAATTTATTAAAAAAATAATTGCTTAACCTACTGTTATCACACAATTTACAGAGTTTTAGTTATTATTAAACTTTTCATCTAAGATATAAACATTTTATATTACAAAGATAACAATATTTTTGAATGAATAAAATTTTATATTTCAGAGGATATTTTATTTAAAGCCTTTGATTTAATACATTGGGACAAAAGTATTTGTCTATTATTATTAGTTTGTTATATTACTTATATTAGTTATAAGTTGAAATAAAACATTTCATGGTAGAAAAAAAAAATGGGGTTTAAATTCCATATACATGCATACCTACAGCCTAGGGCTATATGTATGCAGGTATAGGGACACTATTTAGTTATACAGGTTAGAAATAAGTGAATTTTCAGAAATACTACTGAAAAATTTAAAGCGTTCCGTGACAGTGTTTATTCTGTCCCGAATTAGCTTTATATTGTTGCCGTTGTGAAGGATTCGGGTGGAAAAGTGCCATGGTAGGTTTAGCATCATTTCTAACAGCTTGTTTTGACATATTTGTAATTTTTTAATGTGCGACGCAGCACACACGCCCCAAACTGGGCATGCGTAGAGCAAAATAGATTGGAAAACTATTTTAGATAAAATTATTTTGTTCTCATGGCTTAAGTGTGATCCACGTCTTATAAGTGGATACAGCATAATTCTAGCCATGTTGAATTTTTCAATTTGTCTTTTTATGTGTAGCTCAAATATTAATTTCCGATCCATATACACTCCTAAGTACTTAACATTGTCACTCCATGGAATTCTTGTCCCATTAATGTTCAATTGATTAGAGGGATAGAAACAAGATTTGCGTTTTCGAGTAAAAAATACAGCTTGAGTTTTCTCCTCATTAATCTTAATTTTCCACTTTTGAAAATAATTTGTTAATTCGTCTAGTGCGCATTGTAATATGGTCACTATATTTTGACCAAATTCATGAGAAAAAAATAAGCAGGTATCATCAGCATAGGTAGCGCAGTTACAACCATTAAGATCTGGCATATCAGAACAATATAAAATGTACAAGATTGGTCCTAAAACTGAACCTTGTGGAACTCCGGCTGGAATCTCTAAGAGATCAGAATATTTATCATTTAGGCAAACACAAAAATACCTATTTTTTAAGAATGATTCAACAGCTCTAATAAGATAAAGCGGAAAATTAAATTGAATCATCTTATACAATAAACCATTGTGCCATACAGAATCGAACGCTTTTTCTATGTCCAAGGTAACCAAAATTGTGGAATTGCCGTGTTTGAAACCCGTATAAATATGGTTATATAACCGTTTAATTTGATGGGTGGTGCTATGATATGGTCTAAAGCCAAACTGATGTAATGGAACAATACTATGCTGATCAATAAATTTTGAAATTCTAGTTTTTAGAACCTTTTCTAGGATTTTACTAAGGCTGCTCAGTAAACTAATTGGACGGTAACTATTTACTAAATTTGGTGGTTTGTTTGGCTTTAAAATGGGAACTACTTTCGCAGTTTTCCGGATTTTTGGGAAATGTTGTAATTTTAAACAGCAATTTATTATGAAGCAAAAATAAATAATAGCACAATTAGGTAATTGTTGTAACATCAAATTTTTAATGCCATCTGTGCCGGCTGCTTTTCGGGGTTTTAGTTCCTTAATTATTAACCTTATTTCATCAGTTGTTACATAATCTGTTGGGTCTGTTATAATATCAATAGTAGAAAATTGGTCATTAATAGTATTAACCATTGAGGCATGTGATTTTTCCCCCAAGTCCTCCGAAAGCTTGTGGTTTTTGAAAAAATTATAAGCAAGTTGGTTTGCCTTGTCTTCGTCACTATAATGTATAGTCGTATTTCCAATTATAGGAGGTACAAATATTTTTTTCTTTCTTAGGCACTTCGCTATATTCCAAAACGGTTTGGATGATTTATCTAAATCTTTTATTTTATTGTTCCATGTTTTATTTCTCAGTTTAGATATTTCATATCGAATTGTTGTGCAATATTTTTTCATAATTATAAGATCTGCTGTGTTTCGATACCTCATCCATTGCCTTCGGTAGAAATTTCGAGTATTAATAAGTTGTTTGATATGGGGTGTAATTATGTTGCATTTAAAGTCTGATTTAATTTTTGGAACTGCGATATCAGCTGCTTCTAATATGCTGTTTGTTAAAATATTTACACTGAGGTCAATTGAGTTATGATTTGTTATATTTTCTATATTACATGGTAAATGTGAAATTGATTTATTTATCAAAGATTTGAAAAGTGCCCAATTTGCTTTTTTGTAATTGAGGAATAGACGTTCATTTAGTGATGCTTTCAAGTTTAGTTTGTATGACACTGGTAAGTGATCGGAACTTAAAGAATTAACAGTTGTGGGATTTGTAATGTATTGAGGAATATTTGAGACAATTATGTCTAAAATAGAGGGCGTTTTGTTTCTTGAGACAGGTACATATGTCGGTGAACTAGGGTGTAAGATGGTATAAGGTAGCATAGTTACTGTATCGGACAAAATATTTCCCCAGACGTTTGCACGATTACACATCCAATTTCTATGTCTGCTATTTAGATCTCCACAGACTATAACATTGCTATCGGTTTTAAGGAGTTTTCTAATATCTTTTCTGAAAAGGCCCTGAGATTGAGAATTCGACTCGCCTCCTGGAAAATAAACTGCAAACAAGTTTATCTCTATCGCTTCAGACGTTTTTAAGCAAACTCCAACATTCTCAATTTTATTTGTTTTAACATATATGGGCTTAAAATTTTTTATATTTTTATTTATAAGTATTGCTACTCCTCCACCATTACGGTCTTCTCGATCACAACGTAAACAATAATAGCCCATTTGGGGAATATTTACATTGCTTGATAACCAAGTTTCTGTAAGAAAACATAAATCTATACTATTAGTATCTAAAAAATCATAAAGTTCTAAATATTTATTTCTTAGGCTTCTACAATTCCAAAAGATTATATTTAATTGTGTAACTGCCATTATAACTTATATATTATACAAATATTTGGTTGCTAATTGTGTGATAACATAAAATTGTTCATCTTTAGTTTTACATGACTTTAATTTGCTTACTATATCCAAAGTCAGTTGACTTATTTCCTCTACTGTAAATAGTTCTTCTGTTACTTGAGTTGTATTTCTCTTAAAATTATTTTGAATTTGAGTACTAGGCCAAACCATTTTATTGTTGTCATCCCTAGTGTTATAGTTTGGGAGATGAGGGAAATCATTATTCTCCAACTTATTAAAATTAGGAACAAAGTTGTTTTTTCGGCTTTGGTTTATTCTTTTATAATGAGTTGGATAACGGTTGTTTTTTCGTTGAATATTTTCTCTTATTTGAAGAAATTTTTCTCTTAATGGACATGAGATGTCAGTTGCTGCATGAGTGTTGTTGCAATTTGCACACTTAACCTTGTCTTTGTTTTTGCAATCAGTGGTTTTGTGTCTACCAGAGCAGTGAGCACATTTTGTTTTAATAGAGCACCCTTTTTCTCCATGTCCAAACATTTGACAATTATGGCATTGAATTGGTTTGTTTTTGATTTTTCTTTGATAGTCCCATTTGATTATCATATGGAAGAGAGATTTGACATTTTGTTTTAGATCACGAAGTTTAACTGTTCCGTTTTGAAAGTAAACAATATAGAGAGTATCCACATATTCATTATATTTTTTTTCAACTTTTTTAACATCTGTGCAATTATACTTAAGAGAAATAAGTTGTTTTTTAACTTCATCAGTTGATTTTCCATCAAGGCCGAATAAGACAAACTTAAATGGTTTATCAAGTTTTGATTCATGAACAAAAAATTGACAATTATGTTCTTTAAGAATAGTAATAATCATGTTAAAAGTGTCTTTTGTTTCACAAATTATTTTAATTCCAATTGAAATCTTTTTGATGCAGTATTTAGTAATACCAGCTACTTTAAACATATTATGAAATGTTTCACAATTGTGAGAAAGAACTTTTATGGGCGAAATAAATTCTTTATTGGTGTTTTGCACTTGAGTGTCTGTATTTATTGCAATATTAGCATCTTCATCTTCATCCAATGCTTGCAAAGGAGTCCAATAGTTAACCTTCCTCATTTTACTACCGGAAGAATTTACTGAGGACATTAAGTCCTCAGGTTTATCTTGGGCTCTTCGTTTATTAATTTTGGTGATTGTTTTTTTTTTTTTTTAAATAAATAAATTATACACTTAAGCGGAGAATAAGACACGTCGTTCACAGCTGACAGTTGTGAGTAGACTGAAAAGTTATTATTAACAACAATATTTTATAATTTTTATACCCTCCACCCCAGTGTGCAGAGGGTATATAATTTTGTCATTCCGTTTGTAATAATTAGAAAAAAAAGTTCTGGTCCCCATAAAATATATATTTTTATGATCCTTATAACAAGCGGGGTTGATATAACGATATCCGTCTGTCCGTCTGTGAAAATCACGATGACAACTTCAATCGGGCAGCTTGAGTGCTCGTTTGCATAGAAAATGATTCAGTAACATTCTGAGGAGTTTGCTAATTAAAATCATGCAAATCTAATGATTAGGGCCCGAGATTCGAATGAAGAAGTAAAAAAGTCTTGAAAAAATATGATTTCCCATGTAGTTTTTTCACAATCACACCCTCAATTCACCAAGATTGTGGGAAGATTTCTGTTTCTGAAATCATTAAAATTGGTGGAACAGGGAAATCTCTGAAAATTAAAAAAAAAAATAATTATAAATATGACGTTTCTACATAGTTCTTGTTATTGTTATTCTAAATTTTGTATTTTTATCATAGCTGTACTTGTTGTTTTAGTGGTCGATGTGGTAATAATATAAAAATTCACCAACTCCCTAGTTATTATAAAAAAAAAAAAAAATAATAACAATGTATTTTTACAATTCTTTTTTTAATTTTCGTACGCATTAATTTATTTAAAGAAAAACACAACAATAACTTTTGATGTTATATTTTTTGTGTGTATTATTAACTTATACATACATATATTAAATAAAACATATCTATAATCAATA
Source organism: Cordilura impudica (assembly GCA_963682025.1). NCBI lineage: Eukaryota > Metazoa > Arthropoda > Insecta > Diptera > Scathophagidae > Cordilura > Cordilura impudica. The sequence continues at coordinate 144,387,665 of OY821519.1, forward strand.
TGAATATTCTGCGATTTTTATAACATCGCAAAATGTTGCAAATTGATACGTGCTACTGTTGCAAACTTCAAAATACTCTAAATAATGTACATATATTCTATATATGTATATTCATAATATCCACATATTAGAAATAAATTGGTGTATTATTTTATTTTATTTATATTATTTACCAATATTTTCATAGCATATCTATAATATTAATTGGCTAGGCGATTTCTTGTGATCGATGTTTTGATTTACCGTTTTATTCCGATTTTGGACAAACGTATATTATTTGAAAGGCATTTCTCTCTAGTCATTTTGCAGATTGACAGATTTTTAAATTGTTTCTTTTATTTTGAGTAAATTGCATTTACAGTTGCTACAAACACATACATAGAATTATACATATGCTATGTTTGTTTTATTAAATTTTTTAATGTGTTTGGTAATGAGTTTGTTTGTTATAATAAAACATAAAAGTGCTGGTTTGTGAATGGCCTAAGTTGAAAAATAAAGCTGCCTAGAAATTGCACTCGAATTTCAAGCGCTGGAATCTGCTATTATAATATAAATGCTTTATTAAGTGCTGCTGGCAGCAATTATAGTCGTGAAGCCGCAGTCGTCTATGTGTTTCATGCATCAGTCTTATGGAAGCTTTTGAATAAAGGAGGTCTATGTCGCATTGCCTTGTGAAATTCTCACATTGTTTTTTTGATAGGTACACAGAAAATAGTTACATAAATTTTTTTGCTTTATTAAAACTTTAAAACTTATATTTTATAAATTGATTTTTATTAAAAATAATGCAATCATGTGGGATGAAAAACCGGAAGGTAATTTTCTCTTTTGTTTAAACTCGCTTAATGAAGCGGAGTGGCTGGTGTGTCAGGATGTATTACAATAGTAAAGACATTTAGTTAGCCACACGTAACAGGAACCAAATGTGTCAGCTTTTTTTTTGATGTTACATGAAAAGCATTTAGAGTAGTTACCGAACTGAATTGTCACGTAACCGGAACGTCCCAACCTGTTGATTTTAAATTTTTGCTACGTTTGTGCGTGACATTTGTGAAAAGCTGATAAAGTTTGGTTAATTTTACGCAGCAACATGCTGGTTCGTTTTTGGCGTTCTATAATCGCACTAAATGCCGTTATATCTACGGTACGGTACGGTTGCGGTAAGGTGTGGCTAACTAGGACTTTAGCCACACGTTGTTTAAATGTATACGTACCGTAAATGTAACGTTGGCATTTAGTGTAATTAGATAACATATAAAACGAACCAGCACGTTGCTGTGTAAAATGAACCAAACTTTATCGTACAAACTTAGCAATAATCTATTTTCAACAGATTGGGACGTTCCGGTTATGTGACAGTTTAGTTCGGTAACTGCTCTAAATGCTTGTCATGTAAGAAAAAAAAAACAGCTGACACGTTTGGTTACGGTTACGTGTGGCTAACTAGGCCTTTAACCTTAAGCGCCATTATAGAAACTGACACCCTGAACTTCTTTTAGTTGTCGAAAACGTAGGAAAAAATTATTATTAAAACTAAAATAACATTTGAAAATACAATATAATTACATTTAAAAAATCAACTGAAACTAAATTCGGCTGGGTCAATATACAAACAATATTGGGTACGGCTACCACTTTAAAACTGTTGCCGGTACTGAAATTTAAATTTCGAAAAGCAATTAAAATTTAAGATTAATTGATTTTCTTGTAGGCCAGTTTCTATTATAATTCCTTGTCATAAAAAACAATGATCGTGTCTTCCATATAAAGAATTCGTTACTATTTGAAAAATGACATTATTTTTCTTTTACTAGAGTATAACGAAATTCACCCAAAGTTTGATCCCTATAAGAATGTTTTGAGATAATTCATGATAATTGAAAAAAATCAACTGTTTCTTGGCTAATAATATATTTAAAAAATCTAATTTTAACATGTTTTTATCTGTATTAGCGAGTAATTTTTAATTTCTAATTTAAAATTTAAAATTTTAAATTTTAAGTTTTAAATTTTTAATTTTTAATTATTAATTTTTAATTTTTAATTTTTTTTTTTAATTTTTAAGTTTTAATTTTTAATTTTTAATTTGTAATTTTTAATTTTTAATTTTTAATTTTTAATTTTTAATTTTTAATTTTTAATTTTTAAGTTTTAATTTTTAATTTTTAATTTGTAATTTTTAATTTTTAATTTTTAAAATTTATTTTTTAATTTTTATACCCTATACCACTATGTGGTTTGGGTATAATGACTTTGTGCTGCTGTTTGTAACTACCAAAAATATTTGACCTAGACCCATCTTTAATTATACCGATCGAATCAGAATCACTATCTGCTTCGATTTAACGATGTCCGTCCGTCCGTCCGTCTCTGTGTCCATGTAAAGCTTTTAATCAAAGTGCAGGTCGCAAATATGAATATATTTTGATGAAGTTTGGTATATAAGCTTTCATTGGCCATAGGATGAACGGTATTGAAATTGGTGAGAATCGGTCCATGTTCAGACCTAGCCCCCATACAAATGACCCCTATGAAATCGATTTAAATTGCCATAAGATCCAAATTATCATATAAATCTTAGTCAAATTGGGTTTGTATGTATTTATTATATCCATTAATCAGTAGTCCAAAAATGATCCCTACGGGACAACTCTTAGTCATAGGCCCCATATAGAGCTGCTTCCCGATCTTCACTTAAATCTATCAAAAAACAAAAATATTGCACTGATTCTTCTCAAATTTTTTTTGTATATATTTTTGCAAAATACAAGAGACCTTACCAAACATGGTCAGGATCGGTCCATTTTGGGCCTAGTCTCCTTATAGATATAGCATCCGATATGAACTTTTTCATATCTGCAGCCAAAAAAATTAATAAAAATCCCACTCAAATTTGGTTTATGCTTATTTTGTATGTCCAGTTAGTTGGGCCTATGGGGTAGGGTCTCTAAACGCATGGTATAGGGTATCCTATAGTCGGTCTAGACCGACTATAATTTTCTTACTTGTTAATTTTAAATTTTTAATTTTTTATTTTCAATTTTTAATTTTTAGTTTTTAATTGTTAATTTTTAATTTTTAATTTTTAATTTTTAATTTTTAGTTTTTCATTTTTAATTTTTAATTTTTGATTTTTAATTTTTAATTTTTAATTTTTAATTTTTAATTTTTAATTTTTAATTTTTAATTTTTAATTTTTAATTTTTAATTTTTAATTTTTAATTTTTAATTTTTAATTTTTAATTTTTAATTTTTAATTTTTAATTTTTAATTTTTAATTTTTAATTTTTAATTTTTAATTTTTAATTTTTAATTTTTAATTTTTAATTTTTAATTTTTAATTTTTAATTTTTAATTTTTAATTTTTAATTTTTAATTTTTAATTTTTAATTTTTAATTTTTAATTTTTAATTTTTAATTTTTAATTTTTAAATTTAATTTTTAATTTTTAATTTTTAATTTTTAATTTTTAATTTTTAATTTTTAATTTTTAATTTTTAATTTTTAATTTTTAATTTTTAATTTTTAATTTTTAATTTTTAATTTTTAATTTTTATTTTTTAATTTTAATTTTTTATAATTCATTTTTCAATTTCCATAATTAATTTTTCAATTTTAATTTTTAATTTTTCATTTTCCATTTCTAATTTTTAATTTTTAATTTTTCATTTTCCATTTCTAATTTTTCATCTTCCATTAATCATTTTGCGTTTTTCATTTTCCATTTTACATTTTTCATTTTCCATTTTTCAATTTTTGTTTTTCATTTTTCAATTTTCATTTTTCATTTTTTGTTTTTCATTTTTCAATTTTCGTTTTTAATTTTTAGTTTTTAATATATCATTTTTCTTTTTTTATTTTCCATTTTCCATATTTCATTTCTATTTTCCATTTTTATACCCTATACCACTATGTGGTTTGGGTATAATGACTTTGTGCTGCTGTTTGTAACAACCAAAAATATTTGACCTAGACCCATCTTTAATTATACCGATCGAATCAGAATCACTTTCTGAGTTGATTTAACAATGTCCGTCCGTCCGTCCGTCCGTCCGTCCGTCCGTCCGTCCGTCCGTCTGTGTGTCCATGTAAAGCTTGTAATCAAACTGCAGGTCGCAACTATGAATATATTTTGATGAAATTTGGTATGTAAGCTTTTATCGGCCATGGGATGAACGCTATTGAAATTGGTGAGAATCGGACCATGTTCAGACCTAGCCCCCATACAAATTACCCATATGAAATCGACATAAATTGCCATAAGATCCAAATTGTCATATAGATCTTACTCAAATTGTTTTTGTATGCGTTCATTATATCCACTAATGAGTAGTCCAAAAATGATCCCTTTGAGGCCATATAGAGCTGCTTCCCGATCTTCTATTAAAAAACAAAAATATTGCACTGATTCTTCTCAAATTTTGTTTGTACATATTTTTGCAAAATACAAGAGACTTTACCAAACCTGATCGGGATCGGTCCATTTTTGGACCTAGTCCTTATATAGATATAGCATCCGATATGAACTTTTTCATATCTGTAGCCAAAAAAATTAAGAAAAATCCCACTCAAATTTGGTTTTTGCTTATTTTCTATGTCCAGTTAGTTGGGCCTAAGAGATAGGGTTTCTAAACGCATGGTATAGGGTATCGTATAGTCGGTCTAGACCGACTATAATTTTCTTACTTGTTTTTTCACTTAATTTTTCTTTAAAATAAATTTATTTTCGATTGCACACACAAAAAATAGAAAACTAATTTTCAATAAGTGAACAACTGGCTTCAAAATTCGATGGTGTCACTTATTAATTTTTTTGTTCACTCGGAATTTATAATTGGAGGATTTTTTCTCGAGAAAAGTGTTTTCCGAGAGAAAGAAATTCCTTGAGAATATTCGTAATTATGACTATGTTCAATCACTAAACTATTACAACAAATACACTGGGTTTTTCGTTTTTTAGAGGTGTATATAAATTTTTACTCATATTTCAGCACAATGACGCCAGAGTTACCCCATTTTAAATACCAAATACAAATAATTTGTTCGTAACGGTTTTTTTTCTGAATGAGCGTGATTTCAACTGACACACGGACAGACGGACATCGCTATATCGACTCTTTGATAAGGATCAAGAATATATATCCTTTATGGGGTCGGAAATTAGTTCCTTCTGCCATTGTGGGGTGGAGGGTATAAAATGAACCCAAAATACCGACAGTGAAGCTATGCATGGTGTATTTAAACACAAAGAAGCATTTCTAAAGGCAATAAATGCGTTGGTGTATGTATAAACATTCAATTTATTGCCTCAGCTTCACAGGTTTATTCCGTCTTTTTGTTTAGTTCTTTACTTAAAATCTCTAAATGATTTTATGTTCGACTGAACAAGGATAATATTGTTTGCGATTAATTCGGTAAAGTTGGTGTTGAAAATGGGGTAAATCAGACATCAGTGTGCCGAGAGATGTCAAAAAAAAAAAAAAAAAAATAAGACACCACTAAGAAATTTTTAAATTTCAGTGTTTGTTGTAATAATTTTGTATTAAGTTTATCAAATTCTTGCACAGCCGAATTTAACAAATTTACCTGTTTTTTTTTTGTGAAGCTATTTATAGATTGAGCAGTGTTGCATAGTTTTGTATGCATGTTTAGTTTACTAATTTTCGCAGTCTGTTGATGTACAATATTACGCACGTAGAAGGATATTTAATTCTAAGAACACTTGCTGGCGTTTTTTTTATTAATGTTTATATAATTAAACTATAAATAAACAAATCTATTCTATATTATGTATATAAAAATGAATCGTGGTTTGTCCGTCCGCTTAAAATTTAAAAACTACAGGACCAAAATTGATACTTTCTCCAGCGAGTTTGTTTGTAACTGCCACGCAAAGGTTTAGGAAAAAATAAAAGTACAAAAAGTCTCAACAGATGGCGCTGTACGCGGTTAATCCATTTTAACATCATATATATTGAGTACTATGAGAGGGAGAGCTTTGTAAATATGTGTGAGGCCATCTATTATTAATATGGATAGTCATGCCGAAAATGGTTAGTATCGGTTAAGTGGGCGTGGTACCTCCCATACAAAATTAATTTTTAACATCATATATCTTGAGTACTGTTTTAGGGAGAGTTTTGCAACTTTGTATGAGGTCATCTATTATTGCTGTGAGTTGCTGTGAATAGCCGTTGTAAAAATTAGCGTTATCGGAACAGTGGGCGTGGCACCTACAAAAAAATTAATCACTCAGTATCAGACTCAATATCATGACAGTGAGAGCTTTGATAATTTATGTGACGTCATTTGTTATTAGTGTAAGTACACCTGACGAAAATAGGCTGGATCGGATAAGTGGGCGGTGTACATCCCCTACAAAGTACTGATTAAATATTATCTACATACATATACATATACATAATAGGGAGAGCTTTGCAAGTTTGTGTGAGTTCATCTATTATTTCTGTGAGTAGCACTGTCGAAAATGAGCGGGATTGGACAAGTGGGCGTGTCACCTACCGTATAAAATAAATTTTCAAAATAAAAAAAGTATCTTGAATAAAATAACGGGGAAAGTGAAGATAATTTGTGTAAGGTCATTATTAAGTGAGTTATTTATTAGTGTGAGTTATTAGTGTTGGTTTCAGCGGATAAATGGGTGGGATTACTTCCATAAAAGTGATTAATGAACTTTAATATATTGGATCGTTTTGAAGGAACATTTTTAAGAGAAATGGCAATTTCAGAAGCATAACAGAAATTGAAATTTCCGTAGTTTTCATTCAATTTAATTGCTACTGCGGTAGTATAAGATCAAGGAGTGAATTTATCAAAAGACTTTTTAATTTGCTTTATTTGCCATGTCTTCCATCACATAATTTAATAGCAGAGTTGGATTTTAAAATAATGTACATAAATTTAAGCTTACATAAGTGCTTTGATTTCAAGAAATAAGTCTATTATTGAATAACTTTTTCTTTAAAAATATATATTATTTCGGATAATTTTATCATTTTTATAACGATGCCAAGAAGAGTTCATGGTAATATTGGCCGGCGTTCGCAGGATGCAACGCAGCATCGAAATGTCGCAACACGTCGAACGGAAGAGGAGCGTGCTATTGGAAGGGAATCAGTTCGACCAGAATGGTTGGAAATCGTGCGCGACAGTCAGAAGAGATCAATAAAGCACACAATGAGCAACAATGATTGCGAAGAAGAGAAGTTCGTGCTCGGCAAAGTGATGAAGCCAGATCACAATGTGCGATTTTTGAACGACAACGTAGGCTACAACAAATAATTCAGGTGAACATTGAGCATGCACCCTTTCGATATGAGCCCTACATTCAATACAGTTCGCACATATCGGTTCAATTCGTCCAGATGTCTGTCGTTTGCGAGCATTGCAATGCAGTTAAATTTTCGAAAGAACCACCTGGATTGCGTTGCGTGGGCGGAAAGGTGAAATTACCAAACTTCTTCCACCACCAGAGCCATTATGCACGTTGCTTTAATCTCCTAATTTGAATTAAAGTTGGATCTGTCATCCTTATGCCCAGAAACTATGCAACGGAACCCGACTGAAAGTGGCGAAATTAATGAGTAATGTGATAGTGGCAAGGATTTTTAAAGGACGGTTCAAGGGAGATGCTTAATTCCGCGAATTCCCTTGACTTCAAACGATTTGCCTTTCCAGTTCAAAAATGTTCAGTTCCCACTGAAACTTGCATTTGCGATAACAATAAACAAGTCACAAGGACAGTCCCTGGAAATGTGCGGCATAAATCTGAAAATGTCATGCTTTTCACACGGTCAGCTATATGTTGCATGTTCCCGAGTTGGAAACCATCGTCACTATTCATTTACGCTCCGGAGCAGAAAACAAAAAATGTTGTATATCGTGCAACATTAAATTGATTACAATCATTGTTCTATTGTTTTTTTAATTAGTACTTGATTTTATTCTATTTTCGCTATATGTTGGACGGGACGAAGACCATCGGGTCAGCTAGACGTATAATTATAAGATATTGAATTCAACCGAATTCGAAACGTGTTGTATTCAAATTATATTATTGCGTCATCTGCTAACGGACGATAATTTTCTATAAAAAAAAATTTTCGAAATTATTTCAATCAAGTAGTTTATATGAAGTAAATAATACACTGTCCCTGAATGGGCTCTCAAGTATATCTAATATCATATTAAAATTTTATAGATGTTTAAATACAGATATATACAAATATATAATATTATTACTATTTTTATACCCTATACCACTATGTGGTTTGGGTATAATGACTTTGTGCTGCTGTTTGTAACAACCAAAAATATTTGACCTAGACCCATCTTTAATTATACCGATCGAATCAGAATCACTTTCTGAGTTGATTTAACAATGTCCGTCCGTCCGTCCGTCCGTCCGTCCGTCCGTCCGTCCGTCCGTCCGTCTGTGTGTCCATGTAAAGCTTGTAATCAAACTGCAGGTCGCAAATATGAATATATTTTGACGAAATTTGGTATATAAGCTTTTATCGGCCATGGGATGAACGCTATTGAAATTGGTGAGAATCGGTCCATGTTCAGACCTAGCCCCCATACAAATTACCCATATGAAATCGACATAAATTGCCATAAGATCCAAATTGTCATATAGATCTTACTCAAATTGGGTTTGTATGCGTTCATTACATCCACTAATGAGTAGTCCAAAAATGATCCCTTTGACCCCATATAGAGCTGCTTCCCGATCTTCACTTAAATCTATCAAAAAACAAAAATATTGCACAGATTTTTCTCAAATTTGGTTTGTATATATTTTTTCAAAATAAAAGTGACTTTACCAAATATTGTCAAGATCGGTCCATTTTTGGACCTAGTCCCTTTATAGATATAGCATCCGATATGAACTTTTTCATATCTGCAGCCAAAAAAATTAATAAAAATCCCACTCAAATTTGGTTTACGCTTATTTTCAATGTCCAGTTAGTTGGGCCTAAGAGATAGGGTTTCTAAACGCATGGTATAGGGTATCGTATAGTCGGTCTAGACCGACTATAATTTTCTTACTTGTTTTTTTTCTAATGTAATGAAAAAATTTTGGAAAAAACATTACTTTGCTAACAAAAACAAGTAAGAAAATTATAGTCGGTTTAGACCGACTATACGATACCCTATACCATGCGTTTAGAAACCCTATCTCTTAGGCCCAACTAACTGGACATTGAAAATAAGCAAAAACCAAATTTGAGTGGGATTTTTATTAACTTTTTTGGCTGCAGATATGAAAAAGTTCATATCGGATGCTATATCTATAAAGGGACTAGGTCCAAAAATGGACCGATCCTGATCATGTTTGGTAAAGTCTCTTGTATTTTGCAAAAATATATACAAACAAAATTTGAGAAGAATCAGTGCAATATTTTTGTTTTTAATAGATTTAAGTGAAGATCGGGAAGCAGCTCTATATGGGGTCAAAGGGAGCATTTTTGGACTACTCATTAGTGGATGTAATGAAGGCATACAAACCCAATTTGAGTAAGATCTATATGACAATTTGGATCTTATGGCAATTTATGTCGATTTCATATGGGTAATTTGTATGGGGGCTAGGTCTGAACATGGACCGATTCTCACCAATTTCAATAGCGTTCATCCCATGGCCGATAAAAGCTTATATACCAAATTTCATCAAAATATATTTATATTTGCGACCTGCAGTTTGATTACAAGCTTTACATGGACACACAGACGGACGGACGGACGGACGGACGGGCGGACATTGTTAAATCAACTCAGAAAGTGATTCTGATTTGATCGGTATAATTAAAGATGGGTCTAGGTCAAATATTTTTGGTTGTTACAAACATCAGCACAAAGTCATTATACCCAAACCACATAGTGGTATAGGGTATAAAAAGTAGTTTATTTTTAGTCCAGTCTTAAAAGTAAAATTAAGGGGTAAAGAAAAAAAGAGAAATTAATCATTCGGTGAGCCACCAGAATGTGTTATTATTAACATTTGTGTTCGAGCACATTTCAATGTATAAAATTTTTGTTTTATATCGAGTCATATAGTTTCAGTTTCCCCTTTAAAAATGTTCTTTTTAAAATATTGCATCATAAAATTTTTATCTTAATGTATTAATTTTTTGCATAGACCTAAAATGAACTAACGTTTTGCTAATTTCTTTAACTTTAACAGCTCTTAACACAGCTGATATACCTTTAACTTCTTTAGTACTCGTTGTCTGTAGTAAAAAAGAGAGAAACTTAAATTGATAAATCGCTTTGTATTTTTTTTTTTTCGTCAAAAACCGTCATCGAGTGCGTTTCGTTTGTGCACACTGCACAATTTTCAGGAAATTTATTTTAATTCATGATCCGTATATCAATCAATTTGGAAATGTATTTTTATCCTTAGAAAAAAAATAGCTGTGTTAAATCTACTGTTTTCTATTGTTAATTTCTATTGTTAATCATAAACCATTTTATTATTTGCTCTCCTATAAATATGATAAATAACAGTTATACATACCACTGTTGTTTTGGATGAATCCATTTCTATCGAGATATAAGAAAGCTTCTGGCGGAACGTACCCACTTAATAGGCAAGAAATTATATAATTCTCGTTGCAATAGTATGGTGCTAATATTAAATTGTTTGTGTCGCATTCCATACATTTTATTTAATGGTTTCTTATTAAATGGATAATAAATTTATCTATTCTGCATATTTTTGCAGTATTATATAATTTTAAGTTAGATATACATATATTTCATATAATTGCTGCTAGTTGATCTAAATAGGGCATGCTCTGATACATTTGCGTTCAAAACTACGATACTTTTCCATATAAGTTGGGGATACGTTGAACCATATTGGGCAACCATAAGTCAGTGTTGGTCTAATAGGAGTTTGATATAATATTAATTTTTCTCTGGGTAATATATGTATATCTAGAATAAAAGAATCTTTTGTACATAAAAATGCGCGTTTCGCTATTAATAAAGGTAGATGTATATGATTATTGAAATATGAGAACACTTGCCGGCAATATACCTGATGTTTTTGTTTAGAGTGACAGAACTTTCAATTAAAATAGAGCAAAGAAAGGTATTTTTAATATCAATCAAACTGGCTTTATTGGCTGCCATGGCTGGCGAGTACATGGCACAAACTGTTACTCAAATTTTCAAAATTATTTCGTAGATTTTGCGTCTGTAATTCGCCAACAACTCGTCGATGCTGAATCCAGGTATTCAATTGTGTCTGGTTTATCGCGTAGATAAGAGACTTTACATAACCCCAAAGTAAATAATTAATGGGGTAAATCACATGATTTTGGTGGCCAATTAACAATACGTGAAATAATTCGTTCATCAAAATTTTCTTTGAGTAAATTAATTGTACCGTGCGCTGTGTTTCATGTGGCTCTGTCCTGTTAGAACCACATGTCAGCAAGATTAATAATTGCCAGCTTATTAAGGTACAAACAAAATTTTAATCAGTCCTCTATACCTTTCATCGTTAAAAGTAACATTATTTCCAACATGGTTTTTGAATACATGTGGACCAATGACTCGGCCACCCCATAAAGCGCTGCAAACTGTAATTTTCACTCCAAATGCGACAATTTTGCATAACTCTATGGTTTTCTAGAATAACCGCGTATGTCATAATATCAAAATGTTCAGGGGAGCCAAAAAACGTTATATTTGAAATTATGGGCTTGATATAAAATTTTTAGAGCTTCTTATTTAACAGTCCTGTAGATATGGGCAATAAATACTTTATATAAAATTTTGAGTCAAAAATCTTCCGAGGAATAGATCCAAGAGAAGGACGAAAAAACAATATGTAAATAACGCTTAAAGTGTGTGCAGATTAAACAACTCATTTCGACAAATGTCGTTTTCTTTGAAAAAGAAAACTACCAATGCAACCACCCATGTAGACATAAGTTGTTGTTGCATGAAAAATGGATTTTTTTGTTCGTCAACATAAAGTTAACGGGACTTACGATGTATTCTCATCAATATCAAGAATAATAGTGACAAAAAATAACAGAAATAAACACACAAGTTTATATAAGTGGTTATAAACTGAAGAATAATCCAAAATTATTTCGCATCTTTTTTCATTAATAACAATGTATGTCGCTATGTGTCGTTTTCTGAGAAAATAATTTGTCAGCGATCAAACGTAGGTTGACATACGTCGGTAGTGCTGCAAATTAATTTAATTAACATTTAAGTTACGTCTTTATTTAAAGAAAAAACTCAGATTTTTTTTTTTTTAATTTAACACTTGGAAAGAGCGTTAAAAATTAATATATTGGGTATCGTTAACTCAAAACTGACAAAAAGGGACATACGCGGTTATTCCAGAACCACTTAATTATGATTACTATATATTATAAACATGAATATCAAAATTGTCACGTTATTTTCTATAATTTAATGAATTTCATGCATTTTTATACCTTCCGCACCACTGTACAGAGAGTACATAACAGCTGGTCAATCCATTTGTAATACATCAAAGCAAATTCCTGAGACCCCATAAACTGTATATATTCCTATTCGTTTGTCTGTCTGTCTGTTGAAAGCATTTTCCTGTTCGCAATAGCTCGAGGAGCAGTTTGCTATTGAATTTGGCTCCTCTTGACCAAATAGATGAGATATTGCTCACGAAGGTGAAAAGATACTCGGATAATGCTATATTCATACTAACAGCAAGATGCGTGGTTCGCTCTCTCATTCACGGTTCGCGCCTGAATCATGATTGAATCTATTTACATGATTCGTCATACAAAATTCTGAGAGCGAACCTACTTGGTTCATTTTGAACCAATTTTTATAAAAAATTATCGCTAGTTTATCTGAACTAGCTGTCAAAAATATATAAACAACGAAAAAAACAAAAAGTTAATATGTGCAATAAAATATATAGAAACATTTAACAAATAAAAAGTGTAGATAGATAGATTCTTTATTTAATTTTTTCTTCTCTCATAACAATATTACAATTTTATATAATAATAGATTATTTATACGGCTTGGTTTAAAACCGTTAGCCGGAAGTTTAAATATATCAAAATAATTTAACTTTGATTACTTATCTAATAGTTAAATTAATTTATCAAGAATTTCCTATAAGCAAGAGCATTTTTTACATAACTATATAGAGGATGCCAATTTCCATCATCCCCACCATTTAAATATTGAAGAATTTTATCATCTGAAAGCACTGAGTATCGAAGAAACCTACATCTTATTGTATTTAATAGGGGACATCTTCCTAGAAAATGCATAAGATTTTCCTCTTCATTAAAGTTACATAAAGAACACAGTCTTGTCTGGTCAGTTCTATACATACTCCCATTTAGCCGCAGAACGTCCCCTCGCGTCTTCATTATAAGGGATATTTCACTTCGATTATATCGTTCATTACAATACGTATGACCTATATCATGTTTCAAATGTTTGTATATTCAGTGCTGGCTTTGTAATGCTTGTATATTTACATACATGTTAGAGCAAAAAAATACTTTGTTCAATTCAGTTTGAAGTGCTTTTCAATTTTTGTCATAAAGAATATGACGTCCGATCTGTACACCTGAAAAGTATAAAAAGGGAAAAGTGAAACTGAAAAGTTTGTAATTTTTATAAAAATACTAGCTGAGTCCGGTCCGCGTTGCTGGCCCGAAGAAAACATCTGGATTTTATATTGCATCTAAATTTTAATACCGAGTGTTGGGCAAAAGTAAAGCACGAACTCCCTCGAAAATCCTTAAATACATTGCATTTAATAATATTATGAATATGACTGAAAAAAATATACGTTTTCTTGAATATTTTAACACCAGCGCCACCTACAGGTGAAAAACTTTGTCAGCAACTTTAGTTTTATGTACATAATATATGTTGCGAATTTGAGCTAAATTGGACCGTAAATAAATTTTTTGGGAAAATCTCGACGCCAGCGCCACCTATCGGGTACAAAAAAAGTTATGCAAATCGGAGAACCAAAGGAACATATGGTATGAATACGAAGTCGCATTAGTGGTTCAACAGTTATTAGAGTACCAACATACGCACCAACGTTTTTATATATTAAGATTGGTGGTAGTAGATAAGATATAGGAGAACCAGGAATTTTTCATTTTCGCCACCGTTAGATGGCGCTGTTTGGTTGGTGTCTATACTAACTAACTTGAGGGCAAGACCCGCTAGGGGCTTGCCCGAAAAAAATTTTAGTAGATAAGATATAGGAGAACCAGGAATTTTTCATTTTCGCCACCGTTAGATGGCGCTGTTTGGTTGAGGTCTATACTAACTAACTTGAGGACAAGACTATTGAAATTAGTTTGGTTGGTGTCTACACTAACTAACTTGAGGGCAAGACCCGCTAGGGGCTTGCCCGAAAAAAATTGTAGTAGATAAGATATAGGAGAACCAGGAATTTTTCATTTTCGCCACCGTTAGATGGCGCTGTTTGGTTGAGGTCTATACTAACTAACTTGAGGACAAGACTATTGAAATTAGTTTGGTTGGTGTCTACACTAACTAACTTGAGGGCAAGACCCGCTAGGGGCTTGCCCGAAAAAAATTTTAGTAGATAAGATATAGGAGAACCAGGAATTTTTCATTTTCGCCACCGTTAGATGGCGCTGTTTGGTTGAGGTCTATACTAACTAACTTGAGGACAAGACTATTGAAATTAGTTTGGTTGGTGTCTACACTAACTAACTTGAGGGCAAGACCCGCTAGGGGCTTGCCCGAAAAAAATTTTAGTAGATAAGATATAGGAGAACCAGGAATTTTTCATTTTCGCCACCGTTAGATGGCGCTGTTTGGTTGGTGTCTATACTAACTAACTTGAGGGCAAGACCCGCTAGGGGCTTGCCCGAAAAAAATTTTAGTAGATAAGATATAGGAGAACCAGGAATTTTTCATTTTCGCCACCGTTAGATGGCGCTGTTTGGTTGGTGTCTATACTAACTAACTTGAGGGCAAGACCCGCTAGGGGCTTGCCCGAAAAAAATTTTAGTAGATAAGATATAGGAGAACCAGGAATTTTTCATTTTCGCCACCGTTAGATGGCGCTGTTTGGTTGGTGTCTATACTAACTAACTTGAGGGCAAGACCCGCTAGGGGCTTGCCCGAAAAAAATGTTAGTAGATAAGATATAGGAGAACCAGGAATTTTTCATTTTCGCCACCGTTAGATGGCGCTGTTTGGTTGGTGTCTATAGGAGAACCAGGCTTATAGGAGAACCAGGAATTATTAAATTTTTGCCCCGTTAGATGGCGCAAAGTTGAATAACTTTTTACTATAACATTGAATAACTTTTTACTTTGCTATGTGTAGCGAAGACAGATTAAATTATTTCTAATCAACTGAAAAATACTTTCTAAAATCTCCGTGCGCCTGATACATAAAATGCATGCATATAAAAATTTACCACACAATTGAAAGATTGCAACAAATCGACAGTTTGTAAACAATAAAACAAATAGAAACATATAAAAATTTACCACACAATTACCAAAACACTTGAATCAAAACTAAACATGATTGAAACAAATCGACAGTTTGTAAACAATAAAACCAATAGAAACATAAATGTTGTCACTTATCCAGTACACATGTTTGAAAATTTTTATGTATATAACAAAAATCTAGATTAGTGTTTTAACATGATCATAAAATCCTTATAAAAAGGCATAGTTTTGGAAAATGATAAGCCTGGTTAATAAATCATAAATAGATTTGATTAAAATTAAAATAAATAACAACACTTTTTAAAAATACGTTACTTATTGGAAATTGGGTACCTTTTTCCTATGTTATGTGTAGTGAAGACAGATTAAATTATTGTTTATCATTAACCAAAATAATATTAAGGAAAAATAGTTTCATTTCGTTCAGTAGTCAACTACACGGGAAACTATTAATTACAAATTTTGATCGAAATAAAAAAATAACAAAAATTAATTAAAAATGGAAAACATGAATTTTTTTAAGTGCTCGCTCTGCACCATTTTCTATGAGGATGAATCAGAATTCCTCAAACACATGGAAAATAGTTTGGAGTGTATGGAAAACACTCCCAGCGTAGAATGTGTTTACTGCAGTAAATACATACCGGGTGTATCCAACTACGTAATACACACAACAAACTGTCTCATTGAAAATGAGATAGAGCGAATCTCTACTCATAATGTTTCTTCATTTGAATATTCATATGATGTGCTGTTCCTTAGCGGAGAATTGATGGATGAAATACCCAACAACCAAATGGGTTTCTGGAATACAGAGGAGTGGATTCCTGAGACACCTGAGACACCACCACCACCTCAAAACACATATAATTTTACAGAGGATTGGATTCCTGAGACACCAACACCACCTCAAATCACATTTTAATTTTTAAATATAAGATTATAAATTTAAGTATATATATCCATCTCTTTTTAATAAATATTTATATAAAAAAATATTTTGTTGTTGTTGAATTTATTAAATTTTGGAGTATAAATTACAGAACTTCTTACGATTGATTTACTAGAATCATTAGTAAGTTTGATTGAAGCAGTTCAACACCTAAAAATAAATGGATTTTTTAAACGCATTAAACAACTCGAGAAACAATTCTGGAGAAGGCTTTACAAGAGTGGCTAATTTAAAAATCGGATATCCATATACAATAACTGGATGCAAATTAAAGGATACGCAAATTGGTTCTAAAATGACTTTAAATTTGTTAGATGAAGATGGTAATTTCCTATGGATATTTTTACCTAAACGCCTCAGCGAGCTGTTTCCTATGAAGAACCCATTCAAAAAACTGACTGACAATAAAATTGAACAAATAATATATCGTGGTAGAGATGAATCCAAATATAATAGAGCTATTCTTGAGTTTGTGAGCCAAAAAGAAAATAAAGAAAACAAATAAAAGTCTAAATTTAAAATCCATTTTGTTTTATTTAAAACACTCCCAGCGTAGAATGTGTTTAGTTCTTAAGGTTTTATTTTCAATAAAGAAATTAGTATTGTACATTCACTCAACTATTCGAGTTGTTTCTCCATAGATACAAACATTTAGTACCATCAACATCAAATGAAGAATGGAAAATTTTCCAATAGTTTTTGTTGATTTGCAAGGATTTAGGGGAAATTCAAATAATTTCATACCAAAGGAAATTGCTATGGTCTTCAATACTAAAGAGTATTATAATTTCATCATAAAGCCACCCTTTGAATTTAAATATTTATTACCAGAAAAGCAGAAACAAGCAAAATGGTTGACTAAAAATCACCATCATCTACAGTGGGAAGACGGAAATGTATCACTTGAGAGTGTATGTAAATTCATTAACGCAAATATCAATTTTCGCGTTTATGTCAAGGGTTTGGAAAAGAAAAAGTGGCTTGAGGAGATGTTGCAGAAAAATGTATTCAATATTGAAAATATATGTTACCACAATTTAAAGCGTCTCGAAAGAGAATATCCAGATTGCATCCGTTGCAGTTTTCACAACCATGGAACTTGTGCTCTGAAGAATGCTCTTTTACTTCAGAATTTTTTAGCTCCGCCCATAAATGCAAGCTCTTTTGTAAATATAGTACCCTGATTTCCATAACAATATTGAAAATAAACTAATGCTACACCTTATCTGTTAATTTTGTTAAGATTGTTAATTCTTATATACCAGTTTATATTTTTTGGGCAACTTAGTTTAGTTTATCTCCTCAGTTGAAATGGATCATACTTATTGTGAAATAGAAAAACCAAAACTATCTAAAAGGAAACAAGATTATACACTTATCTATCATCTGGAGTACTTACTCAATTTAAAATTAAAATTAAGATGTGGATTTTCTACAAAAAATAATTTTCAACCTCTCCTCTGGATTCATAGCAATAAAACAAATGCTGTTGGCTTTACTAGAGATGAATGGATTCATCTGATGGCATATAAGGAATATATTCAGATGAGACTTGATCAGTACGAATTTATCGATCTATATGAAGAATTGGATCATCCAACATTAAGCAGAATTTGTTGTGAATTTAAAATCAAAAGAGGCGGACATTGTGTATTAGTTATATCACAAAATGGTCATAAGATCAAAATTGATGGTGAATCTTGGAGAAATATTATTCGAGTTGGAATTTTTTTGACGTCATTTCTGTGTTGGAATACAATATTACAGAAACAAATATCTCATTTTTATCGTACCTATTTCATACCCAGATGTGCAGAACTCAATAAAATCAGTATTCAATTATCGGATCTTGAACAATCATACGATAAAGATGTGCAAGTGGACTTGATGCGGCTATGTTTTGAAATTAGTAAAAAAATGCCTGACAAAATAAAATCGGATATTAAAATACATAAGTTATTATTAAGAACTAAAAATAAGTAATAAATAAAGATGAGTAAACAGCAAGTTGTTAATGAAATTCATAAGTCAGTAAGAAAAAATTTTGTTAGACGTAGATTCATACAAAAGGGCTATAATGATACATGGCAAATAGATCTAGTAGAAATGATTCCATTTGCTAAAATGAATAATGGGTATAAGTATCTTTTAACTGGGATAGATACTTTTTCAAAATATGCTTTTGCATATCCAGTTAAATCAAAAAAATCTGTAGAAATTGTTACTGCCATGGTTAAAATGTTTAAACGATTAAAAACAAAACCAAAAAATATACAATCTGATCAAGGGAAAGAATTTTTCAATAAAGATTTTAAATTATTAATGAAAACAAATCATATTAACCATTATCATACATATACCCATTTAAAAGCATCAATATGTGAACGTTTTAATAGAACTTTAAAAACATTAATGTGGAAAATGTTTAGTATGAGAGGAAACTACAAGTGGGTTGATGATATTGACAGTTTAGTTTCACAATACAATAACACCTATCACCGTACAATTAAAAGGAAACCATCTGAAGTTAATAAATCTAATCAAATTCATTTGTTACACACAGTTTATAATTTTCCAAAATCATTCCCGCGTCATAAGTTTAAAAAAGGTGATCATGTCAGAATCAGCAAATATAAGGGAATTTTTTTTAAGGGCTATGAACCAAATTGGTCAACAGAAGTTTTTACTATAGATAAAGTAAATATTACCAATCCTGTGACATATTTAATTAAAGATTATAGAAATGATATAATACTAGGGTCATTTTATGAATATGAACTACAAAAGGTTAAAAACAAAGATGATTTTCTGATTGAAAAAGTTTTAAAAAGAAGGGGAAAGAAACTCTTTGTCAAATGGTTAGGTTTTGATGAATCTCATAACTCTTGGATAAATAAAAATAAATTATTAAAATAAAATATAGTATTGAGAAGTATAAAAGGAGAATATGTTGTTAAATTAATTTTAATTGAATAAAATCATTTAAGAAGGTACCATAGAACTGTATTAAGCTAAATGGATCGCATTTTCAAAAATTCTGAAGTCAAGTATGAAAAACTGAAATATTGTAACTACTGTGGTAGCAACGATCACAATGAAGATAGATGTAAGAAAAAAGTGGAAGACAATAAAGTTAATAAATGGCAATGTTCAAAAAAGAATAAATAAATTATATATAAAATAAAACAAATTGTTTCAATGTTTGTTGTTTTTATTTTTATTTAAATAAAAAGTACAATATTTTGTTGGAAATAAAATTAAACTTACAAAACTACATCACTTATTTTATAATGTCCCCAAGCTAATGTATCCACATTATTAGGTAAAACATATCTCTTATCATCCTTATAGTTTAAACTTATTTTATTTACAATTTCCGTATATAATTTATGGGATCTACTGCGAATAACCCTTTGTTCACCATAAAATGTTTTTCTCTCTATTATAGATTCTTGATAATTACGGAGTTCTAATTTTTTAACAACTGATTTTTTTACTCCTTTTACTTTTTTAATAGTTTTGGTGTAATTTTCATGATCTCCTACCGTGTAAGCGTATGCTTTTGCTTTCAGACCTGCAAATTCTCTCATAATTTTACCTGAATTTTCGTCTTTCATTAAGCCCAGAACTTTTTTGTTCAAAGACCTAATCCCATAAACATTTTCGGGTTTATATTCTGAAGTGTCAAATTTATCACTATTGTTTTTAATAATTTCGTAAATGTCTTTTTTGGAGGATATAATGAATGAATCAGTGTCCATGTAGATACATTTCAGATTTTTATCTTCTTTAACCAAAAAATTGTAATAAAAATCATACATTAAATATTTTGAGAGTTCTAATACTGTTACACCTATGTATATTGGCTTGTCATGATGTACCTCTAATTTGTTCAATTCTATACCATACAGTCCATTATCAAATACGTCTATACCAGAAAAGTTGGGTTTAGCTATAAGAGCTCTGCACCCTTCGGAATTTCTGCGATTGTCATAATTAGTAACTAATCTCACATCACGACGCTTTTCTACATTTTCCATCGTTTTACCGTATACAGCATTATTCATTAATTTAAAAAAATTCTTTTCAAATTCATTTTTTGATGTTTTACGGTGATTTGTGTTTAAGCTTATATAGGGTTCCAACCAAAAACTTTGTTTGAATTTTAAAATTTTATTAATCTTTACAAGTATTAATCCCTGTTCTAAACACAATAGTAGGTTCTTTATATGAATTTTATAATCTTTTTTATCAGTGAGATCAGCTAATAATTTGGGGAGTTTTCCTCCAGGTGGTATTTTATTTTGCGCACAAAATGGAAGATAGTTATGAGAATTATGAATTAAGTTGGGATATTCAAGATCAACTTCTAGAATATATCCGTAAGTAGATTCATCACTATATTCGCTTACTTTGAAATTTTCAACTTCGTCATGAGATAAAAACGAAAAATCTGAAATGGGGAGTTTTTGTGACATGGCCCAACCATACAAGTTATTAGCATCTATATATGCTAAGTAATTTTCGTCTTTAGCAGAATCATATTCATTCATGTACTTATTGTTAGCCTTCGAAAGTCTATAAGTGCACTGCGTAATTCCTCCTCGAATGGAAGTTTTGAGGAATGAATGTATTTCAGGATCACTTATTAATTCCATTTTAACATTTGTATATTTGAGCATAGCATCCCATGACAAAGAAGGAGCGGTAACATAGTTACATGGATCTAAACCGTAAATTTTCTTACAAACTGATCTAAAATTCTCAAAAATATCCGACAAAATAAAAACATCGCTCTTAAGATACAACAACATGTAGTCTTTAAGAGTACGACATTGAAATATATTCCAAACCTTTTTAGCAAAAGTATAGTCTTCCTCAGAACACTCCCTGTCATCTAAATGATTATAAAAATGCTCTCTGTTGGGTAAAGACTGCTCATTCAGTTTTTCAAAACTATCAACATAGTCATACGGGAAAACGCCTTTTCTATTCATAACTTCGAAATGTTCTTGTTTAGGGTATTTCTTTTTGAGTATCTTAAAATCTTCTTTATTTAAGTAGCTTGCCAACTTTTCTATACTGGAATTTAAAAACCTGTTCGAATCTATAAAATTTAATGTGTATTTTATTTTATTCCCGTCTAAAAATTTTTTGGTCATTGAAATATATAGCTCCTTATTGCATGGTATAACTGAAAGATTACTACCTAATTCAGTAATAAAAAGATGGATATCATACCTACTTAAATTATGAAAGAAAATTGGCACAAAAGGTACGATAAACTTGAACTTATTTTTACAATAACTATGTATATATCCCATAAGAATCCCACTAAAGTAATTATAAAACTTATCTTTCTCACCGCTTATCTTATTACTGCATGCACAACAATTTAATTCTGCTTCTGGTGTTAATGGAACATCTATATGTGGTGCGTCTGTTTTCCAATATATGTCATATACTGCATTCATTCTATTGTAAAGATGATCCAAAAATTCCCGTACACATGTTTTTCCTGAAAAAGAGTATACAACTTAATACGGAACAAATATTTAAGACTGAATAAAAACATACCTTCAAATGAATAATATTCATCTAATTCGCCATTATACGTATGTTTTATATAGTATGCTACTGCACACGCTTTGTGGTTTTGAATTACTGTAGTTCCTTTCCCTCTTGTTTTGTTGTATACAGGTAAAAGTACAGATTCCATATCAGCATACACCACAACTGGCGGAGAAATCTTTCTTTCGAAGTGTGTGAATGAAAGCATTGAACCTTGCTTTGGGTATGTTGTTGTTACTTTTGAACATTCCGTTTTGTGGCGCACGGAGTTATTGAAATAAAAATTTTGACATAAGTCACAAAATTGTCCGGGAGTATTAGAATTTACAAATTGCGTTTTCACCAATCTCTGCATATCTTTTATTAGAGAGTAATGATAGTTACCATTATTTACTAAAGTCAGCAAATTAATATGGTACTCTTTAACAGTTTTGGATTGTCTTGCAGGACCCACAACTTTAAACTTATTATTTGCTTTCTTTAATTCATAAATGTTGATGCTGAAGTTTGGGTTATTTTGTTCAAATATTTTAAGTGCCGGCAATAAAACTGGAAATGACATATTCGAAAAGTCTAGAGTTATTCCCCGAAATTTAATTTTATTGGAACTTATATCATTAATTTTATAATATTTGGTATCACATAATTTTCTTTTATCGGAAGCACTCCAATTGTCCTTCTTTAATGCTATTGCGGCTAAAACGCACCATTTAAAACAGAAAGAATCACTATTTCTTACGTTTATGACAGCTTTTTTTGCTGCTATTGCTTTTGGCACCGGTATGTAATTCCCAATCGGAATACTCTCCAATTTGCATACAGTCATCTCGATATATTTGAAATGGTCGATTGCCCATCCGCTATCTCTCTCCTGGAACTCACTCGCTTGTCTTTCCAACTCATTATTAAAATCTCCAATTACTTCATCAATTTCATCAATATTTCTTATACTATTGAATGAAGTTGCAAAATGTTTTAATGATGATATTGGTTCTCCTTCGGTTGAATTTTTCACGTACAGTCCAAATAGCACCATATTCAATTTTATGAAGTCAAATTCTATTAACCTTTCAATTATAAGTTCCTTTACGAATATTTTTGTATCAAGCAAAAATTTTTTAATTTCAATTTCGTTTTTCAAATTACTATAAATCCGATATTGTTTTACAACCATTGGATTTTTTAAAATAATTTCGAAAATGTTTTCCTTCAAAAATCTTTCGGAATTATCCTTATGCACATTTGTCCTCAAATGAATTTTATACTTTTTTTCAAGGATATTTTTTTTGCATACTTGACAATATATTTCTGGTACACTAACTTTTACTTTTTTTGGCATTGGATTGATATTAAAAATACCACGTCTTTTGGTTTTACCGACGCATTTTTGTAGGAGGTGTAGCTCCAAATTTGCTACTCCTTCAACAACAATTCCGCAATCGGAGCACTCGATTTTAATTAAATTTTCCATTTTTAATTTTTATTTTTTATTTTTTGGGTGAATATAGGAGAACCAGTAAGCTTGATGCTGACGGTACTAAATGTTTGTATCTATGGAGAACAACTCGAATAGTTGAGTGGATGTACAGTACTAATTTCTTTATTGAAAATAAAACCTTAATAACTATATATAAAAATCTTAAGCCTTATCTAGAACTAATAACTACACTTGCGTCTACACACAAGCAACCCCTTTTAGTGATATTATGAATTCCCCCCAATGTGTTATATTATCTTAGAAAAACAGTAGTAAAGACATCCTAAGATAATACATATGTATGTAATTCCAATCAATTAGGGATTTCTTATAATTTAAAATACATAATTACAAATATTCTTAGAAATATCACTGTGTGTGTGTGTGTGTGTGTGTGTGTAACGCAGGCTAAATTATATGAACTATGTTCATATTTGAATAGTTCACGATAGAACCCTCAACATATATAGTATATTTATATATATATATAAGGTGTTTTTAGTATAAACTAGTAAAGAGAAGAAATAACATGGCACTGAGAGCAAAAATTGAAACCTTTTTACGTGATTTTAATAGAATCATATGTTTGGATGATATGAACTTTATACTCAATTTTATAAATCTTCTTGATATCTTTGAAAATAAAGTACTATTGGAAACTGTGCATGGAGAGCATTTTAATGATTGTCCTTGGTCTGAAGATACTTGTTTGGAAGGACCTGATACTTGCAACTGCATTGTATATAGCTTTAGAAAGCATTCTGTAATCAATCTAATAGAAAAATATACATATACGACATTTTAATTTAGATAAATGTATGTAAGACCAAATAAAAGTTTAAAACTATAAATATGTTTTTCATTTCGTATTCAACATTTAATACTACAAGATGTTTTATCAGTTCACGCAGCCATTCACAATGCTGATTAGTGGACCTTCAGGATCTGGAAAAACCACCTTTTTAAAAAATCTTATAAGTTGCAAGCAATTTTTAATAAGTTCACCAATTACCAGAATTATTTGGTGCTACGGAGAAGAAAATGCCAAACCAAATTTTAATAATATAGAATATTATAATGGGATACCAAATGATTTGGACAATGATTTACATGAACCAGTTTTACTTATTTTAGATGATTTAATGATGGGCGCATTTAATAAGAATGTGTGTGAGCTTTTCACAAAAGGGTCTCATCACAGAAATTTCTCCGTTATTGTTGTAACTCAAAATATTTTTCATAAATCGTC